>OY482674.1:58194846-58672571 GCA_960531455.1 Urophora cardui | reverse complement strand
TGGCAGAAATACTCTCGGAGGGTATGCCGCCACTGCCGAGAGGTGACCGCTGCTCTTAAAAAACCCAATAATTGGATTTTTACTAATTAGAAAAATTTGTTTGGCTCGGACCGTGGTTTGAACCCGAGACCTCTGGCATAGCAGGCGAGCACTCTACCCACTGTACCACAGCGGCCACTTAATAATAAGAATAATAATAATAATAATAATAATAATAATAATAATAATAATAATAATAATAATAATAATAATAATAATAATAATAATAATAATAATAATAATAATAATAATAAAAATAATAATAATAATAATAATAATAATAATAATAATAATAATAATATAATAATAATAATAATAATAATAATAATAATAATAATAATAATAATAATAATAATAATAATAATAATAATAATAATAATAATAATAATAATAATAATAATAATAATAATAATAATAATAATAATAATAATAATTAATAATAATAATAATAATAATAATAATAATAATAATAATAATAATAATAATAATATATAATAATAATAATAATAATAATAATAATAATATAATAATAATAATAATAATAATAATAATAATAATAATAATAATAATAATAATAATAATAATAATAATAATAATAATAATAATAATAATAATAATAATAATAATAATAATAATAATAATAATAATAATAATAATAATAATAATAATAATAATAATATAATAATAATAATAATAATAATAATAATAATAATAATAATAATAATAATAATAATAATAATAATAATAATAATAATAATAATAAATAATAATAATAATAATAATAATAATAATAATAATAATAATAATAATAATAATAATAATAATATAATAATAATAATAATAATAATAATAATAATAATAATAATAATAATAATAATAATAATAATAATAATAATAATAATAATAATAATAATAATAATAATAATAATAATAATAATAATAATAATAATAATAATAATAATAATAATAATAATAATAATAATAATAATAATAATAATAATAATAATAATAATAATAATAATAATAATAATAATAATAATAATAATAATAATAATAATAATAATAATAATAATAATAATAATAATAATAATAATAATAATAATAATATAATAATAATAATAATAATAATAATAATAATAATAATAATAATAATAATAATAATAATAATAATAATAATAATAATAATAATAATAATAATAATAATAATAATAATAATAATAATAATAATAATAATAATAATAATAATAATAATAATAATAATAATAATAATAATAATAATAATAATAATAATAATAATAATAATAATAATAATAATAATAATAATAATAATAATAATAATAATAATAATAATAATAATAATAATAATAATAATAATAATAATAATAATAATAATAATAATAATAATAATAATAATAATAATAATAATAAGAATAATAATAATAATAATAATAATAATAATAATAATAATAATAATAATAATAATAATAATAATAATAATAATAATAATAATAATAATAATAATAAGAATAATAATAATAATAATAATAATAATAATAATAATAATAATAATAATAATAATAATAATAATAATAATAATAATAATAATAATAATAATAATAATAATAATAATAATAATAATAATAATAATAATAATATAATAATAATAATAATATAATAATAATAATAATAATAATAATAATAATAATAATAATAATAATAATAATAATAATAATAATAATAATAATAATAATAATAATAATAATAATAATAATAATAATAATAATAATAATAATAATAATAATAATAATAATAATAATAATAATAATAATAATAATAATAATAATAATAATAATAATAATAATAATAATAATAATAATAATAATAATAATAATAATAATAATAATAATAATAATAATAATAATAATAATAATAATAATAATAATAATAATAATAATAATAATAATAATAATAATAATAATAATAATAATAATAATAATAATAATAATAATAATAATAATAATAATAATAATAATAATAATAATAATAATAATAATAATAATAATAATAATAATAATAATAATAATAATAATAATAATAATATAATAATAATAATAATAATAATAATAATAATAATAATATTAATAATAATAATAATAATAATAATAATAATAATAATAATAATAATAATAATAATAATAATAATAATAATAATAATAATAATAATAATAATAATAATAATAATAATAATAATAATAATAATAATAATAATAATAATAATAATAATAATAATAATAATAATAATAATAATAATAATAATAATAATAATAATAATAATAATAATAATAATAATAATAATAATAATAATAATAATATAATAATAATAATAATAATAATAATAATAATAATAATAATAATAATAATAATAATAATAATAATAATAATAATAATAATAATAATAATAATAATAATAATAATAATAATAATAATAATAATAATAATAATAATAATAATAATAATAATAATAATAATAATAATAATAATAATAATAATAATAATAATAATAATAATAATAATAATAATAATAATAATAATAATAATAATAATAATAATAATAATAATAATAATAATAATAATAATAATAATAATAATAATAATAATAATAATAATAATAATAATAATAATAATAATAATAATAATAATAATAATAATAATAATAATAATAATAATAATAATAATAATAATAATAATAATAATAATAATAATAATAATAATAATAATAATAATAATAATAATAATAATAATAATAATAATAATAATAATAATAATAATAATAATAATAATAATAATAATAATAATAATAATAATAATAATAATAATAATAATAATAATAATAATAATAATAATAATAATAATAATAATAATAATAATAATAATAATAATAATAATAATAATAATAATAATAATAATAATAATAATAATAATAATAATAATAATAATAATAATAATAATAATAATAATAATAATAATAATAATAATAATAATAATAATAATAATAATAATAATAATAATAATAATAATAATAATAATAATAATAATAATAATAATAATAATAATAATAATAATAATAATAATAATAATAATAATAATAATAATAATAATAATAATAATAATAATAATAATAATAATAATAATAATAATAATAATAATAATAATAATAATAATAATAATAATAATAATAACAATAATAATAATAATAATAATAATAATAATAATAATAATAATAATAATAATAATAATAATAATAATAATAATAATAATAATAATAATAATAATAATAATAATAATAATAATAATAATAATAATAATAATAATAATAATAATAATAATAATAATAATAATAATAATAATAATAATAATAATAATAATAATAATAATAATAATAATAATAATAATAATAATAATAATAATAATAATAATAATAATAATAATAATAATAATAATAATAATAATAATAATAATAATAATAATAATAATAATAATAATAATAATAATAATAATAATAATAATAATAATAATAATAATAATAATAATAATAATAATAATAATAATAATAATAATAATAATAATAATAATAATAATAATAATAATAATAATAATAATAATAATAATAATAATAATAATAATAATAATAATAATAATAATAATAATAATAATAATAATAATAATAATAATAATAATAATAATAATAATAATAATAATAATAATAATAATAATAATAATAATAATAATAATAATAATAATAATAATAATAATAATAATAATAATAATAATAATAATAATAATAATAATAATAATAATAATAATAATAATAATAATAATAATAATAATAATAATAATAATAATAATAATAATAATAATAATAATAATAATAATAATAATAATAATAATAATAATAATAATAATAATAATAATAATAATAATAATAATAATAATAATAATAATAATAATAATAATAATAATAATAATAATAATAATAATAATAATAATAATAATAATAATAATAATAATAATAATAATAATAATAATAATAATAATAATAATAATAATAATAATAATAATAATAATAATAATAATAATAATAATAATAATAATAATAATAATAATAATAATAATAATAATAAAATAATAATAATAATAATAATAATAATAATAATAATAATAATAATAATAATAATAATAATAATAATAATAATAATAATAATAATAATAATAATAATAATAATAATAATAATAATAATAATAATAATAATAATAATAATAATAATAATAATAATAATAATAATAATAATAATAATAATAATAATAATAATAATAATAATAATAATAATAATAATAATAATAATAATAATAATAATAATAATAATAATAATAATAATAATAATAATAATAATAATAATAATAATAATAATAATAATAATAATAATAATAATAATAATAATAATAATAATAATAATAATAATAATAATAATAATAATAATAATAATAATAATAATAATAATAATAATAATAATAATAATAATAATAATAATAATAATAATAATAATAATAATAATAATAATAATAATAATAATAATAATAATAATAATAATAATAATAATAATAATAATAATAATAATAATAATAATAATAATAATAATAATAATAATAATAATAATAATAATAATAATAATAATAATAATAATAATAATAATAATAATAATAATAATAATAATAATAATAATAATAATAATAATAATAATAATAATAATAATAATAATAATAATAATAATAATAATAATAATAATAATAATAATAATAATAATAATAATAATAATAATAATAATAATAATAATAATAATAATAATAATAATAATAATAATAATAATAATAATAATAATAATAATAATAATAATAATAATAATAATAATAATAATAATAATAATAATAATAATAATAATAATAATAATAATAATAATAATAATAATAATAATAATAATAATAATAATAATAATAATAATAATAATAATAATAATAATAATAATAATAATAATAATAATAATAATAATAATAATAATAATAATAATAATAATAATAATAATAATAATAATAATAATAATAATAATAATAATAATAATAATAATAATAATAATAATAATAATAATAATAATAATAATAATAATAATAATAATAATAATAATAATAATAATAATAATAATAATAATAATAATAATAATAATAATAATAATAATAATAATAATAATAATAATAATAATAATAATAATAATAATAATAATAATAATAATAATAATAATAATAATAATAATAATAATAATAATAATAATAATAATAATAATAATAATAATAATAATAATAATAATAATAATAATAATAATAATAATAATAATAATAATAATAATAATAATAATAATAATAATAATAATAATAATAATAATAATAATAATAATAATAATAATAATAATAATAATAATAATAATAATAATAATAATAATAATAATAATAATAATAATAATAATAATAATAATAATAATAATAATAATAATAATAATAATAATAATAATAATAATAATAATAATAATAATAATAATAATAATAATAATAATAATAATAATAATAATAATAATAATAATAATAATAATAATAATAATAATAATAATAATAATAATAATAATAATAATAATAATAATAATAATAATAATAATAATAATAATAATAATAATAATAATAATAATAATAATAATAATAATAATAATAATAATAATAATAATAATAATAATAATAATAATAATAATAATAATAATAATAATAATAATAATAATAATAATAATAATAATAATAATAATAATAAATAATAATAATAATAATAATAATAATAATAATAATAATAATAATAATAATAATTAATAATAATAATAATAATAATAATAATAATAATAATAATAATAATAATAATAATAATAATAATAATAATAATAATAATATAATAATAATAATAATAATAATAATAATAATAATAATAATAATAATAATAATAATAATAATATAATAATAATAATAATAATAATAATAATAATAATAATAATAATAATAATAATAATAATAATAATAATAATAATAATAATAATAATAATAATAATAATAATAATAATAATATAATAATAATAATAATAATAATAATAATAATAATAATAATAATAATAATAATAATAATAATAATAATAATAATAATAATAATAATAATAATAATAATAATAATAATAATAATAATAATAATAATAATAATAATAATAATAATAATAATAATAATAATAATAATAATAATAATAATAATAATAATAATAATAATAATAATAATAATAATAATAATAATAATAATAATAATAATAATAATAATAATAATAATAATAATAATAATAATAATAATAATAATAATAATAATAATAATAATAATAATAATAATAATAATAATAATAATAATAATAATAATAATAATAATAATAATAATAATAATAATAATAATAATAATAATAATAATAATAATAATAATAATAATAATAATAATAATAATAATAATAATAATAATATAATAATAATAATAATAATAATAATAATAATAATAATAATAATAATAATAATAATAATAATAATAATAATAATAATAATAATAATAATAATAATAATAATAATAATAATAATAATAATAATAATAATAATAATAATAATAATAATAATAATAATAATAATAATAATAATAATAATAATAATAATAATAATAATAAATAATAATAATAATAATAATAATAATAATAATAATAATAATAATAATAATAATAATAATAATAATAATAATAATAATAATAATAATAATAATAATAATAATAATAATAATAATAATAATAATAATAATAATAATAATAATAATAATAATAATAATAATAATAATAATAATAATAATAATAATAATAATAATAATAATAATAATAATAATAATAATAATAATAATAATAATAATAATAATAATAATAATAATAATAATAATAATAATAATAATAATAATAATAATAATAATAATAATAATAATAATAATAATAATAATAATAATAATAATAATAATAATAATAATAATAATAATAATAATAATAATAATAATAATAATAATAATAATAATAATAATAATAATAATAATAATAATAATAATAATAATAATAATAATAATAATAATAATAATAATAATAATAATAATAATAATAATAATAATAATAATAATAATAATAATAATAATAATAATAATAATAATAATAATAATAATAATAATAATAATAATAATAATAATAATAATAATAATAATAATAATAATAATAATAATAATAATAATAATAATAATAATAATAATAATAATAATAATAATAATAATAATAATAATAATAATAATAATAATAATAATAATAATAATAATAATAATAATAATAATAATAATAATAATAATAATAATAATAATAATAATAATAATAATAATAATAATAATAATAATAATAATAATAATAATAATAATAATAATAATAATAATAATAATAATAATAATAATAATAATAATAATAATAATAATAATAATAATAATAATAATAATAATAATAATAATAATAATAATAATAATAATAATAATAATAATAATAATAATAATAATAATAATAATAATAATAATAATAATAATAATAATAATAATAATAATAATAATAATAATAATAATAATAATAATAATAATAATAATAATAATAATAATAATAATAATAATAATAATAATAATAATAATAATAATAATAATAATAATAATAATAATAATAATAATAATAATAATAATAATAATAATAATAATAATAATAATAATAATAATAATAATAATAATAATAATAATAATAATAATAATAATAATAATAATAATAATAATAATAATAATAATAATAATAATAATAATAATAATAATAATAATAATAATAATAATAATAATAATAATAATAATAATAATAATAATAATAATAATAATAATAATAATAATAATAATAATAATAATAATAATAATAATAATAATAATAATAATAATAATAATAATAATAATAATAATAATAATAATAATAATAATAATAATAATAATAATAATAATAATAATAATAATAATAATAATAATAATAATAATAATATAATAATAATAATAATAATAATAATAATAATAATAATAATAATAATAATAATAATAATAATAATAATAATAATAATAATAATAATAATAATAATAATAATAATAATAATAATAATAATAATAATAATAATAATAATAATAATAATAATAATAATAATAATAATAATAATAATAATAATAATAATAATAATAATAATAATAATAATAATAATAATAATAATAATAATAATAATAATAATAATAATAATAATAATAATAATAATAATAATAATAATAATAATAATAATAATAATAATAATAATAATAATAATAATAATAATAATAATAATAATAATAATAATAATAATAATAATAATAATAATAATAATAATAATAATAATAATAATAATAATAATAATAATAATAATAATAATAATAATAATAATAATAATAATAATAATAATAATAATAATAATAATAATAATAATAATAATAATAATAATAATAATAATAATAATAATAATAATAATAATAATAATAATAATAATAATAATAATAATAATAATAATAATAATAATAATAATAATAATAATAATAATAATAATAATAATAATAATAATAATAATAATAATAATAATAATAATAATAATAATAATAATAATAATAATAATAATAATAATAATAATAATAATAATAATAATAATAATAATAATAATAATAATAATAATAATAATAATAATAATAATAATAATAATAATAATAATAATAATAATAATAATAATAATAATAATAATAATAATAATAATAATAATAATAATAATAATAATAATAATAATAATAATAATAATAATAATAATAATAATAATAATAATAATAATAATAATAATAATAATAATAATAATAATAATAATAATAATAATAATAATAATAATAATAATAATAATAATAATAATAATAATAATAATAATAATAATAATAATAATAATAATAATAATAATAATAATAATAATAATAATAATAATAATAATAATAATAATAATAATAATAATAATAATAATAATAATAATAATAAAGAGGAATTGCTACGAAAAAGGATAAAGGAAAAGAAAGCGCAAATAAAACGGAAAGGGGAAGGGGACGACAACCAGAACGAGAGAGGAAACTGGAAAGGGAAAGAGGAGTACGAAAAATGGCATTTTGGAGGTTGCTAGAGGGCTAAAATATTCAAGGAAATTATTCGGCATAGAACGGAAAAAATCTAGGTCCACAGAAAATAAAAATAGCCATAATAACTGTATACTTCATTTTATATATTATTAATAAAAAACTCCGGGCTTAAAGCCGATTTATATTCTGAAATTTTTAAGGGTAAGTCAAATTTAAAATGGCAATTGAGAAAATTGTCAAATGTGGCAAAACGATTTTGGTTTTACTATATGAGTAGTGGTCTTAAAATTATCGCACAGTGTAATTGGAAGTCACAGCATCGCGTGTCAGGGTTTACTAGTATAAGTATATTTATCGCTACATAGCCAAAAGCAGCACCGACTTTCGAAAAGAAGGGCGACTCTACTGTACATGCATATGTAAATACATATGTATATGTTTATTTGTTCTAATCGCGAAAACTGACCTTCTATTCCAGTATCGTTACCCACCGTTGGCGTTGCCATTACCAATCCTTGCCCGTTCGTTGATTCAATCTGAACTATACGCAACATGCTTTGGAATGGTCGCCGATAATTCAGTAACAGAAATGAGTCACCACTATTCGGACTCACGTGGGCTATTATCTGCGTAACATTATTTTCATTGGCAGTGAAGCTTGCATAGCAATCCATACGCTCACTTGGGTAAACGTTTACTGACCTTTGATATGCGCCAACCAAAAAATTGAGTCCAGCTATGAAATGGTCGAATGTCAATTCCCTTCCATTAAATTCTTGATAAATGGAGAATTGTACTTCATTTCGCTTCATCCTAAATGAGTTGCATTTCTGCTGCTGTGCCAGACATCCAATCATGTAGTTGCGGTCGCGGAAAGTGAAAGCATGTACGTTAGATGAGTGAATGGTGAGGGTTTGTCGATAGTGTAGATTTAAATCGGTGGCATCGAATTCGTAAACAGCAATAATCGTCTGGTGAAAGGTGCTCATGAACTTAAAACGTTTTAAGTTATAAATGCGAAAAGTTTCGATTATTCTTACCCTGGCCTCATGTTTTATTAGGCGCCCACTTAGCAAATACTTTCGCTCAGCACCGATAACTTTCAGAAAATGTATAGCTGGGATTGTGGTATCTTCGATTAGATCGAAAAATGTATTCACCCATTCATAAGTGCTGTGAGAAATAACGATAACATTAACATTAACGATAACGATAACGAAAATATTAAATATAACGACTGAAACCCACCGCAATTTTGACTGCAACTTTGTATAATTCTCCCCTATTAGGAGCATCACCCTCTTTTCAGTTGCATTAAACAGGAACAACTTGCGAAACCGTCCGCTGAATGTCAATTGTTGTATTGGTTCGAAATTCGTCGCAGTGGCCTTGTTAAAGAGACCTAATTTTGCTGCTGCAGAATTTGTTGCCAGTAAACTAACAGGAAATTGATAAATCTCCAAAAGGTCCTCCAAGGCAATGACCAATAGTAAATAATTGCGCCAAAATATAACCTTTGGGAGAATTTTTGGATGTCGATAGAGGTATGTATATAGATATGTATATGTATATGTATGTAAATATGTTTAGTTCTCTTTGCAGTACCTTCGCTGCTATCGGTTCCTCCTGCACTACACTCCCGGCCATCATTGCGACCACTGACAAACGCTTCTCCTTCCTACTAACTACCAATTCATATAATTCATTGCCATGCAAGACGTAAAGTTGCTGTTTCGTTGAATCTTGCATTACAAGTAAATTTCGCTCATTTTTTATATTTATATCCATGAAAGGTAATCGAATTTGCAATGCCTTTGAGGACTTTATTGTTGTTGGGAAGGTAACCTGATAGGTTTTATTAGAGCATTTCGATGCTAAGTACTATAAATATAATTTGCATTTATTATTATTATATGTATGAATTATACACATACATATGTACATATGTACATACATACATATACATACATAGTTATGTATGTATTATATTTATGTTTACTTACCGCTTTAAATAAAACAATGAGCAAAAAATAAAAATAAAAATTCATTTTACGTAAAAATATATGTATGTATGTAGTATTAATCTTTTCTTATTAAATTTTAAGAAAAACTTGTTCGTTTCCGTTTATGGCTCGAGGTATCTCATGAGCTAACGGACAATATAAAAATATAAGTATGAACATTAAGGTGGAGTGAAAACATAAGGAGATTTTCTTGTTTGTTTTGCCTTTATACGAGTTAATGAACCCCACAAAATTTAATGGCGATAGGATGACGTTTTGAACTGCCCCAGCCCCGCAAAGTTGAAAGAAATAAGCACGATTTGGTACAAATATGAAATTTTGAAAATTATAAAATCAAAAAACGAAGTATGAGGATTGATAAACGTGGCTAAGCTGAGTATTAAAGTGATTTTTTTTTTGGAAACAACAACAACAAAAGTAATTAAAGGTCAAAACTTATATTATACATTTTATATATGAAAAGTAAGGCGGGTAAAAGATTGACCCCCGTAGGGGGTGTTATGGAACCCACTGAAAAATTTTATATGAAATTAAAGAGAATCAAAATACCTATCGAATGGTGTAAATATATTCGAAATCGGTTCAGTAGTTTTTAAGTAACTGCAATTTAAAAATTCATAATATAAACTTTGACCGTTAATAACTTTTATTGTTGTTGTTGTTTCCAAAAAAGATTCACTTTAATACTCAGCTTAACCATGTCTATCAATCCTCTTACTTCGTTTTTTGATTTTATAATTTTAGAGATTTCACATTTGTACCAGATCGTGCTATTTTTTTCAACTTTGTGGGGCTAGGGGCACCTCTAAACATGCGAGTAGGTCAATAAAATTTTCAGGCTTATTTCTGGACTAGAAAGGTGCCGTTCTGGCTTTGGGACAAATTGAATTTCCAAAAAGAAAATGTTTACTCCACCTTAATATACATACATACATATATTTACGTCAATAGGGTCATAACGGAAAAACATGAATTTTTGGTTTGGTATGAAAGAATGTGCATAAGATCATGATTTTCTTAGGTATATTATATAACCATTTTATTCTGATACCTTGAAATTTGAGTACTTGAACCAAGAAAAATATCGTTACTTAACTATGGAAATATTTTAAGCGTCTCTTCCTAAAAACCCATTTCTCTTAGAGCCTATACACACTTGCGACTCAATCGATTTAGTCGAATGTTGATTTGCATGGGAATGTATGGAAGCATTCACACTACATTCAATTAGTCGAACAACTGAAACAGTTGGATTTGCAGCCCAATTTCATTCCAACTGAAACAGTTGGACAACTGCTTGATCAGCAAGGCGCCCTTCTACGTATTCACACTAGAGACAATTTAGTCGAACGACTACAACAACAACAGTGATATTCGTAGTGGAAAGAGTTGCCATGTTGACAGCACTACTTTTATTTCACTTTTGGTAAATTGCAGAGATTGAATATTTCAATTAATATTTTCAAAATGTTAAAAAAAAAACAAAAGGTTCGTTTCTTATTAACTAGAATTATCTAACTAAGGATATTTACTTCCGTTTTCATGTGTTTCTTGATATTGTTGTTCTCTTCAAATATGTCATTAGTCGCATTTTAAAATAGAAATAATGAAAATGAAATTGCATGGAAATTATTAATGGCTAATTTTTACTATTTTTCCGTTTCTTGTACTTCTGTTCGTTTCGTTCTTTTTGAGGGTAATTCCTTCCGTTTTTCTCTTTTCATTTACTGGACAGCTAGTTTAATAATGCCTATATGACACTACATTTTTTTCTTGGTTTTTTTGGTTTGGAAAACCCACCGAAAGTCAAAATACAAAAACAATTCTTCTGTAGGTTGAAAAGAGACAAATACTCCATCAAAAACAATTTGGTTGACATTAAACTTCAAACTAAATGAAAATAATATTTATTTCACAAATTTGTTTTTTCAGAAATTTTAATTTAAATTAATGAAATAAAAAATTTAAATTATGAAACTCAAAGGGCAGGATAGCTGTGTATTCCCTGCTATAAAGGGAAGCCAGTACGCAATATAATTTTTCTTACGGACTTCTTCTTTACCCTTACGGCCATAGCAGAAGCTTACAAGAGGCAAATTTAAAATTTGTATTTCCATATATTTTTAATTTTAAATATAATTTATTTTCTAGTTGTCAAACTGAAACAATTGTCAGAAAAAATGACCGAATGCCAAAAAAACCTACCGAAATACAAGCTGGCTCGTTGGTTTTTAATCGCCTGGATGGTATTTTGTTTGGTTTTTTTCAATATAGCTTACTCGCTTGCACCAACGCAAAACTGTATTTGACCATCTCCTTCACACAAAAAACCTGGTAGAATACCAGAAAAAAAATGTAGTGTCATATGGGCTTAAGAAAGAAAGCCAAACAATGTATGCACTTTTTGTTTATTTTATTAATTTTTATTTATTAATCAAGTTGACAGATGACAAGAAGGTGCTTTCATGTAAGAATGCAGATAAAGTGATAAAAGCAATTTAATAATTCATCACTTTATACGAAGAGCACTAATGTAAAATTTGTTGTGTAAAATGTGAACATTGGCAACACTATGTCATTGTCAATCACCCGACTATTTAGTCTCTAGTGTGAATAGCTGCCACCGATTCGACTAAATAGTTGCCGTAGTGTGAATACAACAGCCCAGTTCGACCAAATCGATTGAGTCGCAAGTGTGTATAGGCTCTTAGTTGTGATATTGGTTACATTCACAAGACGCAACGGTTGAGCACAACTGTTGTATAGATATCACTAATCAGAAAGTGATACAATTTGCGCCTTCTGAACGAGCTGATACTTTATATAAACAAATTATTATTATAATTAACCCCAACTTAATCGGCAATAGGTACTTCCGCGGCTTTGAAACATTTTTATTACATTCGAAAATTCATAAATACTATTTATATTTTTGTGCATATGTCAAAATCGTAAGCTCAACATGTTGTCTAAAGTGAGCATAAAAAACGTATGATGGAAAAGTCTCCAAACTCACAACATGTTGTGTGGATCATAAATACTAAACTTTGCGTTCAGCAAATAAAAACACAACTGTTGCGCAACCGTTGCGACTTCTGAACGCAGCCATTATTAAACTAAACGAATGATGTATGTACATTAAGGTGGTCCAAAAAAATTAAAACCCAACAAATCACTGCCGAACAAGGCTATTTGTACTCCTTTTTAATGATACAAAATGTATTACTTTTTGTTTGCTTGTTTTTCCAACAGGGTAGGAATATGATGTATTGTGGAACGATTTCACTTCTCTACAGCCAAAAAATACTCTAAACTCGACCACCCTATCTATATGTAAAATTGGTCGCTGATTCCGAAAATCGGGTTCATTTTTAATTCTATGGGAAGGTTTTTGAGATATCGGAAATTTACCGTTATTTGGCCAATGGCTCCACTTAATCTGTATATCTCTTTAACGAAGTAAGCTATCTTTCTATCGAAAGAAAATTAAATTTCCTTTTCATGGCTCCTATAACTTTTCTCTCTAACTCTTATAGTTTCTGAAATATTGACGATTCAATTTGAATTTTTTCGAATTTTTACGATTTTTTCAAGAAAAAATTGACTTTGTCAGCAATATCTTAAAAACCAATGTCTTCACCTTTGGTTTTACTCCTTTACGTGAAGCTCCATTCCATTAGCAAAAAAATAAGCTATCAACGAAGAAAATCCATGGTAAAATGGAAAAATTATAGGCGATCAAGTAAATACAGCCAAGTCTTGCAATGCCATTATACGATACCCTGCAAAAAATGCGATTAATCCGGGACGTGTCCGGGATCAATCGCAAGGGAGCATGCGACTAATACAATTTTACATCCCTTTATATGGAGTGAATTGATCGCATTTGTTCGAGCATGTCCTATGAAGAGACTAATTGTTCAACTTGTATACCCGAACGGGTACCAATGTAGATTAATCACTAACATACCGAACGGGTACAAATGTGGATTAATCGCTTTCATCCCCAACGGGTACAAATGTAGATCAATCGCTTCCATCCCGAACGGGTACGAATGTAGATCAATCGCTTTCATCCCGAACGGGTACAAATGTAGATCAATCGCTTTCATACCGAACGGGTACGAATGTAGATTAATCGCTTTCATCCCAACGGGTACAAATCTAGATCAATCGCTTTCAGCACGAACGGGTACAAATGTAGATTTTTCCTTAAAAAATTGTAAATGTTCAAGCATATTTAAATAAAGATTATATAATGTTTTATACTGATTTCAGACAGAAAATTAATGTAGTACATTACATTTTATAATTTAACAATAAAAGCCCGTCTCCACATAACTTGATTCACCAGAGAAACATGTAGCAAAACTTCTCGCTCAATAACCTGTCTCCACGTGGCTAATCGTGATTCAGTTTGACATTTTTCTTTCTTGTTCTTCTTAAATGTTTGTATGTTTGCTTATTTTTGTGTCTTTGTTTTGATCTGTGTGAGATTTCGATAGATTTTCGATACAAAATTAGAGAAGACATCGATATCATCGAGGTTGGCAAGATGATTCAAAATGAAACAGTGTTTCAATCTTCACTCGCTCTCAGAAATTTGTATGAAAATTGGTGAGTTTCGGCACTGGTTTCCGTATCGAAACAAGATTGAGAGAGAAAATGCGGAAAATAAGAGCGAAACACGTTATGTGGAGACATGGTATAAATTTTTGTGTTTCACACACACTCGATTAACAAGGAGATGTCACTTTTCATAAAATAGTTTGTTGTTATTGACAAGAATTTTTGAATAAATAATCCCAGTAAACATTCGGAGTCATAAAAGAGTCAGAAAGAAATCCTAAACTGGAGCTTTCATACTTATTATGAGCTCATTTTGGAGTCCGAAATGTATGTATTTCTGTTATTAAGGTGGTCTCCTGATATGAGCCTAATTTCATACATTTTATGAGCCTGAATATGTAGTAAAACAAAAAAAAAAATTTTCTTTTGTTTTTGCATTTTCCTTCCCCTGCCCCAATTCTCTTCATCCTCTCTCACCATTCACCCCAGCTTATTCTCCTCTTCTCTCATTGATTGCGTCCAGAAGTCGCACCTGTCGAGCAAAACAGTTGTGTAGATATCATCGAGCGGAAAGTGATATAATTTGCCCTTATAAACGAGCTGATACAGAAAATATACGAATTATTTTTATAATTACCTATCCCCAACATAATCAGCAATAATTTCGCTGCTTTGAAACATTTTTATTACACTCAAAAATTCATAAATATAGGTATTTATATATTTGTACATTTGTCAAAATAGTAAGCACAACATGTTGTCCGAAAAATTGATGATGGAAAAAAGTGTCCAAACTCACATCATATTATTGTGTTAATCAGAAATAAATAATAGCTTAAAAAAACTAAAAAAACACGCTTTAATCTTAAAAATCGTACTAAAAATTGAGAAATAATTTAATTAGAAACAAAATGATGAACGAAAATATAAGTATTTAAGGAAAAGCGTGGGGTGCTCAGTAGGTCAAAAAATATTTAAAATCGGTGTTTTTTACTAATAATTTTATTTTGACTTTTTTGAGATTTCATATATCGTACTCTTTAATTTCGCAACTAGGTATATTTTTGTACTAGTTGTACGAATCGAATATTTTCATGTTCAAATATTATTAAGCACCCCCACGCTTTTCCTTAAATACTTATATTTTCGTTCATCATTTTGTTTCTAATTAAATTATTTCTCAATTTTTAGTACGATTTTTAAGATTAAAGCGTGTTTTTTAGTTTTTTTAAGCTATTATTTATTTTTGACTTTTTAGTGAAATTTTTCATTAAAGGACGTTTTATGCGGACGCAAGAATAAAAGTAAAAAGAAGTCTGATGGGATGTGGTGTTCTCCGAAATAGATCTACATACATATGTATTTATAACTTCTACCAAAAATCCCAATATGCAGTGAACTAGCTTATTATGCAATAATTTCCAAACCCTTTTATTCAAGGTTTTCCAAACTAGTTTGGAAATACAAAATTTCCCAAACGTTTTGTTATATTTTACAATCAGAAAGTGAAGAGAAGTTGAGGTGAAGCATTTGAAAAGGACAAAAAAAAAGAAACCTGATTGAATAAATTCGAATTTAGACAATAAAGCTGCGAATACGTTTGTAGCGTAATGGTGAGGTATGCTGCCTACGGACCAAGGGGCTCAGGTTCGAGTCCCGAGTGACGCATTTTTTTTTATTTTTATTTTTTATTTTTTTATTTTTAAAGAAATTTTTTTCACCTCACGTTTACAAAACATTGTATAAAAATGTAATTAGGCTTCCTTTTCGTTGATTCAGCACTTACTATTAAATGAATTACAAACAAAACCAGTTCTTGCTTTGCATACATATGTATGTACATGCGATTGTTTTTATTGCAAACACAACAACGACAAAACAGAAAGCTTGTTACACAAAACACAAAACCAGTTCTTGCTCTGCATACGTATGTATGTACATTGTACATGCGGTTGATTTCATTGCAAATACAACAAACCCAAAACAGAAAGCTTCAAGCTTTATTTTTGAGTGAATTTATGCATTGAGTTTATCGCCATCGCTATGAGCGATCGCTGGCTGTTGTGCGTTAGTTCGCTCGCTATTTGAGTGGCTATACGTTTTTCTTTGAACATTTGTTTCTAATTTGAGTAGAATGTATTTTTGAGCGTTCGTGAGTGAGTTTTTCCGTACCCTGCAGCTTGTCACTTATTGGCTTGTATACGGGAGTGAATTGAAATTCATAGAGGCTATTTTGAAGAAAGGTAACATAAAAGCCGCAATGAAGCATAAAATATAATGTTGAATGTCCTACTATATGATGCCGTTGGGCTGTTGATGTCATGTTTCCAATCCGGAGGAGAATAGAAATAATAGAGAGAACACAAAAAAGTGAATGTTTGAAAGATATAATTATTTAGTTAAATGTTGCAACTTTTAGGATGGGATGAAGTTACATACATACATACATACATACATACATACATACATACATACATACAGGTGAAGCTAATAAAAGCGTGTTAAAAATCAACTATGCGTTCAGAATACAAAAACACAACTGTTGCACAATCGTTGGGATTCTGAACGCAACCATTGTGGAACCTGCATTACTTGCTTTATAGTGTACTAGCTGACCCGGCAAACTTCGTTCTGCCCAAAACTGATTTTTTTATTAATTTCATTTCAAAAATTGTTATTACACCGGTATTATTTTTAATAGAAAATTAACGATTTTTCACTACTTCATTGTGTATACAACTTCAAAAATATATAATTTTAGTATTCAGTTTAAGGCTGCACGATACACAACATTTTTAGTTTTCTGTTCCGGATATTTATTTTCACTGAGTATTGGCTATTTTCAATAAGTAAGTAGTATACCTCCATAATGGTTTTCAGGCCCTTCCTCCAACCCTTTAAGATATATTCAGCCTCAAAAGTTTAGTACGTATGGGAGGTGCAATGCCCCATTTTTCGATAAATCTTTTCTTTTTTTGGGTGAACATGGTATCGATATCGTATATCTGCATAGTGATTTCTATGTACATGCCATGAACGCTTTTAAGGATATTTAGCCTTAAAAATTAAGAACGCATGGGAGGTACCACGCCCCCTTTTCCCAAAACTACTGTTTTTTCATAAGCACGCTTTTGATGTCGTTAATCTCCTGATCAATTTTCAGGTCCCAACCTTAAACGCTTTTATATGTAGATATTCAGCTTGAAAAATTAAGTTTGTATGGGAGGTGCCACGCCCCCTTTTCCGATAACCTACACTTTTATGCGCAAAAATTGTTTTGATATCATATAGCTCTGTACCAATTTCCAGGTCCCTGACTTAAATCCTTTTAAAGATATTCAGCTTAAAAAATTAAGTGTTGTTGGGAAGTGCCACGCCCCCTTTTCGTATAACTCCTATTATTTTGCGTTAATATGGAATTGTTATCGTTTATCTCCACACCAATTTCCAAGCCCTAGCGTAAACAATTTTAGAGATATTCGTCATGAAAAATTAAGTTTGTATGGGAGGTGCCACGCCCCTTTTTCCGATAACCCCCACTTTTATGCGTGGGAATGGTTTTGATATCATTTAGCTCTATACCAATTTTCAGCTCCCTACCTTGAACTGTTTTAGAGATAATCAGCTTTAAAAATGAAGGTTGTATGGGAGGTGCCACGCCCCCTTTTCTGATAACCCCCAATTTTCTGAATGAGAAGGGTTTTGATATCACCTACCTATATACCAATTTTCAGCTCCCTACCTTAAACTGTTTTAGAGATAATCAGCTTTAAAAATTAAGGTTGTATGGGAGGTGCCACGCCCCCCTTTCTGATAACCCCCACTTTTCTGAGTGAGAAGGGTTTTGATATCACCTACCTCTATACCAATTTTCAGCTCCCTACCTTGAACTGTTTTAGAGATAATCAGCTTTAAAAATTAAGGTTGTATGGGAGGTGTCACGCCACCTTTTCTGATAACCCCCAATTTTCTGGGTGAGAAGGGTTTTGATATCACCTACCTCTATACCAATTTTCAGCTGCCTTCCTTGAACTGTTTTAGAGATAATCAGCTTTAAAAATTAAGGTTGTATGGGAGGTGCCACGCCCCCTTTTCTGATAACCCCCACTTCTCTGAGTGAGAAGGGTTTGGATATCGCCTACCTCTATACCAATTTTCAGCTCCCTACCTTGAACTGTTTTAGAGATAATCAGCTTTAAAAATTAAGGTTGTATGGGAGGTGCCACGCCCCCTTTTCTGATAACCCTCCTTTTCTGAGTGAGAAGGGTTTTGATATCACTTACCTCTATACCAATTTTCAGCTCCCTACCTTGAACTGTTTTAGAGATAATCAGCTTTAAAAATTAAGGTTATATGGGAGGTGCCACGCCCCCTCTTCTGATAACCCCCACTTTTCTCAGTGAGAAGGGTTTTGATATCACCTACCTCTATGCCAATTTTCAGCTCCCTACCTTGAACTGTTTTAGAGATAATCAGCTTTAAAAATTAAGGTTGTATGGGAGGTGCCACGCCCCCCTAACATTTTTTAATTTTTTCTTCGTCTAAACCTTCGCGGGGTAACAATAAACAAACCCCCCTAAGGAAGTATTTGATTTGGTTCAGCCGTTTTCAAGATATCAAAAAATTTTGATTTTCGTCGCCGCGAGCGGGATATTTATTTTCACTGAGTATTGGCTATTTGAACCAAGTAAGTAAGAGTATTGATACGTATAGTATACCTCCATAATGGTTTTCAGGCCCTTCCTCCAACCCTTTTAGATATATTCAGCCTCAAAAGTTTAGTACGTATGGGAGGTGCAATGCCCCATTTTTCGATAAATCTTTTCTTTTTTTTTTGGGTGAACATGGTATTGATATCGTATATCTGCATAGTGATTTCTATATACATGCCATGAACTCTTTTAGGAATATTAGCCTTAAAAATTAAGAACGCATGGGAGGTGCCACGCCCCCTTTTCCCAAAACTACTGTTTTTTTCATAAGCATGCTATTGATATCGTTAATCTCCTGATCAACTTTCAGGTCCCAACCTTAAACGCTTTTATAGATATTCAGCTTGAAAAATTAAGTTTGTATGGGAGGTGCCTCGCCCCCTTTTCCGATAACCTACACTTTTATGCGCAAAAATTTTTTTGATATCATATAGCTCTGTACCAATTTCCAGGTCCCTGACTTAAATCCTTTTAAAGATATTCAGCTTAAAAAATTACGTGTTGTTGGGAGGAGCCACGCCCCCTTTTCGTATAACTCCTATTATTTTGCGTTAATATGAAATTGTTATCGTTTATCTCCACACCAATTTCCAAGTCCCTAGCGTAAACAATTTTAGAGATATTCAGCATGAAAAATTAAGTTTGTATGGGAGGTGCCACGCCCCTTCTTCCGATAACCCCCACTTATATGCGTGGCTTTGATATCATTTAGCTCTATACCAATTTTCAGCTCCCTACCTTGAACAGTTTTAGAGATAATCAGCTTTCAAAATTAAGGTTGTATGGGAGGTGTCACGCCCCTTTTTTCTGATAACCCCCACTTTTCTGAGTGAGAAGGGTTTTGATATCACCTACCTCTTTACCAATTTTCAGCTCCCTACCTTAAACTGTTTTAGAGATAATCAGCTTTAAAATTTAGGTTGTATGGGAGGTGCCACACCCCCTTTTTTGATAACCCCCACTTTTCTGAGTGAGAAGGGTTTTGATATCACCTACCTCTATACCAATTTTCAGCTCCCTACCTTAAACTGTTTTAGAGATAATCAGTTTTAAAAATTAAGGTTGTATGGGAGGTGCCACGCCCCCTTTTCTGATAACCCCCAATTTTCTGGGTGAGAAGGGTTTTGATATCACCTACCTCTATACCAATTTTGAGCTCCCTTCCTTGAACTGTTTTAGAGATAATCAGCTTTAAAAATTAAGGTTGTATGGGAGGTGCCACGCCCCCTTTTCTGATAACCCCCACTTCTCTGAGTGAGAAGGATTTGGATATCGCCTACCTCTACCAATTTTCAGCTCCCTACCTTGAACTGTTTTAGAGATAATCAGCTTTAAAAATTAAAGTTGTATGGGAGGTGCCACGCCCCCTTTTCTGATAACCCTCACTTTTCTGAGTGAGAAGGGTTTTGATATCACTTACCTCTATACCAATTTTCAGCTCCCTACCTTAAACTGTTTTAGAGATAATCAGCTTTAAAAATTAAGGTTGTATGGGAGGTGCCACGCCCCCTTTTCTGATAACCCCCACTTTTCTCAGTGAGAAGGGTTTTGATATCACCTACCTCTATGCCAATTTTCAGCTCCCTACCTTGAACTGTTTTAGAGATAATCAGCTTTAAAAATTAAGTTTGCATGGGAGGTGCCACGCCCCCCTAACATTTTTTAATTTTTTCTTCGTCTAAACCTTCGCGGGCTAACAACAAACAAACCCCCCTAAGGAAGTATTTGATTTGGTTCAGCCGTTTTCAAGTTTTAGCGTTACAATTAAATACCAAATCATTTTTATATATATATAGATGTTTAATAGTGGTGTATTGCATAAATTAAAACACATATGTACGGAGCGGGCAGATATCGCCCATGGATTCCCGAAATCATCAAAAGAAGATGTTCAGAAATTTTGGGATGAAGTTGAGCTGCAAATGAATTGCATTGGACCTCCAATAAAATAAGCATCAGTGTGGAAAAAAGCAGTGTTTAAAAAACTGGCATAAGTTTCATTTCTGTTGATTTTGATTTTGATTCCGCTTTTAAAAATTCAGAAGTCGCAGTTAATCAATATGAAAAAATATGAAAATGGACGATTTTGCCTGATTTTGATTTTGCGCTGATTTCATATTGCTCAAAATCAAAAGCGGCCTGATTTCAAAATGAACAATTTTGCCTGATTTTGATTTTGTGCTGATTTCATATTGCTCAAAATCAAAAGCGGCCTGATTTCAAAATGAACGATTTTGCCTGATTTTGATTTTGCGCTGATTTCATATTGCTCAAAATCAAAAGCGACCTGATTTCAAAATGAACGATTTTGCCTGATTTTGATTTTGCGCTGATTTCATATTGCTCAAAATCAAAAGCAACCAAATGTCAAAATTAGCGATTTTGCCTGATTTTCATTTTGTGCTGATTTCATATTGCTAAAATCAAAAGCAGCCAAATATCGAAATCAATGCTTTCACAGTTTTGCTATTTACGCTTACATGAACACATGTGTGTATGTACATAATTTCTTCCCTGCAAAAAATGCGATCACTCCGGGATATATCCGGGACAACTCGCAAGGGAGCATGCGATTACTACCCATTTGTATCTCTTTATATGGGTTGAAGTGTTCTCTTTTGTTTGAGCATGTCCTATGAAGAGACTAATTGTACCCAGTTTGTACCCGAACGGGTAGCATAAGAGCACAATTGTACCCGTTTTGTACCCGAACGGTTAGCAAATGCGAAACATCCATTTGTGCGACTAATTGTACCCGTTTGATACCCTTTCGGGTACAATTCGTCTACAATTAGTATACATATGTACCCGTTCGGGCGCTCCCGGACAAATCTTTTTAGAGACTCGTCGCACACTTTTTTGCAGGGTTACCCTCTGTATTACGTTTATATACATACATATGTATGTACGAGTATGCGCATGTAAGCGTAAATAGCAAAACTGTGAAAGCATTGATTTTGATATTTGGCTGCTTTTGATTTTAGCAATATGAAATCAGCACAAAATCAAAATTAGCACAAAATGAAAATCAGGCAAAATCGCTAATTTTGATATTTGGCAGCTTTTCATTTTAGCAATATGAAATCAGCACAAAATCAAAATTAGCACAAAATGAAAATCAGGTAAAATCGTTCATTTTGAAATCAGGACGCTTTTGATTTTGAGCAATATGAAATCAGCACAAAATGAAAATCAGGCAAAATTGTTCATTTTGAAATCAGGCCGCTTTTAATTTTGAGCAATATGAAATCAGCACAAAATCAAAATCAGGCAAAATGGTTCATTTTGAAATCAGGCCGGTTTTGATTTTGAGCAATATGAAATCAGCACAAAATCAAAATCAGGTAAAATTGTTCATTTTGAAATCAGGCCGCTTTTGATTTTGAGCAATATGAAATCAGCGCAAAATCAAAATCGTGCAAAATCGTCATTTTAAAAAGCGACAAATATCAAAATCAAATAAAATCAAACATTTCACGACTTTTGCTAATTCCGACTGCAGTTTTTTAAACACTGGAAAAAAGTAAGCCAAGAGTGGATGACAGTGTATGTACCTAGTAGCATGTATTTGTGTATGTACATTAGGCATATAACAAATGTTGACGAAAAATTTGGCATACCACCACGTGATGCCAAATATTGTACAAGTAATGAATTTCACTTTTATAGGTGATTTCGGTTCAAAACGTTCCGCGCACAGCTGTGTTATTATTATATTGAATCAGAATTTTCTGCAGAAAAATTAGTTTGGGGTGGGTGGGGCGCTTCCCTTAGGTCCATTAAAAGGCGTTTGGAATAATAGGAAGATTATTAGTTAAATAAATATCTATTATTATGAAGAAAAACGTGTACACTGTACAAAACTTTTTGTTTTTTCAGCAGTTCTGATAAAAAAGTAATTTCGTTTTGCGCGGAAACTTTTTTGCAATTTCGCAAAAAAAAAAAATAATGGGGTTCTTACTTTTTTATGCTCTATTTGACTATGGTATGCCGTTTTTCGTATTTGCAAAAATTGTAAAAAGTTATATGCCTAATGTACATGTGTATGTAAAGTGTGGTTATGGCAAAATGGGTACATTGCCGCCTACATATTTGATTTAGCAATTTTTTTGTTTAAAGGTGAAATAATTTAACTAGAAAAATTTAAACTTTTATAATATAAAAAAGCAATATGTAAAACTATAAAGTGAAACTTTATTAACTTGTCAGATGTTACGGTTCTAACGTGCAGGCAAAGGCAAAATTGGGATTCATGATGATTTTTTTTTTCTGAATTACAGGTAATGATTGCTTGGAACTCGGTGGAGATTTTACATCAATGTTATCTTTACTAAAGTCGGCACTATTATCGTCGCTGAGTGCACGGAGAGCAATTATTTTATAATACAAATTTACTAGTCGTTAGGGCGGGAACTATAATAATGTACCATTGGCAATAATTTATAAATTGCAAGTGCTTTTTGCTTGAAAATTGGTGGATACATGCTGCTAATTTTATTTTCACTGAAGTAGCCAGTTTTAACGTGGTTTATTTAGTCGTTAGGGCGGGAACCATAATAATGTACCATTGGCAATAATTTATAAATTACAAGTGATTTTTGCGGCGGGGTGTAATAAGGCCTTTTGAAATAAAGCCTTTAAGGCCTTATTTCGCTATCGATTGAGAAATAAAGCCTTTATTAAGAATAAGGCCTTATTTCACTTCAAATGTGAAATAAGGTTTTAAAGGTCTTATTTCACTTTGTGGCCTACGCTGAAGGGTGTACTACGCAGAAGGACATCACCGTGGCGGTAGCCACGGTTGGGGCACACGTCCGGACGGATGGCGTAGCCCAGGGTTATTTTTTAAAAGCGCGGCCGAGGCCGCCAACGCAGAAAAGTGTTCTGCGCAAAAGCCCTGCGGACTGGGCCATAGATATAACTCAGGAAAGAGAAGATAAAGAAAAAACTTTTGCGGAGAACAGCTTTTGCGTTGGGGGCCTTCGGCCGCCCTTACAAAAAATTCTCTTTCCGGAGTAATATCTATGGCCCGGTCCACAGTGCTTTTGCGCAGAACACTTTTCTGCGTTGGCGGCCTTCGGCCGCGCTTATAAAAAATAACCCTGGGCTACGCCATCCGTCCGGACGTGTGCCCCAACCGTGGCTACCGCCACGGTGATGTCCCTCTGCGTAGTACACCCTTCAGCGTAGGCCACAAAGCATTCAAATGTACATCGTCACAAGTACGACGGATCCGTCGCCGCAACGTACCAAAGTCAGTCACATACGTCGACGTAGACGGATAAGTTATCGCGTAAATAAATAAAGGCGTTTTTGCACATTTCAAAAAAGGCCTAATTGCGCTTTAAATGTGAAATAAGACCTTTTATTTGAAAATGACAAAATAAAGGCTTTATTTCACTTTGGTTGCGAAATAAGGCCTTAAAGGCCTTATTTCAAAAGGCCTTATTACACCCCGCCGATTTTTGCTTGAAAATTGGTGGATACATTCTGCAAATTTTATTTTTACTGAAGTAGCCAGTTTAAACGTTGTTTTTTTTACTAGTCGCTAGGGCGGGAACCATAATAATGTACCATTGGCAATTATTTATAAATTACAAGTGCTTTTTGCTTGAAAATTGGTGGATACATTCTGCTAATTTTATTTTCACTGAAGTAGCCAGTTTTAACGTTTTTTTTTTTTACTAGTCGTTAGGGAGGGAACCATAATAAGGTACCATTGGCAATAATTTATAAATTACAAGTGCTTTTTGCTTGAAAATTGGTGGATACATTCTGCAAATTTTATTTTCACTGAAGTAGCCAGTTTTAACGTGGTTTTTTTACCAGTCGCTAGGGAGGGAACCATAATAATGTACCATTGGGAATAATTTATAAATTACATGTGCTTTTTGCTTGAAAATTGGTGGATACATTCTGCTAATTTTATTTTCACCAAAGTTGGAAAATTTTTTATAATAAGCAGTATTTAAAAACTTTTAATTAAGCTAACGATAATAAAATTTATTTTAGTGGATTGATTATTGTGAATTCTTTTTATTTCCAGGTTTGGTTGGACTACAAGTCTTTTGTGAAAAAGAAGCTCTAGAACAACAGAAACGAATTGAGGGCAACTGGAGGAGGCGTTTATCGCGCCCAGTCACTTAACGAGGTGGAGGAAGCGGTTATTCGGCTCTGCAGTCTGGAGACTCAAACAGACGGTATTGCGGGGACTGCGGCGTTTGGCACAGGGTCTAGCAGGGCTACTACCTCCAGCGAAATGCGACCTCCGTCAGAGGTGCACGACACCTCCATGCAGTCCATGTCGGAGAGCAATCCCACTACATCGCGTCCTGCTTCTACCAGCAGGTAGGATTCGTCTGCAAAAGTTCTTTTGCAGAAGCAGGTAGAAACCCAACAAAGAATGGAAAAAAAATGGACGAGATTGCTGCAAGCCTCAATGCGTTTACCATAACTCAGGCGGAAATATTGGAGGAAACGCGGCGTCATAATAGGGTCATGGAGGCGCTAAAGCGGGAGGAGGTCGACCGCATGTTTGATTTATACCCCAGAAATAATTCAGCCTGAGTTATTATAAACGCGTAAAGGCTTCTGGCTAATCCGTCCATTTTTTTCTCATTCCTTGCTGAATGATGATGTGCATATGCAAAAGAATTTCTGCATACGAATCCTCTATTAAAAGTGATAAAATTTGAATTTTATTTACCTAATTCCAATAAGAAAATCAAGACTGAATTGTTATATTTTTGTGAAAAAAAAATATATATTTACACAATTATTGTTATTTATTAAACAAATTTTATATTGCAAAATTTAGAACTCTATATATTATATGTATATTTGAATTGAGGAAATAATTACCTAAATAAAGGAATATATATTGTTATTTATTTAAAAAAAAAAAATTATTTATTTACACTGCGTTTATTTATTTAAAAAACTTTTAATTACAAAATTCAAAAATATAATATGTATATTTGAATTGGAAGAATAGTTAAATACATATGTACATATATACAAATATATTTTATTATTTAAAAATATAGAGAGCTTCACTTATTTTTTAAATATATAAAGAAATTCAAATACTAAAATAAAGATTTTCTAATGTGTAATATTTTGCACGGCTCTA
Source organism: Urophora cardui (assembly GCA_960531455.1). Classification (NCBI taxonomy): domain Eukaryota; kingdom Metazoa; phylum Arthropoda; class Insecta; order Diptera; family Tephritidae; genus Urophora; species Urophora cardui. The sequence goes on along the minus strand of OY482674.1, from coordinate 58,644,698 downwards.
GCAATCCTCTGCCTTATTTCCGCCGCTTCTCTGGAGGGATTACTTTGTTCGGTTTCTTTGGGCGTATCTGTGTCTTCATCTTCCGTTTGCGGATTCTCGGGCGTGTGTTCTTCCACACCAAAATGGATGCAAATGTTGTGCAACGCACTGCAAACGTTCACAATTTGGCACGATTTTTTTTGGAGAATAGTGCAGTTGCCGTGCTCCCAAAATGCACCAGAATCTATTTTTTAGCACTCCAATCGTCCTTTCCACTATATTTCTCGCTTTCGCATGGGCTTTGTTATATGCACTCTCCACGCTTCCTTCTCGCGGCGAACGAAATGGAGTCATAAGCCACGGTTGTAGGGGATAACCTGCGTCTCCTATTTGATATGGACCAAGGTGAAATCATTTTAAGAAAAGAATAAAATAAAATCGTCGCAATTAAAAAGTCTTTCAAGGTATAAACCAAAATTCCTCATTTATAAAGTTTACAAAATGTTTACAAAAAACTTGTATACTTCTAAGGGACATGTTTTTGTTAAATATTGAGTATTTCTTATCATTACCCAGAATCCATGTGTTCCTGTCCCCTTCCATGTAGCTTCGTTCAAGCAAAGCCTTTGCATCGCTTATATTCCACACATGCGAGTCATGGTTGCTGCCAGGGTACCGTGCATCAATAAAACGGATGCGCATTTTATGATCACAAATCTAAAAATGGTCGAAGAAGTAATTTATTTAAAGCTTTCTTTAAACATATTATATATATTATATTTTTTTTATAACTTGATTTACAAGCATTGCATTGATGCTGTAGAAGCCTTTTCTGTTACACTGTAGGGAGGTCAAAATATCACAGCGAAACGTCGAGACACCCCAACTAAATTTTTGGCTGTAGAATACGATGGCATTTACAGAAAGTCAAAGTTATCTCTTGTTTTCGAGATATTTAGGAAAGAAGTTTCAGAGCTCTGAAGGTAATTTTTTTTCCGTCTATAAACTTTACTCAGGCTTGGAACCCTTTACGCGCATAAAAATTTTGACAGTTGCTCTTACTTAATTGGGGTATTCTAAATTCAATGCCGCCTTTATTTTTCCCAAATTGGCTCCGGTTGTCGAGATAACGGTATTTAAAAATTACCATCAATTTGGACTGTTTTGTTAATAACTCAGTCAGTTTATGAGATAGATTGCCAAAACTTTGCACGTGACAATATTTGAGTATTACTTTAACTATTTCTGAAAATAATTGAAATCGGGTGACTATAACATATAGCTGCCATACAACCGATTTTTCAGATGTGGACATTTATGGGTATAACTTTGCTATTTAAACAGCTAAGGACATGCAAATTTGGAGAATTTGTACTCGTATTGGCCTTAATCTATTCCCTGAAAATTGTCAAGATCGGGTCACTATAACATATAGCTCCCATACAACTGATTGCTCAGATATATCGAGCCGTATGCGCCGGAAAGATGTAAAGGCCATGATTTCCGATTTTCACTTTTTTGTAGAAATGGCTTACTTGTCATCACCCACACCTTCTCCAGAAATTTTATGTCTGAAAAATGTACCGTTATGAAAGGCAATTTTGATGTAAGTACATAAGTTCAGTTTGTTTACTTTTTTTGTGAGTACGAAGTGGCTTTTACGTCTTTTTTTTTTCAAATTATTGAAGACTAGTGACTAATAAATAAATTTAACGGGGTTTGGTTGGAATTTAACTAAGGGTTTTATCACTTTGGAGACTTCTACTTTGTATTTTATTACATATCGATGACCAATATGGTTTTCTTGTGCGGCATATTGCACTTTATTGCTCCATAATTTTGGAATAAAGTTCTAACGATTTCACGATAGTTACCTTTTGTTACTGCTTAGAGCAGTTTTAAACAAACTGGTTGTGCATTTCTAAAATTTCTCCAAAATTAATTTCTTGAATCTCGATAATTTCCCTCCAAACGTAGATGCTGAAAGTGATGAACATGGCGAGAGATTTCATCAGAACTTAATAGTTTTTGAAAGGCGATATCAAGGATCTTGGAAAAAGGATATGATGGGAGACAAATCCAGAAAATTACAAAAGAATAGTCAAAAGTACTTACATCCCTCATAATTTATCCTAAATACTGATACATCCCATTACACTGTGGAACAAATTTAGGTCAACAAAAGTTAACTCGGTTCTGAAAGTTAGGGGTGAAAATAGAGGCTAAATTAGAAGACCCGTATCGCGGCGTTTGCTTAGGTTAGTTCGAATTTGTTTTTAATCGACCTTTGAACCTTGCAGGCAAATGCCGATTTTCAGCATATTGTTTGTATGGTTTTTTTGCTATAACTGGTCGACTAATTGAGATTTTGACTGTATTTACATGATCGCCTATAACTTTTCCATTTTACCATGGATTTTCTTCGTTGATAGCTTATTTTTTTGCTAATAGAATGTAGCTTCACGTAAACGAGTAAAACCGAAGGTGAAAATTTTGGTTTTAAAGATATTGCCTGACAAAGTCAATTTTTTCTTTAAAAAATCGAAAAAATTCAAATTGAATTATCAATATTTCAGAAACTATAAGAGGTAGAGAAAAATGTTATAGACCCCTTGTATAGGAAATTTAATTTTCTTTCGTTTGCTGTCCCTCTAACAAAAAAATCTCAATTAGTCGACGAGTTATAGCAAAAAAACCATACAAACAGTATGCTGAAAATCGGCATTTGCCTGCAAAGTTCAAAGGTCGATTAAAAACAAATTCGAACTAACCTAAGCAAACGCCGCGATACGGGTCTTCTAATTTAGCCTCTATTTTCACCCCCAACTTTCAGAACCGAGTTAACTTTTGTTGACCTGAATTTGTTCCACAGTGTTATTGCAAAATTAGTCTCAAAATGTTCACATTTAAATTCTTTATGGGATAGATAGGAGTCGAATCTGAAATTCCTTATACAAACTTATATTTTTTCATTCTTTTTGCCATTGTAACCAAACTACTTGACCAATTTTTAAGTGCAAAGGCAAAAAATGTTTGTTGGGATTCTCTTTACCAGTTCTTATTAGATGCCAAATCGCTACGGTGGCTAATACAATTTTTTTATGCACTTATGTATGTCATGCAATGTCTTGTATATACGGGTTTTTCTACATTTTTACCGATATCTCAGAAACAGGGTCTGCCACAAAAAAATGGATATGCTATTCGGGATCAGCTTTAAATTTCGTTTTAGAAAAGTATAGTTTTATATTTTTGGTGGTTAAAGTTGATTAAAAATTGTCGAAAAGCAAAAAAAAGAAATCGAAATAAAGAAATGAAAGTAAAAAATTTTTTAAAAAACCTTCTCCTGAACATTTTTGAATTTGGCCTTTACATCTTTCCGGCGCATACGGCTCGATATGGTTTTGCACATTTATTTCCTTATAACTCCGAAAACAGTCATTCTGCGTGAAAAAGCAACATAAACACTTTCATTCAAAATTAATAGGTGAAAAATTTTCTCATATACGATTTCCACGTATCTGCATCAGTTATTGCACTTTTGTGCGACCAAAGTTGAAATTTCACCATAGGCATTTTTTTCAAGCCCAATAACTCATATATCGTATTAAATGAATTAGATGATCTTTACATCGTCTTACAGAGAATTAAAAGAACTATTACGCAGTTTTCTAATGAAGAAAATATATGCATGTTTAAGGATTTTATATGCATTTATAATAAAATTTTCCTACAAAACTATTGTTTGAAAACTATTGAAGCATACTTTTAGGCATTATTTGGAATAAAATTTTATGAAAAATTAATAAAAAAAATTATTCAAATGCGTATAAAATCCTCAAATATGCATATATTTTCTTCATTTAAAAACTGTATAATAGTTCTTTTAACTCTCTGTAAGACGATATAAAGCGATATAAATGCGTATAAAATCCTCAAATATGCATATATTTTCTTCATTTAAAAACTGTATAATAGTTCTTTTAACTCTCTGTAAGACGATATAAAGATCATCTAATTCATTTAATACGATATATGAGTTATAGGGCTTGAAAAAAAATGCCTATGGTGAAATTTCAACTTTGGTTGCACAAAAGTGCAATAACTAATGCAGATACGTGGAAATCGTATATGAGAAAATTTTTCACCTATTAATTTTGAATGAAAGTGTTTATGTTGCTTTTTCACGCAGAATGACTATTTTCGGAGTTATAAGGAAATAAATGTGCAAAACCATATATCTGAACAATCAGTTGTATGGGAGCTATATGTTATAGTGACCCGATCTTGACAATTTTCAGAGAATAGATTAAAGTCAATACAAGTAGAAATTCTCCTAAGTTTCATGTCCTTCGCTGTTTGAATAGCGAAGCTATACCCCAAAATGTCCACATCTGAAAAATCGGTTGTATGGCAGCTATATGTTATAGTCACCCGATTTCAATTATTTTCAGAAATAGTTAAGGTAATACTAAAATATTGTCACGTGCAAAGTTTTGGCAATCTATCTCATAAACTGACTGAGTTATTAACAAAAAAGTCCAAATTGATGGTAATTTTTAAATACCGTTATCTCGAAAACCGGAGCCAATTTGGGGAAACTAAAGGCGGAATTGAATTTAGAATGTCCCAAATAAGAAAGAGCAACTGTCAAAATTTTTATGCCTGAGTAAAGTTTATAGATGGAAAAAAAAAATTACCTTCAGAGCTCTGAAACTTCTTTCCTAAATATCTCGAAAACAAGAGCTAACTTTGACTTTCTGTAAATGCCATCGTATTCTACAGCCAAAAGTTAAGTTGACGTGTTTCGGCGTTTCTCTGTGATATTTCAAAAGTTAAAAATTTACCTACAGTGTTATAAAAAATAAATTTTTCCTCTTCAGGTGGAATTATCTTTATATGCGTGCCATCGACACACATAATTATACCCGGAAAATCCTGGCTTGTCATTTCCAATTTTATAAATTCCGGGCACAACTTCTCCTCCATTATTTGCAAGCTACGCTTTAGCACCTTAGACAATGTTGACTGAGCCATTCCCACATAAAAATCTTTCCCAACACCATGTTGGTATCCACCCTCTGCCAAAAACCGCAAAGTAGCCACTACATGGCCCATTGGCGTAACTCCAGCTATTTGGCTGGACACTAGTGCGTCACCAACTACATCCATCACGTATTTAAACGCCGTTTTGTTTAATCGGAAGTTTTTTATAAAACTATATAAAATAAGATATTAATTAAATATTACTTTTTGGTTGCTAGCTTTTCGACAGGGTGAGAATATTAATTAAATACTTTAAAATTTTACCACAACTTACGCTTTTTCTTCTAAAGTCATAGGATTGCAATTATCACGCAAAATCCTACGTTCAATATTCAAATTCCGCTGTTCTTCAAGTTCTTCTTCCAATGCAAAAATTGCTGCAGCAATGGAGTCCATTTTTTAATTATTTGATATATTCTTTATGTAAATATAATAAAAAACTTAATAGCAACACAAATTGTATGGCGGAAATATAAATTTCCTGTCAAAAATATAATTTTGCTGTCAAAAAAACATATGATTTCTCATAAACGTTATGCAACACTGATTCGAACAGAATTTAACATTTAACAACACTTATGTTCGAAACGTCGTAAACCGGAATACTAATTTTCGTTTTATCGTAGCAGTCAGCGTCGCCGCGATCGTAGTTCCGAGGGAGAGCGGAATAGCTGTGTGAATTTTTTTTCAAGCAAGCGCCGCTTGGTTTGCTTTTAAACAAACAGGCAATAGCTTGCTTGGAAATTTTTCAATCAGCTTTTAAGTAGATTGATAAAATTGTAAACAAGCTATTGCTTGTTTGTTTAAAAGCAAACCAAGAAAGAGAGAGATTGGAAAAAATTTCAAGCGCTTGGAAGGGCAAACAAGCTGCTTGTACAGATCACTGATATGTACATACTAGACATATACGCCGACAGTGATTCCGGCGGCGGCGGCGCTATTGAATAAACATTTCGGCGGCGGCGGCGACGCCGGCGTGCTTTTTCGCGCCGGCGCGCCTGCCCCAAATCTACAAATCACAATCCTTATTATACTCAGCTGTACTAGTACACAGAGTATTATAGTTTTAATCACATAACGGTGGATTGTAACAGAATGAAATAATCGAGATAGATATAGACTTATATATATCAAAATGATCAGGGTGAAAAGAGAAATCGATTGAGCCATGTCCGTCTGTCCGTCCGTCCGTCCGTCTGTAAACACTCTAACTCGCGCAAAAATTGAGATATTTTGATGAAATTTGAAATGCAAGTTGGTATCGAGACTGGGACGGTTGGTATTGAAAATGGGCGAAATCGGTCCATGACCACGCCCACTTTTCCTATATAGAAAAAATCGGAAATTTGGTATCTCAGTCCCTAATATAGCTGGAGCGATGAAATTTTACCCACGTGTTGAGCTCGGGCCCCTATGAAGAAATTTGATGAGATCTTGGAAAATGGGCGGTGCCACGCCCACTTATTAAGGGTCAAACATTGAAAGTTTTATATGTCATAACTCAGAAACCGTTGAAGATATATCGATGAAATTTGGTATGCGTGATTTGCTTACTTGGACAAATGTTTTGACGGAAAATTGTCAAAATCGGTTGACGGCCACGCCCACTTTTATATATGGGAACTATAGAGGGGCCTAATAAAAACATTTTAACCCTAATCACCGAATTTTGAAAAGTTACGTAAAACCGAAAGTGAGACTCTGAGGCTCACCTATGGGGAAATTTTGAAACACATTATTTTGGTATTTGGTTTTTACTTTTATTTATGCAGTAATGAATTCAGAAGCATTTTTATACATTCTTATAACGGTTTATGACAATTTTTTTAGTATATAAACATAAAAAACGTAATTCCGTAAAATAGGAGACATTAATGTACTACAATTTTCACACATTTTTGTAGTTGTTTGAATGTTGATTACAAATGGTTTTATTACATCTGTTATACATTTGTTTTTGTGCACACAATGAGAAAAGCTATGAATCAAATGAATATGAATACATTTTTCATATGATCGCCGCTAATATATATTTTTCGCAACCAAATTCCAAATTTTTAAAACGCGACGTTCGTGGTGAAATTACTTACGCATAAAGCAGCTCATCGTTCGATTCTCTATTTAAACGCATCTTTTCCGTAATTTAGAATCTCAGTAAACAGAACAAGTAAGGAAGCCTAAGTTCGAGTGCAATCGAACATTAGATACTCAGCTGTATGCTTTCATTGTTTGTTTGCGTTTGTTCGATATAGGGTGTATTTTATATGAAACGAGTGCTGCATAAACAGGGCGCAGCCACGCCCATTTTCAAAATTTATATCAATCATCCAAATAAGCATACAAATATTATTGTTAGTGCAAAATTTCATCCCTCTATGACTTTTAGTTACAAAGACTTCACGTTACAAATTCCAAAAGGGTGTTCCAGAAATATCTTTGTTAAAAAGTAGGCGTGGTCATAAACCGATTTCAATACATTTTTGCGTGTCTATTAACACATGTTATAAAAGTGTATAAACCAAGTTTCGTCATAATATCTCAATTATTTGTCGAGTTAAAGGCTAAGAAATCTCATATATCCCTTTGTCTAAAAAGAGGCGGTGCCACGCCCATTTTCCAAACTTTTTTATTTTTTGTTTCCGGTCTATTGTAAAACTCATGTCACAAAATTTCAATGAATTATCTTTATATTTCACATAGATATCGCTTAAAATGGTTTTATTAGGTCACTTTATAATACACATATATAAAAGTGGGCGCGGTCGTCAACCGATTTTGGTAATTTTTCGTCCACACATTTGGCTAAGTAAATATATCACGCGTACCAGATTTCATCGATATATCTTTAACGGTTTCTGAGTTATGGCTTATTAAACTTTCAATATTCGCTCCTTAATAAGTGGGCGTGGCACCGCCCATTTTCCAAAATTTTTGTAGTTTTTGTTTTATGTCCATAGTTGGACTCCTGCCACAAAATCTCAGTGATTGATCTTTATATTTGACAGAGATATCGCTTAAAATGTTTTTATTAGGCCCCCTTATATTTCCTATATATAAAAGTGGGCGTGGCCGTCAACCGATTTTGATAATTTTTCGCCAAAACATTTGACTAAGTAATTATATTACGCGTACCGAATTTCATCGATATATCTTCAACGGTTTCTGAGTTATGACTCATAAAACTTTCAATGTCTGCCCCTTAATAAGTGGGCGTGGCACCGCCCATATTCCAAAATTTTTGTGTTTTTTGTTTTATGTCCATAGTTGGACTCATGCGACAAAATTTCAATGATAGATCTTTATATTTGACAGAGATATCGCTTAAAATGGTTTTATTAGGTCACTTTATAATACACATATATAAAAGTGGGCGTGGCCGTAAACCGATTTTGATAATTTTTCGTCAAAACATTTGTCTATGTAAGCAAATTACGCGTACCAAATTTCATCGATATATCTTCAACGGTTTCTGAGTTATGACATATAAAACTTTCAATGTTTGACCCTTAATAAGTGGGCGTGGCACCGCCCATTTTCCAAAACTTCATCAAATTTCTTCATAAGGGCCCGAGCTCAATACGTGGGTAAAATTTTAAAACTCTAGCTATATTAGTGGCTGAGATACCAAATTTCCGATTTTTTCTATATAGGAAAAGTGGGCGTGGTCATGGTCCGATTTCGCCCATTTTCAATACCAACCGTCCCAGTCTCGATACCAACTTGCGTTCCAAATTTCATCAAAATATCTCAATTTTTGCGCGAGTTAGAGTGTTTACAGACGGACGGACGGACGGACGGACGGACAGACGGACGGACGGACGGACGGACGGACGGACGGACGGACGGACGGACATGGCTCAATCGATTTCTCTTTTCACCCTGATCATTTTGATATATATAAGTCTATATCTATCTCGATTATTTCATTCTGTTACAATCCACCGTTATGTGATTAAAACTATAATACTCTGTGTACTAGTACAGCTGAGTATAAAAATGATAAAATGTTAATTGTTTTGTAATTGTTGACTTTTCCGGTCTCCTTAATTTTATGACATCCTATTATATTAAGATCCATGGTGAAATACGTCGAATTCACCAAAATCCGGGGGAAGTATGGTGAGTTCACAATGTAAAAACCTCACTGCATAAACCTTGTGAACAACGGATTCAAAATTTAGTTGAACTCTAGAAATGTAAGCTTATTACGTTAATGATACTTAAGGTGAGTCTTTGAGGCTCACTTTCGGTTTTTCGTTACAATTTTATACGATTGTAAAAAAAATTGTTAAAATAAATAAATAGCCCAAAGATCATAATTATTTCATAATTTATGAACACAAATGGAGGAATACCCAAAATTTCAGACAAAACGCTTTTTTGGTTTAGGAATAATTCGCTTTTAAACTTTAAAGTGAGACTGAGAGGCTCACTTTAGAGGATTAGGGTTAAGCGATATCTCTGTCAAATATAAAGATAATTCATTGAAATTTTGTGGCAGGAGTCCAACTACAGACATAAAACAAAAAACACAAAAAGTTTGGAAAATGGGCGGTGCCACACCCACTTATTAAGGGGCAAATATTGAAAGTTTTATAAGTCATAACTCAAAAACCGTTAAAGATATATCGATGAAATTTGGTACGCGTGATATAATTACTTAGCCAAATACGTGGACGAAAAATTACCAAAATCGGTTGACGGCCACGCCTACTTTTATATATTACTTACTTACTTACTTAATTGGCACGTATCCGTCTAGACGATTCTGGCCGAGTTCAATAAAGCGCGCCAGCTATTTCTGTGTTTCGCGCAGCATGGCGCCACTTGGGAATACCTAGGGAGTCAGCATCACTATCCACCTGATCTTCCCAACGCAGTGGAGGCCTCCCTTTTTTTCTGCTGCGTTCAGCGGGTTTCGATAAAAATACTTTCTTAGCTGGAGCACCTTCGTCCATTCTTACGACATGACCTGCCCAGCGCAGCCGCTGGATCTTTATTCGCTGAACAATGCCGATGTCTGCGTACAGCTCGTACAGCTCATTTAAATCTCCGTCGATACTCGCCCTCGGCAACGCGCAAAGGTCCATAAATCCTCCGAAGAACATTCCTCTCGAATACTCCAAGCGCCATCTCATCTGCTTTTGATATAGTCCATGCTTCTGCGCCATACATGAGGACTGGAACGATGAGTGTCTTGTAGAGTGTGATTTTGGTTCGTCGAGAGAGGACTTTACTTTTCAATTGCCTACTTAGTCCAAAGTAGCATTTATTGGCAAGAGTGATTCTTCGTTGGATTTTAGTGCTGACATTATTTTTGGTGTTAATTCTGGTTCCCAAATAGACGAAGTCCTTAACTGTTTCGAATTTGTAGCTATCAACAGTGACGTGGCTGCCAAGGCGTGCTGTTTCTTTGTGTGTTGACAGAAGGTACTTCGTTTTGTCCTCGTTGACCGCCAAACCCATTTTCTTAGCCTCTTTATCCAGCTTGGAGAAGGCAGAACATACGGCGCGCGTGTTAGTGCCAATGATGTCGATGTCATCGGCGTACGCCAGCAGTTGCACACTCTTGTGATATAAGATGCTTCCTGTATGGTTAAGTTCTGCAGCTCGTATTATCTTTTCCAGCATCAAGTTGAAGAAGTCACACGAAAGGGAGTCACCTTGTCTGAAACCTTGTTTGGTCTCGAACGGCTCGGAGAGGTTCTTCACAATTCTGACGGTGCTGATGGTGTTAGTCAACGTCATTTGGCATAGCCGTATAAGTTTTGCAGGGAAACCAAATTCAGACATTGCGGCATACAGGCAATTCCTATTCGTGCTATCAAAAGCGGCTTTAAAATCGACAAAGAGATGGTGTGTATCGGTTCCTTTTTCATGAGTTTTTTCCAGGATTTGGCGTATTGTGAAGATCTGGTCGATGGTAGATTTACCAGGTCTGAAGCCACACTGATAAGGTCCAATCAGCTTGTTGACGGTGGGCTTCAATCTTTCGCACAATACACTTGCTAAGACCTTATATGCGATATTCAGGAGGCCTATCCCACGATAATTGGCGCGTATTGTGGAATCTTCTTTTTTGTGGATTGGGCAGAGCACACTTAGGTTCCAATCGTCGGGCATGCGTTCGTCCGACCATATTCTGCATAGGAGTTGATGCATGCTCCTTATAAACTCTTCGCCACCATGTTTGAATAGCTCGGCTGGCAAGACGTCAGCGCCCGGGGCCTTGTTATTTTTAAGCCGAGACATTGCTATTCGCACTTCGTCATGATCGGGTGGTGGAACATGCCTACCATCATCTGCTATTGGGGATTCGTGTCGAACATCTTCTCTTTCCGCAATTTCATTGTTGTCGTTATCTAGCAAGGAGGAGAAGTGGTCCCTCCACAACTTAAGTACACTTTGGACATCAGTTACCAGATCGCCGTTATCATTCCGGCAGGAATTTGTCCCGGTCTTGAAACCTTCAGTCATCCGCCTGACTTTTTGATAAAATTTTCGAACATCATTCCTATCCGCCAGCATCTCAAGCTCTTCACATTCGCCCTTTTCTTCATTTGAAAAAGGCGCTCTCTTCCCTCTTAGCCGTCCGATAGCGCTCCCATACGCTTCGTGTTGCGCCCGCACACAATGTAGCTCTATAGGCGGCGTTCTTTCTTTCCGAGGCGTCGCGGCATTCCTTATCGTACCAGGTGTTTTTTCTGCGGGCTCGCTGGTATCCAATAGTTTCCTCAGCGGCGGTGCGAAGTGAACGAGCGATGTGTTCCCATTCCTCGGATACATCGTTTGGTGGAGGGTTGCTCTCAGAGAGCAGGAGTGAGAGCCGGGTGGAGTATTCATGGGCTGTCTGCGTCACGTGCAGCCTTTCGACTTCAAACTTTCCTTGCTTTCCTGTTGGCACATTCTTTGCTGCACAGAGGCGGGTGCGTACCTTGGCTGCCACAAGATAATGGTCCGAGTCGATATTGGGACCACGGATTGCGCGCACATCTAGGATGCTGGAGCTGTGTCTGCCGTCGATCATGACGTGATCGATCTGATTTCGCGTTTTTCGATCAGGTGACAGCCATGTGGCTTGGTGTATTTTTTTGTGCTGGAATCTGGTACTGCTAATGACCATGTTTCGGGAACCGGCGAAATCGATCAGCCTCGTCCCATTGGGACTAGTTATGTCGTGGAGACTGAATTTTCCGACTGTGCCGCCAAAGATACCTTCCTTGCCCACCCTGGCATTAAAATCGCCAAGCACGATCTTTTTATCGCGGCGGGGGCAGCGATCATAGGTTTGTTCTAACACTTTTATATATAGGTATTATAAAGTGACTCTCTCAAATATAAAGACATATCACTGAAATTTTATGGCAGGGGTCCAACTACGGACATAAAACAAAAAACACAAAAATTTTGGAAAATGGGCGTGGCACCGCCTCCTTTTAGAAGCAGGAATATACGAGATTTCTTAGCCTATAACTCAACAAATAATTGAGATATTATGACGAAACTTGGTTTATGCACTTCTATAACGTATGTTAATAGACACGCAAAAATTTATTGAAATTGGTTATGACCACGCCTACTTTTTAACAAAGATATTTCTGGAACACCCTTTGGGAATTTGTAACGTGACATCTTTGTAACTAAAAGTCAAAAAGGAATGAAATTTTGCACAAAGAATAATATTCATATGCTTAGTTGGATGACTGATAAAAATTTTGAAAATGGGCGTAGCTACGCCCACTTTATTAAGCACTCGCTTTATATAAAGTACACCGTGTTTCCATCAAATGCAAACAAACAATGAAAGCATACAGCTGAGTATCTAATGTTCGATTCCACTCGAACTTAGGCTTCCTTACTTGTTCAAATATTAATTTTATTTAGTTACCTTAATAGCGCTGGCTGAATGGAATAAATAAACTAATTTCCACCTTAAATTGTTGAAACTTTTTTTTATTAACAGCAAAAAACAATTGTTACATAAACTAAAATATAAAATAACGAAAATAAATATTAAAGAATATACACAAATCCATATGTAAGGGTAAATTTAAATTCATTTGCTTATTTTGTATGATAATAAACATGCATACATATATTTACATATTTTTTTTTTTTAGCATCCAATATATTTTGCCAACTGTATAAATAAATACATCTAACAATTTTGTGGTTCGTTAAAAGTAATTAGTAATTAATAATGACTTAATAAACTTGGTGGGCATGTATGGATTGCTCTCAGTAGTGCATCCATTTATTGTAGTCCATCAATAAAGATCTGTAAAAGATTTTCTTTTGAGGCGTACGAAACTAGTTGGTCTTGCCGTCAGGGCTAGAGCGAGGGGGTTGGGGTGAGCTAGTAGTCTCGTTTTGTATGATCTAGCATACTTTCTGATTTCTTGAGCAATAGTAGGTATCTTTAGATCACGATGTAGACGGTCGTTAGTGACGTAGTAGGGTGCATTTACAATCATTCTAAGAGTTTTCGATTGGAATCTTTGGAGAATTTCTATATTTGAGTTTGCTGCAGTTCCCCACAGCTGTATGCCATAGGTCCAAATGGGTTTTATTGTGGCTGAGTAAAGCAGGAGTTTGTTGTCGATTGATAGTTTTGAGTTTCGATTCATGAGCCAATAGAGATTCCGCAGTTTTATACCAAGAGCTTTTCGTTTGGTGAATATGTGGGTTCTCCATGTTAGTTTTCTGTCGAGGTGCATACCAAGGTACTTTGTTACGTCACTTTGCGGTATATCAATGCCGTTGAGTTTTACGGGTGGGCAAGTGTTATGTCTAGTGGTAAACGTCACTTGGACAGATTTTGATTCATTTGACTTTATCCGCCAGTCTTTCAGCCAATGGGTAATTTTATTTAAACTTCTTTGAAGCTTGAGTGAGGCCACGTTTGGGTTGAGGTCTGCAGCCAGTACGGCAGTGTCATCGGCAAAAGTGCCAATAGTGACTCCTTCTGCTATTGGGAGGTCATGTGTGTAAAGTAGGTACAGTATTGGGCCCATTACACTACCTTGCGGGACGCCAGCTAAACTCTCGTAAAGCTCAGACTGCTCTGCTCCTTCCTTGACGAAAAAGTAACGATTTTTTAGGTAAGATTGTATAAATAGGAAGTAATTTGTAGGGAGAGTAGTTTTTATTTTATAGAGGAGACCGTCGTGCCATACGCGATCAAAAGCTTGGGATATGTCTAGAAAAGCAGCTGTACAATATTTTTTTTGCTCAAAGGCAGAGTAGATTTTCTCGGTAAGTCTATGTACTTGTTCAATTGTTCCGTGTCCTCTTCTGAAGCCAAACTGGTGATTAGGTATAATGTTACGCTCTTCTATTATGGGTAGGAGTCTTTTAAGGAAAATAACTTCCAAGACTTTTGAGACAACGGGCAGCAGGCTAATGGGCCTGTAAGACGCTGCCGTATCAGGGGGCTTTCCTGGTTTCAGAATCATTTTCATCTGAGCGACTTTCCATTGAGCGGGTATAAATCCAGTTATTAGTACTGCATTAAACAGTTGGGTGAGAAATTTTATGCCTTCGTAAGGTAAGTGCTTTAGTACATTGCCATTAATAATATCGTATCCAGGAGCTTTCTTTGTGTTGAGTTTCGATATTACAGTTTTTACCTCCGATATTGCGAATCTTTTTATGGGGAGGTCCATTTGATAGGGGTGACTCAGAGTATTTTCCACTTCTGTTGTTGTGCTTAGTGAGGGTTCAATATCATGTGGGGTGAATACTGACTTTAGGTGGCGTGCAAAAGTATTTGCTTTCTCTGCATCACTTTTCGCCCATTCGTTATTTTCCATTCGTATAGGAGAATTAGAGAGAATCGGTCTTTTTAGCTTACTTGCGGCTTTCCAGAGGGAGTAGTCAGTTGCAGCTTTTGCATCAATATTACTGAGGTATTGTTGAACCTGTTTGTTGTGTTCAATTTTGAGGATATTTTTGAGTTCTTTGGTGAGTGCATTCAATCGTTTCTTGTCGTCGGGGTGACGTGTTTGTTGCCACTTTTTCCTCGCGAGTCGCTTTTCTTTGAGCTTAGCTTTTATGTTGTGGGTAACGTTTGTCCTTTTTTGTCTGGTGAGGGTGGGAGTTGATTTCCACGCAGCTTGTTGGATGCAGTTGTTAAAATGTTCGACTGCTGCCTCTATATCTTCAGCAGATTTCAACGCTAATTTCAAGTCCAGATTAGACGTGATGATGTGTCGGAAGTATTCCCAGTCAGTCTTCCGATTGTAAAGGCTGCATTTATCCGCTGCGGGTGTAAAATTTTTATCAATTGTTACCAGGATTGGAGAGTGGTCGGAAGAGAATTCAAAACAGGGTTTACAAGTTATATCTGACGAAGTCATGCCTTTCACCACGCAAAAATCGATTAAATCGGGAATTTTATTTGTATCTGTTGGCCAATAAGTGGGAGTTCCAGTAGAGAATGGGGTTAAATTGAGATTGCTAATGGCATTGTATAGTTGTCTTCCTTTAGGAGTAATGAGACGAGAGCCCCAGAATGTGTGTTTGGCATTGTAATCGCCGCCAGCTAGAAATCGATTTCCAAGGGTTTTGAAGAAATTTTCATATTCCGCAGTGCTTATTGAGTGCCTCGGCGGGCTATAGATAGCAGAGAGTGTAAGCTGGCCACTCGGGTCTTCAATGACAACATTTGTGGCTTGTATAGCATTTGTACGGAACGAATTCGTGCTGTAATGTTTAATACTTTTCCGTATCAAGATACCTGAGCCTCCATGAGCTTTGTTACTTGGGTGCTTTGTGTGGTAAAACTTGTAGTTGGGTACTTCAAAGTAGCTTTTGTCCGTAAAATGGGTCTCCGATATGAGGAGTATATCTATATCATGGGTCTGAAGTAGAGCTTTAACTTCAAGTAAGTGTTTGGATAGGCCGTTGGCATTCCAAATAATAATATTTAACGGGTTGAAGATGTACAGTTTTTAGTCGAGAAGGTGACGAGGAGGCTCATCATTGCTGTCATTTGTTGCATGACTTGTTTGAGTAAGTCTATCATTTCTCGCATTTCGTTAGTGTTTTGCGTTGGAGTGTGGGTTTCATTACTATTTGGAATAGCATTATTAGGGTTCGAGCGGGGTTTTACGCCTTTCTTTGCTGCTTCAGCATATGTGACTGAGTATGGGTCAATTTGAATTGGGGTTTCAATCTGAATTGGGGTTTGACTTGGCTGTTTTGGTTTCTCTTGAGGCTGTGCAGGAGCTTTTTTCCTCAGAGTTGGGTATTTGGCGCTTTGGAGGTTTTTGTATACCATACAGCCTTTATAATTTGCTGGATGGTTACCTTCACATAGAGCGCATTTGACATCGTCAGATCTTGTCTTTCGCTTGCAATCAGAGGAGAGGTGGTTTCCAGCACATTTTATACATACTGATTTTCGCCGGCAGTAGGACTTTGTGTGGCCATATTGCTGACAATTGGCGCATTGTGGTATTTCACGCTTCGGGTGTGGGGGCTCGAAAGTAATTTTTGAGTGCAGGAGGTTTTTGATTTGATATATCTCCTTGTTGTTGGAGTCGGGTTTGAGCTCAATGATAAACATGGGTAGAGGCTTTTTCGTGACTCTGTGTTTTATGTTCCAGATGTTTGTGACTGAGTGACCGAGATCTTTTAAAGAATCGACAATTTCTTGCGGGTTTATTGAGTAGTGCATGTTTCTAAGAACTACTTTGAAGTTACGTTCTTGTTTTGTTTTGTAAGTATAGAACTCTGTACCCTTCTGTTCTAATTGGGATACGATGGTTTTGTAGGCATCCAGGGATGATGCTTGAACTTTTACTTGATCTTTGCCTGTGAGCTTTAGATCATAGGATTTTGGAGCAACTTCTTGTAGTAGGCTCATTAGAGGGGGAAAGTTTTGAACTTTGTCTATAAATATTGGCGGCGGTTTGGATATTTTTTCAGTAGGTTGGTTTGTTTCCTCAACTTCAAGGGAGGCAAATCTGTTTTCGTTCGCATTTTCATTTGGTTGGCAGGTTCCAAGCCAGTATTGATCAAGCATTGCCTGCTTTTTAGTGCCAGTACTTTTACCTGGGCTTTCGCGTTGACGTTTGGAATTGGTCACATTCTTCCATTCGTTAGTAGAGTTTCCCGCATTTTGGGGTTTCTGGGCTTGCTGTTGTTGGGCATACAGCATTTTAAGTTGCCTTTGGAGGCTTTCAATTTGCTGTTGTATGTTTGGTACGGGGACGCTAGGCGTGTGGGATTGGTGTGATGGTTGAGCTATTGATTGGGTTACTCCCTGGGATTTCGGGGTTTGCTGCAATTGGACTTGCTGCAGTTGTTGGGAGCCTCCCTCTTTAGGGGGAGTGTGATTAGGGGGCATACTATTTACTTGTACTTACTTTTTTTCTTTTTTGGCATTAGTTTGAAATTAAGTGGGTATTTACGGGTTTAGCACTCAGGCAACTCTTGATGTTGTATATTTTTGTTTTGGATTTAATGCCTACTTTTAGGCGTTAAAATTATATAGCGCGGTCCACAACCTGCACTAAATTTTTAGTCGTATTTTATATTATGCTTTGTTTTGCTGTTTTGCTATTTTGTTATTGTTTTTCTTTTTTTTTTTTTTCCTTTTGGATTCTCCCGCTATGCGGAGTCTCACTTTTATATTTTAATAAATTGCAATAAATTGCTGCGTGCACTTAAACAATGACGTTCACTTTACACTCCCGGGAAGTAGAAAACTTGAGAAACGCCCGGGGCGACGTATTTTGAGTTTAAGGCACTCGCGATTTGCTTTTAAATTTTAAAATTTTATTTGGGCTTCCGCACTGATTTTTTTGTGTATCTTCGCGAAAGGTTACCAGACTATATTTACATATGTACATATTTATATATATATAAGGTACTTTAAAATAAATATATGTATATACAGTGTTGGAAAAAATAATAGGGACAAAATTTTGCAATTCTCCATTTATTTCATTTTAAGACCAAATAATAATTACCATATATTGATGCTTACACGGAGAGGACATGCTTCATGGTTTTTGTATAATAATTAAATTTTTATGAATAAAAATAATGAAATGTATAATTTAAGTTGGAAATAATAATAGGGAAAAACTTTAAATTCGATTGTTTTTTTCAAATAAACTACAATATTACTGCTGCAGCTAGATGTAAACTAATGTTTAGTTGAAGCTCCTTTATTTTTTATAACTTCCTTACTTCTTCGTGGCATAGCGTTACTAAATCAGCGCAATTTGCAACTGGTATTAAGTACAAAGCTTCTTTAATTTTTTTTCCATAACTCTTGCTTATTTTTCCATTTTTGATCCCCCATCGTCTTCTTTAATATTCCCTATAGGGCTGAGGTTCGACAACTGTGAGGGCTACACAAAAACAGCACATTTCTTACGTTCAAACTATGAGTTTTCGATTCTGGAGGCATGTTTGGGATCATTTTCGGCATCTAATGATATCAAGGAGGGTTGAAATGGTGCAGTTTTGAGTAGAACAATTAGCAACAGACCTCGAGAAGTAGGACTAAATGGAAGAGATCCCAGAAAAGTTCCGTATCTGAGAAAAAATTATGTTAGCCAACGAACTGAAATTTTCCATTAGCTTAAATTCTTTAGGACTGAGGCTAGTAAAGTAGGGAACAGCTAAAGTTTTTGTTAATAACTTTTAACCGGCAAAAAACAAAACATTTCCGCATTCAGCTTCGTGTTCCTGAGGTCAAAACACGTCGATTGGTTCCTTTTTTTTTAATTTTGAAGAACTTTCGAAGTTAGCAAAACTAGGAAAATATGTACACATCTCGCTCCATACGGGTATGGCGCGCCAGCGCACGCCGCCGCGCCGATACGCCGATTTCACGGATTATGGCGGCGGCGGCCGATTATGAAGGTAATCGGCGCGGCGGCGGCGGCGTCAATCGGCGGCGTATATGTCTAGTACATACATCCATGATACAAGAAAGAAGGTAGTGTAAACGTCAAATTTTTGTCGCCATATTAACCACCTGAAAATTATATGGATTATGACATTTCGTGCTGCCATACTCAGTGCTAAAAATCCTCCATTTATGTTATTTTTTATTTCCATGGTAACAACAACAAAACGAATTTTTTTAATTTGAATATTGATATATATATTGTAATAGACAGGGTCGACAAGCTCCGACTCGTGCGTGCTGAGCTCACTAAAAATATACAAGATGCTTTCGAAAAATCGGCCAAACGATATAACTTGCGAAGCCGATTAAAAACATTCAAAATAGGTGATACCGTTTATCGTAGGAACTTCGTTTTAAGCGATAAAGCAAAGCATATTAATGCAAATTTAGCTCCGGTTTTTGGTAAGGCAACAGTGATTGTCACTAAAGGCAACAATATGTACCAGTTGCAAGATATAGCCATAAATGGTGGGAAAACTGGCTGGTATCATGCTAAAGATATGAAAGCTTGTCAAGCATAAACATCTTCAAGCTGTTAGAAATTTAAAGAATGTGACAAATAGATACACTTCTTACTTTGCTATATATCCCTCTCATCTATGCATCACGCCACCATTTTTTCGGCTTTTCCTTCACCTATAAAAGGGCATGATCAGCATAGAAAACGTTCTTCTTTTAATGGTCCTGACTCGAATGTGCACCGGATATTGTCCAGTTCGTAATTGCGTTTAAAAAAAAAAAAAAAAAAAAGTTAAGTTTGTCGCGATTAAATCATGTCTTGCGAATAATCCGATTTTAACCAATGTAAAGTATTCAGCCTAATAGTAAAAGGCTTAAACGTGGTGACTTTTTGCGCGAAATCTAATAAATTTTCGACAAAACAAGATATCGTGAACTGAAGAGGGATTTACTCAACCACGAGGCGAACAATAGCGGCAGAAATTCGAGAGCACAATTACTAAAGCAAGCAGGAGGATGCGGTACTCAAAATCCAGGAAAAACCTCGGTTACCATCAACTTCATGAATCGTAACAACCAGGAAATACATTTATATCCATATATATATAGGAATACATATAGTTCTTGTGTGCACATTTGCCACTTAAATATCCGTCAATGCGATAGAATTTAATTATCGGCTCTAATAGGGTTAATCCCACTAAAATGTATGAGATTTAATTTTTCGGTCTCACGATCAATTGTTACATACTCCAGATTCTAGTTTTGTCGCGAGCTTCGAAACAACCACGCGGCTTACATGTGATCCGAAATAGAAAAAAAAAGTTAAAAGTAAAACAAAAAAAAAAAGAGAGAAGAGGAGTTTCAAAAATAGAAGAAAATGATTTTTTTCTGTAAATTCTGAAATAAAATTCGTATCTAATTTAATTAAAAATCTAGAAAAAAACTTATGTTTAAAGAAAAGAAAGAGACAGAGCTATTTATCAAATGTGTAACAGAATATATTTAGAGAGAGAGAGATCATAATATTATACATATGTAAGTGTGAAAAAAAAACGAAGCTAGAAAAAAAACATGGTCTGTAAAGAAAAAATGTATAATTACAATTTGAAAGAAAAGTATAAAATTTTAGGTGCGAATATTGTATAAATTATAATTTAGTTTTCTTAGTAAAACAGGCTACATAAATTAAGTGAATTTCGAAAAGAAAGTGTTCCATATACATTAGGTATAGAGAGGGACAAACATAAAATTATACATTTGAGAGTGTGAGCAAGAAAAATATAAGATTTAGAAAGATAAAGAAAATTTGGTTTAGAGAAATAAAAATGTTATAAAGCGGAAAATTAATATAAAGACTTGGAAATTTTATAAGAGTAAGAGTGCGTTGTATTTGCAACTAATATTAATATTCTTAAGTGAAAATGTTAGTGGAAAAGTGAATTGAGAGATTTAGGCGGTTTTTTAACGTTAACACAAGAAGCAGAAAATAGGAGGAAAAATAAGTTTCGACGAATCGGAGCAACTCATCGAAAGAGAGTGAGAGAGAAATAGAGAAAGAATCTGAAGTTCAGAAAAAAAAAAAAAAAAAGAAGAAGAAGAAGAAGAGAATAAATTATATAAAAGGCAAAGTTTTTTTTTGATAAATATGATTTTACATTAGGGAGTGTGAATTTTAACTCCACCGTATGCAAATAATCTTCTTTTCATCAAAGCAGAAAATCGTCGGAGGCCTTCAACGAGTTCCTGCAGCAACAACAACACAAGTAAGTCATATCTAATTTGTTTTTCTCATATTTTCTCTCGCGTTCTTATACATATTTTAATGTGCGTACCATAATGATAATGATCATTAGCCGCGCTCCGGAAAAGTCTCCACTGCAAATTTGTTGTTTTTCTTCATTCGAGTATATGTAGCTCCAAAGGCTTAACCCTCTCAGACCACTTTTTCATTTTTGAAACATAAATACAGATATATATATTTTGATTAGCTTTTACAGTATTTTTGCTCATAAATATAAAATATGTTCAAGAATAGGATTTTAAGAAACCTAAATAATGTTCATAAACTTTCTTGATAGATTTAGATCGAATAAAATGGATTATTAAATTTGTAATTTAAAAATGGTCTGAAAATCAATTGTTGTTGTTTATTTAATTGGGACTTTTCATTGCCACCAGAAAAGTCATGGTTGGGTGGGTATAGAAGCGGCCAATAGAAAGCCTGAGCCGCTAAACAATGGATATATGTTGGTGTATTGTAGGCAGATATGAAGTTAACCGGTCTAGTGGTGAGTTGCGAAATGATCCTTTAACCCTTACGTGTGCGTATAAATTTTTCTTCATGTTAGGCCTTGGGTTGTCTTAAGTTGATGGTTTGGTTGGTTGTTTGTTTAACGAACCCACATTAGTGGCTGAAGCTCCGGGACAGCTGGACGCACACGGGCAGACACCGACACACATCTACGTACCCTCAACTAAACACGGCACAAATATCAAACAATTGTCAACCCACAGTGATAACGCTGTACAGGTTCCATAA
The DNA here is from genome assembly GCA_960531455.1 of Urophora cardui. Classification (NCBI taxonomy): domain Eukaryota; kingdom Metazoa; phylum Arthropoda; class Insecta; order Diptera; family Tephritidae; genus Urophora; species Urophora cardui. Next base: position 58,622,742 of record OY482674.1, on the reverse strand, counting down.
CAATATATATATATATACGTACATTTACGTAAGATTTATTCTTAAAATAAGTTTCGGCAAGTTTGTGGTATATTACATACTACAATCCCACTACACCTCCTGTGAATTGAAAAATTTCAGTGGTTTAGAAATTATGAATATTGGCACGACTTATGTACTTGTAACCGAAAAAACAAGTGCGGTCGATGGCATGGTTATATGTAGAGCTCTCGATTTTTTTTTAACATTTTCGAGTAGCCCGAACAATTGTTGTTCAAATGCTCGAACAGTTGTTTGTTTGTTTATTACCCGTAAGTTAGTACGGGCATTTGAACAACTAACGGGCTTCAAACAAAATTGATCAGATCCAATTGCTCGATAGCCGGGTATCTACGGCTCTAGTTATATGCAAAATTTATTAGTAAATAAAATATTTAATTTAGATGAAAAGATAGTAAAAAGATTTTTTTTTTTGCTAAGAATCTATTTCAGAATTAGGTAAATAATAAATTAAAGGAAAATAAAATTAGTAACGTAAGTAAAAACTAAAGAAAACTGCAACATAAAAATTTAAATTAAATTTACATTCTTATATAACTGCTAAACAATTTTCTTAATAAATATATTTTTTAAATGTGGAAATATTCTTGTATAAAACATTGAAACCAAATATGTATATATATATTTCGTCGCTCCGGAAGAAGAAAGACGCATGCCAGTAATTTGTCGACGAAAAAAGGCGCATTAAAAATATGTCGGGGAAGAAAGACGCTTTGCAAAACATGTCGACGAAGATAGACACATTAAAAAATATTTCGAAATTTTGACGTCCAATTTCGACGAAGAAAGACGCATTAGCATTATTAACTGCGAAGAAAGACGCATTAGCATTAATATTGTCGAAGAAAAATAAAAAATCGAATACGTCTTTCTTTCCTAAAAAATATTTAAATGCTTCTTTCTTTATAGTAAAAAAATAAAGCGTCTTTCTTCGTTATCAAAAAAATAAAGAGTCTTTTTTCGAAAAATATTTTTAATGCGTTTTTCTTCCTCAACAAAACACTTTGCGTCTTTTTTCTTCTATAGCGACGATAAAAAGAAAATCAAGAACTCTTACCTTATTCATAAAAAATTGAACAGTTTTCAAATATTGTATAATGGACTTTTGATAATATTTTTCGACTCTAATAACTGCATAAATCTATTTTATTTTTTATGAATAACTTATTTTTTATTTTCTTTGGAAAACTTTTTTTTTAATTTTTTAAAATGTTAAAATATACCCATTACATTGGCTGATTGTTGTCTTTTATTTGTTTTGTTCATTAGCATATGTGAAAAACACCATTTCATTTAAAATACCCAATATTTTGTTCAAATATACCCTCAGCCAAAAAATTTTGATTGGGCAACGCTATCCTACATTTTTGACTTAAAATAAGACGTCAATAATCCATATTATAATCAAAAATGACAATGTCAAAGTGAAATGGAACTACCTTGTTTGTTTGTATCATGCATACATCTAGTGCTGGAAGCGATATCGATATAATATTGATTCATCGATGTTTTTGAACTTTTTCGATATATCGATATTTTTTCCGATATTCGATATTTTAATCCATGACCATCACTGATAAACGCGGAAAGAAGCTGGTAAAAGGCAGCATTGCCGCGATCGTAGTTCCGAGGTATTGCAGAATAGCTGTGTAAATTTTTTTTCAAGCAAGCGCCGCTTGGTTTGCTTTTAAACAAACAGGCAATAGCTTGCTTGGAAATTTTTCAATCAGCTTAACGTAAGTAAAAACTAAAGAAAACTGCAACATAAAAATTTAAATTAAATTTACATTCTTATATAACTGCTAAACAATTTTCTTAATAAATATATTTTTTAAATGTGGAAATATTCTTGTATAAACATTGAAACCAAATATGTATATATATATTTCGTCGCTCCGGAAGAAGAAAGACGCATGCCAGTAATTTGTCGACGAAAAAAGGCGCATTAAAAATATGTCGGGGAAGAAAGACGCTTTGCAAAACATGTCGACGAAGATAGACACATTAAAAAATATTTCGATATTTTGACGTCCAATTTCGACGAAGAAAGACGCATTAGCATTATTAACTGCGAAGAAATACGCATTAGCATTAATATTGACGAAGAAAAATAAAAAATCGAATACGTCTTTCTTTCCTAAAAAATATTTAAATGCTTCTTTCTTTATAGTAAAAAAATAAAGCGTCTTTCTTCGTTATCAAAAAAATAAAGAGTCTTTTTTCGAAAAATATTTTTAATGCGTTTTTCTTCCTCAACAAAACACTTTGCGTCTTTTTTCTTCTATAGCGACGATAAAAAGAAAATCAAGAACTCTTACCTTATTCATAAAAAATTGAACAGTTTTCAAATATTGTATAATGGACTTTTGATAATATTTTTCGACTCTAATAACTGCATAAATCTATTTTATTTTTTATGAATAACTTATTTTTTATTTTCTTTGGAAAACTTTTTTTTTAATTTTTTAAAATGTTAAAATATACTCATTACATTGGCTGATTGTTGTCTTTTATTTGTTTTGTTCATTAGCATATGTGAAAAACACCATTTCATTTAAAATACCCAATATTTTGTTCAAATATAGCCTCAGCCAAAAAATTTTGATTGGGCAACGCTATCCTAAATTTTTGACTTAAAATAAGACGTCAATAATCCATATTATAATCAAAAATGACAATGTCAAAGTGAAATGGAACTACCTTGTTTGTTTGTATCATGCATACATCTAGTGCTGGAAGCGATATCGATATAATATTGATTCATCGATGTTTTTGAACTTTTTCGATATATCGATATTTTTTCCGATATTCGATATTTTAATCCATGACCATCATTGATAAACGCGGAAAGAAGCTGGTAAAAGGCAGCATTGCCGCGATCGTAGTTCCGAGGTATTGCAGAATAGCTGTGTGAATTTTTTTTCAAGCAAGCGCCGCTTGGTTTGCTTTTAAACAAACAGGCAATAGCTTGCTTGGAAATTTTTCAATCAGCTTAACGTAAGTAAAAACTAAAGAAAACTGCAACATAAAAATTTAAATTAAATTTACATTCTTATATAACTGCTAAACAATTTTCTTAATAAATATATTTTTTAAATGTGGAAATATTCTTGTATAAACATTGAAACCAAATATGTATATATATATTTCGTCGCTCCGGAAGAAGAAAGACGCATGCCAGTAATTTGTCGACGAAAAAAGGCGCATTAAAAATATGTCGGGGAAGAAAGACGCTTTGCAAAACATGTCGACGAAGATAGACACATTAAAAAATATTTCGATATTTTGACGTCCAATTTCGACGAAGAAAGACGCATTAGCATTATTAACTGCGAAGAAATACGCATTAGCATTAATATTGACGAAGAAAAATAAAAAATCGAATACGTCTTTCTTTCCTAAAAAATATTTAAATGCTTCTTTCTTTATAGTAAAAAAATAAAGCGTCTTTCTTCGTTATCAAAAAAATAAAGAGTCTTTTTTCGAAAAATATTTTTAATGCGTTTTTCTTCCTCAACAAAACACTTTGCGTCTTTTTTCTTCTATAGCGACGATAAAAAGAAAATCAAGAACTCTTACCTTATTCATAAAAAATCGAACAGTTTTCAAATATTGTATAATGGACTTTTGATAATATTTTTCGACTCTAATAACTGCATAAATCTATTTTATTTTTTATGAATAACTTATTTTTTATTTTCTTTGGAAAGCTTTTTTTTAATTTTTTAAAATGTTAAAATATACTCATTACATTGGCTGATTGTTGTCTTTTATTTGTTTTGTTCATTAGCATATGTGAAAAACACCATTTCATTTAAAATACCCAATATTTTGTTCAAATATACCCTCAGCCAAAAAATTTTGATTGGGCAACGCTATCCTAAATTTTTGACTTAAAATAAGACGTCAATAATCCATATTATAATCAAAAATGACAATGTCAAAGTAAAATGGAACTACCTTGTTTGTTTGTATCATGCATACATCTAGTGCTGGAAGCGATATCGATATAATATCGATTCATCGATGTTTTTGAACTTTTTCGATATATCGATATTTTTTTCCGATATTCGATATTTTAATCCATGACCATCACTGATAAACGCGGAAAGAAGCTGGTAAAAGGCAGCATTGCCGCGATCGTAGTTCCGAGGTATTGCAGAATAGCTGTGTGAATTTTTTTTCAAGCAAGCGCCGCTTGGTTTGCTTTTAAACAAACAGGCAATAGCTTGCTTGGAAATTTTTCAATCAGCTTAACGTAAGTAAAAACTAAAGAAAACTGCAACATAAAAATTTAAATTAAATTTACATTCTTATATAACTGCTAAACAATTTTCTTAATAAATATATTTTTTAAATGTGGAAATATTCTTGTATAAACATTGAAACCAAATATGTATATATATATTTCGTCGCTCCGGAAGAAGAAAGACGCATGCCAGTAATTTGTCGACGAAAAAAGGCGCATTAAAAATATGTCGGGGAAGAAAGACGCTTTGCAAAACATGTCGACGAAGATAGACACATTAAAAAATATTTCGATATTTTGACGTCCAATTTCGACGAAGAAAGACGCATTAGCATTATTAACTGCGAAGAAAGACGCATTAGCATTAATATTGTCGAAGAAAAATAAAAAATCGAATACGTCTTTCTTTCCTAAAAAATATTTAAATGCTTCTTTCTTTATAGTAAAAAAATAAAGCGTCTTTCTTCGTTATCAAAAAAATAAAGAGTCTTTTTTCGAAAAATATTTTTAATGCGTTTTTCTTCCTCAACAAAACACTTTGCGTCTTTTTTCTTCTATAGCGACGATAAAAAGAAAATCAAGAACTCTTACCTTATTCATAAAAAATTGAACAGTTTTCAAATATTGTATAATGGACTTTTGATAATATTTTTCGACTCTAATAACTGCATAAATCTATTTTATTTTTTATGAATAACTTATTTTTTATTTTCTTTGGAAAACTTTTTTTTTAATTTTTTAAAATGTTAAAATATACTCATTACATTGGCTGATTGTTGTCTTTTATTTGTTTTGTTCATTAGCATATGTGAAAAACACCATTTCATTTAAAATACCCAATATTTTGTTCAAATATACCCTCAGCCAAAAAATTTTGATTGGGCAACGCTATCCTAAATTTTTGACTTAAAATAAGACGTCAATAATCCATATTATAATCAAAAATGACAATGTCAAAGTGAAATGGAACTACCTTGTTTGTTTGTATCATGCATACATCTAGTGCTGGAAGCGATATCGATATAATATTGATTCATCGATGTTTTTGAACTTTTTCGATATATCGATATTTTTTCCGATATTCGATATTTTAATCCATGACCATCATTGATAAACGCGGAAAGAAGCTGGTAAAAGGCAGCATTGCCGCTTTGTGGGTAATTCCCCAAATTTGGAGATTTTTTTAAAATTGGGGTAATTTTTGGGGAGCGCTTTGATTTGGGTAAATTGAGCCAAACATGTTTGTCGAAAGTACCAGAAGGACAAAAATTAGCCCCCCAAAATATATACCGATATTATCAGATTCATGAGCTAGTTCCTCAGTTGTTAAGATACGCTGATCATTTGTCGGAATCGGCCAAATTAGACCATTATAAGATATAGCTCCCATACAACCAACCATATATTTTGGGGTAAAACTTCTCGACTTAAATACATAGCTAAGGTCATTACAAAATTTTTTCTAATAAATATTTGCATAAACAACCCACAGAATTGGACGTATAAATTAAAGAAAATCCGACTATTTAGGGCCGGTTTCACCATCTCCGGTTAAGTGCTTAACCGGAGGATTTCTCACGGTTAAGCAATTTATTTGACAGCTCGCCATACAATTTACGTCAAAATAACCACCGGTTAAATTAACCGGAGATGGTGAAAACGGCCCTTAATGTTTCATTTCCCCTTCAGGTAAGAAGTAGAGCTCGGGGAAATCGACTAATCGAATTATTCGACTATGACTGAAGTCGACTTCGATTATTCGGTTAGCGATTTTCGAGTAGTCGAAAGCTGCCGACTAATCGATTGACTAATCGATTAACTGCTCACTTTAGATTATTCGGTTTATCGTTCCATTCCGATTAATCGAATATAGTACTTTCGATTTTATTCCTTTCATAAATAAATGTGAACCCATTTCATCAACATTTTAAGTGATTTCTTGGACTTTTTTGTTGTTGTTGGAGCAAATTAAAGTACTCCCCGCCCTTTTCCGGTCGTTACTCCGTCACGATAGGGTACTTGTTCTTTCTGCACTAGGCTGACTATTGTAAGGGCGACGTTTTTGGCCGCTTTTCACGACCCTTTAGACTCCTTTGGAAGAAAAGGGAAGAAGATGTTGATGAGGAAGATGAAAATAAAGATGATGATGAATGTGAAGGTGAAGGAGGAAAAATTAGGAAAACCCCTTAATAACCCTTTTTTAGCTGTTTGGCACATTTTGCTCTTCTTGAAGAAGGAGCCAGCAAAATTCGCCCACCAGTCAATGTCCTTGGCATTCCAGTTCTATTTCTTTTATTTCTTAGTTAGAACGCTCACCATTGTAAAAGTCCGCGCCTAGATTTTATTCTTTTGTTGAGAGGGTTTCAGGGCAAAATTTTTTTTTTTTGATCCCGCGAAATACCGCGGAAATAGTTTTTCATTGTAACTTCTTTATTTGACTCTTCTGTATGTTCATAGGGTTTCGGGACACATTTTTTTTTTGATCCCGCGAAATAACGCGGAAATAGTTTTTCATTGTAACTTCTTTATTTGACTTTCTGTATGTTGATAGAGTTTCGGGAAAAATTTTTCTTGATCCCGCGAAATACCGCGGAAATAGTTTTCATTGTAACTTCTTTATTTGACTCTTCTGTATGTTGATAGGGTTTCGGGACAAATTTTTTTTGATCCCGCGAAATATCGCGGAAATAGTTTTTCATTGTAACTTCTTTATTTGACTCTTCTGTATGTTGACAGGGTTTCGGGACAAATTTTTTTTGATCCCGCGAAATACCGCGGAAATAATTTTTCATTGTAACTTCTTTATTTGACTCTTCTGTATGTTGATAGGGTTTCGGGACACATTTTTTTTTTGATCCCGCGAAATACCGCGGAAATAGTTTTTCATTGTAACTTCTTTATTTGACTCTTCTGTATGTTGATAGGATTTCGGGACAAATTTTTCTTGATCCCGCGAAAAACCGCGGAAATAGTTTTTTATTGTAACTTCTTTATTTGGCTCTTCTGTATGTTGATAGGGTTTCGGGACAAATTTTTTTTGATCCCGCGAAATACCGCGGAAATACATAGTTTTTCATTGTAACTTCTTTATTTGGCTCTTCTGTATGTTGATAGGGTTTCGGGAAAATTTTTTTTTTGATCCCGCGAAATACCGCGGAAATAGTTTTTTTCATTGGAGCAAGTTACATCCTTTTCTGTCGCAGATTTTTCAAAAAAAACCCCACACCCAGCTTCTTTCATATGTACATATGTATGTATGTATAAACACAATAAGCACATTTATATTTTAAAATTATCTGTAAAAAATTTTTACTGAATATTCGATTTTTGAAATTCGATTTTCTACAAAAATCGAGTAGTCGAAGGAAAGCAATTATTCGAATAATTGAGGCAAGGCGACTAATCGAATATCATCAGCCGAGTTTTTAGCAAGTGAACGGTTATGAATCGATTAATCGGATAACCGACTAATCGAATAATTTTAAGAGCCCTAGTAAGAAGCCATCGCACAGTGGGAAATTTTTGAAGTTTACTGTTCATAAATCACCACAGCCTTCATTTTTCATCCGATTTTGATAATTTTTTTTTTTAAATGAAAGGTTTTGAGATTTGCAAGAGCATAGCTTGGCCCGATTTTTGAATTTCAGTTTGTTTACATTTTTTTTTTGAGTGCAAAGTGCTGGAAAACGGAAAATTTTGAAAACGCGATATTATCCTGCTTCAGTTAGCAAGGTTTTTTTAAAAAAAACTTTTTCACAATGAATGTTAGGGTAATACCAAACAAAAAAAATTATCAAAAAAAATTTTGAATACACTGAAAAAAATTATTCACAAAAAAAATTTTTTTTTTCACATTTTTTTTTAATAATTTGAGTATGCAGTATTAAAGATCATTAAATTTTAGTATAATAAAGTGCAAATTTCAAGTAGCTAACTATTAACGTTGATTTTTAATAATTTTTTTTATTAAATTCCTCGGATACCATGTACAGTGCATTTGCGTACTAGTTGGAAAATCCCACCTTTATTCATACTACTCTACTGTACTCTTTTGAAACCCGATTTTAATAACTTTTCCATAAGAAAAAGACGTTGTAATAATAGTTTTATGTTTCAATATGGCGAAAAAAGTTAAAGTTAAGGATCTTAATATTACATTTTAAAGGTCTATCATTAACTAGCTAGTCTAGATTCGGTAGTCCTTATCTCATTTTTGGTATGAAACTGACAAAACTTCGTGGTAAAAAAAAATAGTTTGAAAAAATTGAAATTATTCAACGATTAAAGTAAAAAAATAATAAAAATCAGAAGTTCTTTTACAAGTTATAATATACATATACATTCATACATATATGTATCTAAAAAAAAATGTTGATGAGTGTAGGTAATAAAATCTTGTGTTTGTGACTTCAATGAAAAAATAGTTTAAAAAATTAATATTTGCACAAAAAAGAGAAAAATTCTAATAATTAGTAATTACCATTATTTTTATTAAACTCATCAATTGAGTTCAGAATTTCTGAATCAAGCTCTGAGTTATCCTTTTCTGTTTCTCGTCTTAAATCAGCAATGTATAAATCAGCAGATTCAAATAGTTTATGAATCAGAACTGTCAAGGTTGTCCTCAATATTTAGTAATTTTCGTCTTTTAGTAGACGTAGAGGCACCTTCGAACACAATATCTGACCTTGGTCTACCTTTTCCTTTTATGGACTGAGAGCAATTTACCTCAAATACTCTGCTTAACCACGTCTTATATTTCGACTCAAACCAAATTTTGTTGCTGTAGGGAAAAACATATTTTTTTCGGAAATTAGGAAGAAAATTAATCTTGAGTTTTTTTTTTTAAATATTTTAAGCTGATAACCGGTCATCTCATACCTTTGTTGTAAATCGGTAAAAAGATTTTCCAAATTATTTGTGCCGTTTTCTATTAGAAAATCACTAATAAGTTTATTAGGTATTTTAATAGAATCCATTTTAATACGTGCTCCTCAAACACTTACTTTACAGTTAACTAAACTTACTTTAGTAAAGGAATTTTTATTAGCGCGACCTGCACCGCATGAAAACTTAAGCGTAAGTGAGATATAAAAATCATAATTTCAAACTAACTAATCTTTATTTGGAAAATATTCTGAAAAACAAAACATTCACAGCCTACTCGACGAGTAGACAATACAGTAGTGTGAATAAAGGTGTAATTTTCCAACTAGTACGCAAATGCACTGTACATGGTATCCGAGGAATTTAATAAAAAAAAAGTTATTAAAAATCAACGTTAATAGTTAGATACTTGAAATTTGCACTTTATTATACTAAAATTTAATGATCTTTAATACTGCATACTCAAATTATTAAAAAAAAAATGTGAAAAAAAATTTTTTTTTGTGAATAATTTTTTTCAGTGTATTCAAAATTTTTTTTTGATAATTTTTTTTGTTTGGTATTACCCTAACCTTCATTGTGAAAAAGTTTTTTTTAAAAAAACCTTGCTACTGAAGCAGGATAATATCGCGTTTTCAAAATTTTCCGTTTTCCAGTAAACAAACTGAAATTCAAAAATCGGGCCAAGCTATGCTCTTGCAAATCTCAAAACCTTTCATTTAAAAAAAAAAATTATCAAAATCGGATGAAAAATGAAGGCTGTGGTGACTTATGAACAGTAAACTTCAATAATTTCCCACTGTGCATCGGTACGGCCTTTATAACCTTTTTTAACCACACATATACATACATATATGCACATGAATTTAAAAGTATGTAATACAAACTGTTATGAAGTAAAATAAATTTGAAAATACTTTTTATTGGGATCCTCTTGATAACACTACCCGATAAAAAAAAATATCCTCGACATTTGATTCCTATGTAGAAATTCCTGTGTTTAAAAGTAATGTAAATACGAACATTTTTATTTTAAAAATGTTCATTGTAGAATTGCAAAATCAAGAAAAAACATTTTAAATTTTAAAATTTTTATTTCTATTTTAAGCACTATGAGATTTTGAACCAAAAACTTACGTTTTTATTCCATTCATTTTCATTCTTAATTTTCTTTTTAAATCCCAAATACATTTTAATTTCAAAAATTTCATTTTTAATTTAAAAATTTTCATTTTTAAAATAAAAATGACTTGGTTGAAAACGTGCATTATAAAAATAAAAATTTTATTTTTGATTTATTTTCTCTGAGTGTAAAAGGTATTTGGAATGCGTTATTAATTTGTCTATATCAAACCTTTTATTCTTTAACATGGATATTTAAATAACTTAAATGCGAAATATTTCAGTGAACCACTGTAATTGATACCTACTCTTTCTGGATGGAACAGAATTTACCTTTTTTTTGATTATTGAATTCCCTTTTCAAAAAAGATTTCTGTTGATAATAAATTGAAATATTTAGTTTAAATATTTATTTAGTTAATTTTTGGAGTAATATAAATGAATGTCACTCTCGTTCAATTCAGGGCACAATAATGAATGCAGATAATTCGAAAAATAAAGCTGTTATATATGGATATGTTAAATTAAGCTTTATATAAAGTAGAGCTCTCGATTTTTTTTTGAACATTTTCGAGTAGCCCGAACAAATGCTGTTCAAATGCTCGAACACTTGTTTGTTTGTTTATTACCCGCATGTTTGCACGGACATTTGAAGTTTGTATTTTTCGTTTGTTTATTTTTTTTTTGTTGTCTTCATATGTATTTTTTTTATTTTTGTTTTCCTGATACAAATTCTTTTGTCTGTAAGCTCGAATGTTTGTACGGGCATTTGAACAACAAACGAGCCTCAGACAAACTTGATCTTTTCGAATTGTTCGATACCCGGGTATCTAGATTTCTAATATAAAGGTCGATATATCGATAATATCGATGTTTTTTCTCAAAAATATCGAAAATATCGATACTCGTAAACATCGATGTTTTTCCATCACTACATACATCTATTTATTCCAGAGTTTGATTTTCCTAAGCACGCGTGCGGAAGCTTTTTATAGCTTTCACACCGACAGCCTCACACCGACGAGTCAAAGCACTACGTTCACGCACAGAAATTTTGCAAATTTCTATTCAGTCAGCATTGAGCTGTTGAGCTAGCAGGTTGTGTTGCTCGAGCAGTCTCTGAATGCTTGTAAATGATTGTGTGTTGGGGGTGGTTTTTTTATTTGGATTTTTTTACGTAATATTTTTATTAGGAATCATGATTTTGCATTTCGTCTCATATTTTTTTTATTTTAATTTTTTTGTTTGTGGTTTTTTGTGAAGTTAATAATAAAAATACTAACCATTTGTATTTTAAAAATTTTAGTTTTCGACAATGATAGAGTTTCTTTTGGGTGTAGCCAAGAGCTTTTGTGCTTTTAACACATGCACAATGTTTGAAAGTATTAGTGTGATAATCCCTGATTTATTCCATTCCATTTCTGCGCTCATAACACAAACTCTCTCACTATCCCTCAACTTTCTGTACTCTAGAGCAGTGATAGGCGTTTCATAGATCAATTGATCGCGCTCAAATCACACAGACACGTTGTGCTCTTTCTTTTGTAAACGATTTAGTCGTCGCTCAGCGAGTGGCGTAGCAACATCGTGGGTGAATGTCGCTTGTTTGCGCATATTTATGTTTGTAAAAGCATAATTATTTATACTTATGTACGCATGTTAATGGTTTTTATAAACAAGCGCACCAACGAAACGAAAACGAACCAATTGATTTGCGCTATTACGGTGCTCTCACTAATAGATACAGTTGCATTTCAATTTTGCCTATCACTGCTCTAGATTACAAAGGAAAGAGCATAACGTGTCTGAGTGATTTGAGCGCGATCAATTGATCTATGAAACGCCTATCACTGATCTAGAGCAATTATCGGCACGGCCTGGCTCACTGAGCTGGTGCTGAGAACAAGCTTCTCGCACGTATTTAATACGTGAGTTTCATGCGAGCGCAAGAATTAAAACCGAACAATCATTCGGTTTGCCATTCTAGCAGGTCGATGGCGGAACAAGCAAAGCGTGTACGTTTCCTACATACGTATATATGTTTGTTTGTAGGTATGTAAACACATATGCGTGTTTTCATATGTACGCCCGCACATCATTGGACAAACGTCTGTTGTCAACAACAATCTGACATCGACTGATCGAATGCTAGCGGCTGCCGACATTGCCCGACAACGCTCTCTCACTAATACACATGCAACTAATAATTTCTTTGAATGTATTGGAATGCCGATAACTGATATAGAGCATAGCTGTCCAAATGCGATTCACTACCACAATCAAGAACGACCGAAAAATGAGTGTGTGTTGGTGCGCCTACCGTAGGCCAAAGTGAAAAATGAATACTAGAGATGAGCGAAACTGCGATTTTTCGATATCTGTGATTTCGGTGATTGCTATTTTTAATCACTGTGATTTTAAACTGCTATTGCGATTGCATGGACTGGTATAAAATCTTCAGTTACCGGTAGAGATTAATTTTGCGTTTTCTGAGCGATATAACCTGTCTTTATTTTATGTTAACAAAATGATAGCAATAACAACGTATTCCGCAGTAATATCGCTGTTTGTAAATATTTTTCAAAGACAAATTGTAAATTCAATAATTTTTTTTTCTTATATTTCTATATATGTACGTATGTGGTCTGCTCAAAAGTGTAAACAAAAAGAAATTTATAATGCTTTTGCGATTGCGATTCACATAGGTGAACTGCTTACTTGCTACATCGATAGCAGTTGCCAATAAGTAGTGAACTGATATTTTGGAAAAGTGATCGCAATTGCGATTTGTGATTTTTTATTCACAGTGAAAAAATCACCGTTTGCGATATATCGCTCATCACTAATGAATACCAATAATCAGTCTGCATCACTGTAGAACTGTAGGCAAGCTTTGAGATGGGATTTTGGGAAATTCACCTCCCAAATGAACATCGACAGAAGAGGGTTGCCAGCACAGCGAAAATATGTGAGATAAATATTTTAAGGTCGTGGTAGAATGGTGGTATATTTTAATAATATAGAAAAAAACATATGTGTATTCATTTGCATAATTAGAAAATGCTCCTTGACCTCACTACTTTGTTACAAATACGACAGTTTTCTTGTTTTTTTTGTTTTCAAGTTCTAAAGTTTTTTAGAGCAACTGATATGCAACTCTGATGTGTGGTGTACTGTAATGTCCGCTATATTCACCTCCAGAAAGGACAATCATTTTTTCTTTTTCACCTAACCTTGCCTACAGGTCTACAGTGGTCTGCATGCAGATGTTGAGCGAGCAGGGTCATGCTGCGCACGCTTTGCGAATTTATGAAACAACGTACGTATACTAATGCATACGTATGTTATATGCAAACTCTTCGTACTTTTGTTTGTTGTTTGGCATGTGTAATTATAACAAAAGAATGTCAAGCTAAGACCAGCTAGCGACCACTTACTTTCATGCCAGTCGAAGGCAACTTAATTATTTTTGCTAATCGGCGATCGCCTAGTCCCATCGTAAACGCTCGTTTTACGCTCTTTATTTGTCTGTAATAGTGACAATCGGTGTGTATACGTACACAAGTGCTTACTCTCATTGCTCATATGAGTCGCATTTGGACAGCTATGATCTAGAGCAGGGTACGGCAAGAGTTTATGTGAGATTGTATTAGTGAGAGGAGAGAGATTTGCGCTACACTGGGGTAAGCGCAAAGTATATGCAATAAATTTAACATATGTGGGAAAATGAAACTTTTTTTCTTGAAAAATTTAAGGATTTTATTTAGTTTTAGGTACAAAATTATTATTGATGTAGTACATACCAGAGCTGGAAAAAGCAAGTAAAAGTATTATTACCATTACCAATACTCAGTAATAGAAAAAAACAATTACCAAGCATAAGAGTATTTTATTGGTAATTGATATTCAGTACATACATACATTTTTCAATTCTTTATCACTTTCAATTATTTTAAATTTAAAAAACAAAGGGAGTTACTACAAAAAACCCACCTTAATATAGATATATTAAAAAAGAGTTCTCATGAACGAATTTTCCTGATTTGTTGGTTGTAATATTTAGTGTGGCCGCTGTGGTGCAGTGGGTAGAGTGCTCGCCTGCTATGCCAGAGGTCTCGGATTCAAACCACGGTCCGAGCAAAACACCAAAACAATTTTTCTAATTAGTAAAAATCCAATTATTGGGTTTTTTAAGAGCAGCGGTCACCTCTCGGCAGTGGGCGGCATACCCTCCGAGAGTATTTCTGCCATGAAAAAGCTTCTCACAAAAAATGCATTCGCCGTTCGGAGCCGGCATAAAACTGTAGGTCCACCCAATTAGTAGGAAAAACAAAAAAAAAAAAAGGAGCACACCTCGAATTGGGAGAGAAGCTCGGCCATAAAAACTAGTCAGAGTTATAATAGCGCCATTGTATTATTATTATTATTATTATTATTATTATTATTATTATTATTATTATTATAATATTTAGTGTCGGATGATTATACTCCACGTAATTGGAAAGAGTTAATGGTAATTGATGAAGGAATCTAAAATGTAATTAATTACCAATTACCAGTAAAAAGTAATTGTACTTGAACATTTTAATTATCAAGTAATTGCACTTAGACGAGGTACAAATACTAAGTATTATTCATTGCTTCATAGCTCTGGTACATACCATACATGTGCAATGATAAAAAAAAAATAGAAAAAGGTACGAAATAGATCGTCAAATAAATTTCAATTGTGTATGTGCACGAGCACACTGTCGTTCACACAACAAATCAACACAGCCGTTGCGTGTGTTGCTTATTCGCTGTCTGAACAACGACTGATTTGAAGAGCGTAAGAATGCGTGTATGAACTCATTTGCCCGTGCGGGACAGCTTTGCCTGTCGCTGATCTAGAGCAGAGATCCCCAAAACTCTAACTGTGTAACCTAAATCAAACGCAAGTCGTCAATTTAACGCACGCACGCAAATTTTTCATATGCGTTGAACCGAAATTGACTTGCGTGCGTGTTCAGATAAAGAAATAGAAAAATACAGAAAATCAGAGAAAATCTTGTTATTTTGTGGAATATGTACCTAACAGACACGATATCAAAAGCAAGTGTCAATTTTTTTGCAAACAATCACCCACAATGCTTAATTTCAACTGTCACGCAAAACAAAAATTGGGCGTCGAATTTGCTTTTTACGCACGCCGTTCAATTTCGGTTACTCCCATACAAGTTGTATGGGCATGAGAAATTTTTGACAGTAAATTGACGGCGTGCGTTTGATTTAGGTTACACAGTAACTGCAGCAGTGTTAGTAACTGCAGAAGTATTAGTGAAAAACGACTAGTTGAGTGCCCAGCTACTACCGTCGCATCGTTCAGTAGCTTGCGGTAGAGCTGCAAAACCATCGATAGTCGGACCACTCGATAGTTTCGATAGTCGAAAAAAAACTATCGATACTATCGATAGTTTTTTATGAATATTTCACTACAATAAAAAGAGGTATGGTTTTGTTTACATTTTTCTTTTTAAAAAGTCTTTAATTTTTTTTTTACGCAAAATAATAATTAAATAAAAGATCAAATAAGAATTAAATACTTCACTTATGTATATAGAATTTGCAGGTTAAATTAAACCTTAAAAAGAGGATTGTTTTGTAGGAACATTTTATGATAAATGCTTATAATACGCGAGTGCTGCATAAAGTGGGCGTAGCCACGCCCATTTTCAAAATTTTTTATCAGTGATCCAACTAAGCATATCAATATTATTCTCTGTGCAAAATTTCATTCCTTTATGACTTCCAGTTACAAAAATGTTACGTTACAAATTTCCAAAGCGTGTTCCAGAAATATCTTTGCTAAAAAGTAGGCGTGGTTATAAACCGATTTCAATAAATTTTTGCGTTTCTATTAATACAAGTTATAAAGGTGTATAAACCAAGTTTCATCATATCTCAATTATTTGTCGAGCTATGGGCTCCGAAATCTCGTAGATTCCGTTGTCTAAAAAGAGGCAGTGCCACGCCCATTTTCCAAAAGTTTTATATTTTTTGTTTCCGGTCTATTGTAGAACTCATGTCACAAAATTTCAATGAATTATCTTTATATTTGACAGAGATATCGCTTAAAATGTTTTTATTAGGTCACTTTATAACACCCATATATGTATAAAAGTGGGCGTGGTCGTCAACCGATTTCGCTAAAATTTTGAACACGTATTACCACAAGGTCACTTTATAAGACCCATATATAAAAGTGGGCGTGGCCGTCAACCGATTTTAACAATTTTTTGTCCAAACATTTGCTTAAGTGAGTATATCACGCGTACCAAATTTCATCGATATATCTTCAATGGTTTCTGAGTTATGGCTTATAAAACCCTCAATATTTGACCCTTAATAAGTGGGCGTGGCACCGCCCATTTTCTAAAATTTCACCAAATTTCTTCATATGGGCCTGAGCTCAACACGAGGGGTAAAATTTCATCGCTCTAGCTATATTAGTGGCTGAGATACCAAATTTCCGATTTTTTCTATATAGGAAAAGTGGGCGTGGTCATGGTCCGATTTCGCCCATTTTCAATACCAACCGTCCCAGTCTCGATACCAACTTGCATTCCAAATTTCACCAAAATATCTCAATTTTTGCGCGAGTTAGAGTGTTTACAGACGGACAGACGGACGGACGGACAGACGGACGGGCGGACATGGCTCAATCGATTTCTCTTTTCACCCTGATCATTTTGATATATATAAGTCTATATCTATCTCGATTATTTCATTCTGTTACAATCCACCGTTATGTGATTAAAACTATAATACTCTGTGTACTAGTACAGCTGAATATAATAATAGCTTAAAAAAACTAAAAAACACGCTTTAATCTTAAAAATCGTTCTAAAAATTGAGAAATAATTTAATTAGAAACAAAATGATGAACGAAAATATAAGTAATTAAGGAAAAGCGTCGGGTGCTCAGTATGTCAAAAAATATTTTAAATCGCTGTTTTTTTTACTAATATTTTTATTTTGACTTTTTTGAGATTTCATATATCGTACTCTTTAAATTCGCAACTAGGTATATTTTTGTACGTGGCCGCTGTGGTGTAGTGGGTAGAGTGCTCGCCTGCTATGCCAGAGGTCTCGGGTTCAAATCCCAGCCCGAGCAAACACCAAAAAAATTTTCTAATTAGTAAAAAATCCAATTATTGGGTTTTTTAAGAGCAGCGGTCACCTCTCGGCAGTGGGCGGCATACCCTCCGAGAGTATTTCTGCCATGAAAAAGCTTCTCACAAAAAAATTCATTCGCCGTTCGGAGCCGGCATAAAACTGTAGGTCCACCCAATTATTAGGAAAAAACAAAAAGGAGCACACCTCGAATTGGGAGAGAAGCTCGGCCATAAAACTCGTCAGAGTTATAATAGCGCCATTGTATTATTATATTATATTTTTGTACTAGTTGTACGAATCGAATATTTTCATGTTCAAATATTATTGAGCACCCCCACGTTTTCCTTAAATACTTATATTACGGTTTCTAATTAAATTATTTCTCACGTTTTAGTACGATTTTTAGGATTAAAGCGTGTTTTTAGTTTTTTTTAAGCTATTATTTATTTTTAAGTTACCTTAAAAAGAGGGATGGTTTTGTTTAGATTTTCCTTTTCAAAGTCTTTAATTTTTTTAACACATAACATTAATTAATTAACAAAAGAACAACAAATAGTATTCAGTATTCTTCTCTTGGGACAAAACTACAAGAATGAATAGGGATAACCATCGATAGTGGAAAAAAACTATCGATAGTGACACGAAAAAAAAACTATCGATACTATCGATAGTGCCATCGATAGTTTTGCAGCTCTAGCTTGCGGGCAAGCAAAAAGACAACAACGTGCACGCATATATTTTTAGCTTTTATGCGCTGCTATACCACGTCGCACAATGAAAACGAAGTATGCGTGTACGTTCGTATGAAAACGAAGTATGCGTTTACGTTGTTATCTTTTTGCTTGCCCGCAAGCAACTGAGTCGTCGCACGGTCGTAGATGGTCACCTAACTTTTGCGCTCTTACTACGACAAAACGAGAGAGTATAACAATCTGTGTGAGTTGAGCGTTGCACCTCAGTGCTATGAAACGAAGACCCCTGATCTAGAGCAGGGACCCTGTAAAAATCATTGGATTATATGCTCCATTTGTGGTAGGTTGGAGTACTTTCAAAGTGACCACTAACATAGCCCAAACGACCGATTCTTGTATCTGCAACTGTTCGTAGTTAGCCGAAAATAACAAAAACCAAATATTTATGGCGACGACGACGATGTGTGTATACATAACTACATACATATGTTTGAATGCATACACGTCATTCGTCTTCGTCGCGATAAACATTTGGTTTTGTTCTTATGTTCGGCTAACTGTTAGGTACTCCATCAATTAATCCAATGTAGCTACTCCATGGATTAATTTGATTGTTATGCGGGACTGGAGTATATACTCCATTGCAATGACATGCAATGTTAAATGGACCATATTTTTTGTATGAAATGTGGCAAGTTATGGAGTAATCGGTTGGTCCATAGCGAGCACTCCATGGATTAGCGATTGGAGTACTCGGAATTTTTGCAGGGGATTATCACACTAATACTTTCAAACATTGTGCATGTGTTAAAAGCACAAAAGCTCTTGGCTACACCCAAAAGAAACTCAATCTTTGTCGAAAACTAAAATTTTTAAATTACAAATGGTTAGTATTTTTATTATTAACTTCACAAAAAACCACAAACAAAAAAAAATTAAATTAAAAAATATGAGACGAAATGCAAAATCATGATTCCTAATAAAAATATTACGTAAAAAAATCCAAATAAAAAAACCACCCCCAACACACAATCATTTACAAGCATTCAGAGACTGCTCGAGCAACACAACCTGCTAGCTCAACAGCTCAATGCTGACTGAATAGAAATTTGCAAAATTTCTGTGCGTGAACCATGGAGGAACTATACAGGAGAATGCGTAAGATCAGCTGACTTCTTCTTCAATCTTCATAAACACACGAACACAAGCATTTTTTTATTGACATATTCCACACACACACGCACCCTAGCATTTCCATAGGGGCCACATCTGTCATATTCTTCTACATTCCTCTTTGCATGACACTTCTGGCCCCACTATGTATGAAGGTATGTCGTCATGCGTAAACCTTTATTGTTGAATCATGGCGTGAACGAAGCATGGTTCAATTATAGAAGGTTTTTGCAGTACGATATACGTACATACATACATACACACTCCATGTAAATTGTTTGTGTATTCTGTGATGCTTCTGTCAAAATCATAGCCCGCCATTGTAGAAATCATATTGCGTCAATATCAAAATTGACATAAGTTTGACATAAGCATCACAATATGAATAAAAAAAAATAGAAAAAAGTTTGCAATCAGCTGTTTAGTAGGTTAACCTTCTATAAATTAGCCTTGGAACGAAGTGCTTTGACTCGTCGGTGTGATAGCTTAAACAGAACCAATCGCCGGGCGTGTTTTCGCGTGGTGCGGCGATGACATTTGTTTGCGAATATCGCCCAGTAAAACAGAATCAAGACGAAATTGCCATATGCATATTTTTATAATTACGATGTTTCCATACTTCTTCCATTGACTCTTCTCTTCTGTGAATATTTTCAATTTTTTCCACATCAAAAAACGTATATTTTTGTTTTACTACATGTTTTTATCAAGTTCCAAATAATTTATTTGACAGGCGATAGCGTCCAAATTAGAAATAAGTCTATTCTGACGAATTTTCGCCGGGCGATTTTCGCCAGCGTTTTCGTTCTGTTCATTCTCATATACTGCCGTGTATTTTAATCGTTTGACAGAACGCCGCGGCCGACGAAAATTCGTCCGACGCTGGTTCTGTTTAAGCTATGAGGCTGTCGGTGTGAAAGCTATAAAAAGCTTCCGCACGCGTGCTTAGGAAAATCAAACTCTGATCTAGAGCCCTAGTAAATAGGCTACGTAAAGCGTTTGACAATCGTCGTGACTACGCAACAGAGCGAAAGAGAAAACGTAAAAGCTTATAAAATATCTACTTTTAGGTGAAGGTGAAAGTGTGTGAATGTGACTGAATGCGACGCAACGAGTCACGGCGTTTTGTAAAATAAGGGCGTAAATTATGTCGAATGTTCACTCGAACAAAAGGAAGTCAAAAGACAGTTAAAGTGACTGTTTTCGTCACTTTGCGTTTTATAAAATACCAAAAACGCAAAATACTCACCAAAAAAACGTAACACGTTCACTTCGAGTCACCTAAAGAGATCCAAATTACGAACACGATAAAAAGTGACTCTGGGTGACTCGTCGCGTCGCGTTGCGTTGCGTGTGGTTAAAAAAAGTTATAAAGAAACATAAAACAAGTAAGAGAGAAATGAAACATTAAGTAGTCCGATTTTCTTTAATTAATAGGTACCTCCAATTCTGTGGGTTATTTATGCAAATATTTGTAAAAAATAATATTGTAATGATAGCAATTTAAGTGGAGAAGTTTTACCCCAAAATGTATGATTGGTTGTAGGGGAACTATATGTTATAATGGTCCAATTTGGCCGATTCCGACAAATGATCAGCGTAACTTAACAACTGCGGAACTAGCTCAAGATTCTGATAATATCGGCATATATTTTGGTGGGTCTAATTTTTCTCCTTCTGGAACTTACGACAAATCTCTTTTGGCTCAATGTTATAATACCATTTCATGTCCATGAAAGGTATAAAATTGCTTATTTTTTTCCTAGCTAACTTCTTACTTTAATGGGCTTATGAAATTTGCTTGTACATGTTCGACCAGCCGGTAATTGAAGATTAAATAAATGCTGCAAAAACTCATGCACACTTTCACACAATGCGAATGTAATAGAAACTCATGAAAATAATTAATTTTTTTATAGGTATTATTATTCATATAAAACTATGAAAAGGCGAATTCCCCAAAATTCCCCAAATCATAGCACTCCCCAAAAATTACCCAAATATTAAAAAAATTCCCCAAATTTGGGGAATTACCCACAAAACGGCAACGCTGACTTGTATAACTTGTGTTAATAGACACGCAAAAATTTATTGAAATCGGTTTATGACCACGCCTACTTTTTAACAAAGATATTTCTGGAACACCCTTTGGGAATTTGTAACGTGACATCTTTGTAACTAGAAGTCATAAAGGAATGAAATGTTGCACAAAGAATAATATTCATATGCTTAGTTGGATGACTGATAAAAATGTTGAAAATGGGCATGGCTACGCCCAATTTATGCAGCACTCGCTTTATATAAAATACACCGTGTTTCCATCAAACGCAAACAAACAATGAACGCATACAGGTGAGTATCTAATGTTCGATTCCACTCGAACTTAGGCTTCCTTACTTGTTTATGTACAACTCTATTTTTTATTATTTTCATACTTTTCAATATTTTGTTATTTAAATTTTTGACTTTTGGTTGACAAATAAAGTCAAGTGATGACAAAGAAAAGAGGAAAAAATGTATCGCATACTTAAAGTTTTCATTAACTAATGCACTCTTGTTTTTTTACTCTGAGATAAAACGATAGTTAACAGATTTAATGAAACTTAGTTAAGTGACCATTAGGCCCAATTTAATGAACGTTTCTGAGTGCGGCTGTAAGCGATGAATTTTTTCGAATATTTTTCCCATTATCAGCGGCCAATAGTACCTACATCAAAATCTATCATCAAACCTAAAAGGGGATAGAACTGTGACATTTCGGTAAAATGGGATGTTCAATAAGAATTAAACTTTATTTCTTGAATCCGCATTTGGACTTCTTGGTAGAAGTAGTACATAAGGAAGAGCAAGGTGAAAGATTTCTATCCCGTTAATTTTATGATGATAGACCGTTATGTGATCAAAATTATAATACTCTGTGTACCTACTACATACGTACAACTGAGTATAATAAACAAACATTAAGTAGTCCGATTTTCTTTAATTAATAGGTACCTCCAATTCTGTGGGTTATTTATGCAAATATTTGTAAAAAAAAATATTGTAATGATAGCAATTTAAGTGGAGAAGTTTTACCCCAAAATGTATGATTGGTTGTAGGGGAACTATATGTTATAATGGTCCAATTTGGCCGATTCCGACAAATGATCAGCGTATCTTAACAACTGAGGAACTAGCTCATGATTCTGATAATATCGGTATATAGTATGTATTTTGGTGGGTCTAATTTTTCTCCTTCTGAACTTTCGACAAACCTGTTTTGCCTCAATGTTATAATACCATTTCATGTTCATGAAAGGTATAAAATTGCTTATATTTTTATACTCAGCTGTACTAGTACACAGAGTATTATAGTTTTAATCACATAACGGTGGATTGTAACAGAATGAAATAATCGAGATAGATATAGACTTATATATATCAAAATGATCAGGGTGAAAAGAGAAATCGATTGAGCCATGTCCGTCCGTCCGTCCGTCCGTCCGTCCGTCCGTCCGTCTGTCCGTCCGTCCGTCCGTCCGTCCGTCTGTAAACACTCTAACTCGCGCAAAAATTGAGATATTTTGATGAAATTTGGAACGCAAGTTGGTATCGAGACTGGGACGGTTGGTATTGAAAATGGGCGAAATCGGACCATGACCACGCCCACTTTTCCTATATAGAAAAAATCGGAAATTTGGTATCTCAGCCACTAATATAGCTAGAGTTTTAAAATTTTACCCACGTATTGAGCTCGGGCCCTTATGAAGAAATTTGATGAAGTTTTGGAAAATGGGCGGTGCCACGCCCACTTATTAAGGGTCAAACATTGAAAGTTTTATATGTCATAACTCAGAAACCGTTGAAGATATATCGATGAAATTTGGTACGCGTAATTTGCTTACATAGACAAATGTTTTGACGAAAAATTATCAAAATCGGTTTACGGCCACGCCCACTTTTATATATGTGTATTATAAAGTGACCTAATAAAACCATTTTAAGCGATATCTCTGTCAAATATAAAGATCTATCATTGAAATTTTGTCGCATGAGTCCAACTATGGACATAAAACAAAAAACACAAAAATTTTGGAATATGGGCGGTGCCACGCCCACTTATTAAGGGGCAGACATTGAAAGTTTTATGAGTCATAACTCAGAAACCGTTGAAGATATATCGATGAAATTCGGTACGCGTAATATAATTACTTAGTCAAATGTTTTGGCGAAAAATTATCAAAATCGGTTGACGGCCACGCCCACTTTTATATATAGGAAATATAAGGGGGCCTAATAAAAACATTTTAAGCGATATCTCTGTCAAATATAAAGATCAATCACTGAGATTTTGTGGCAGGAGTCCAACTATGGACATAAAACAAAAACTACAAAAATTTTGGAAAATGGGCGGTGCCACGCCCACTTATTAAGGAGCGAATATTGAAAGTTTAATAAGCCATAACTCAGAAACCGTTAAAGATATATCGATGAAATCTGGTACGCGTGATATATTTACTTAGCCAAATGTGTGGACGAAAAATTACCAAAATCGGTTGACGACCGCGCCCACTTTTATATATGTGTATTATAAAGTGACCTAATAAAACCATTTTAAGCGATATCTATGTGAAATATAAAGATAATTCATTGAAATTTTGTGACATGAGTTTTACAATAGACCGGAAACAAAAAATAAAAAAGTTTGGAAAATGGGCGTGGCACCGCCTCTTTTTAGACAAAGGGATATATGAGATTTCTTAGCCTTTAACTCGACAAATAATTGAGATATTATGACGAAACTTGGTTTATACACTTTTATAACATGTGTTAATAGACACGCAAAAATGTATTGAAATCGGTTTATGACCACGCCTACTTTTTAACAAAGATATTTCTGGAACACCCTTTTGGAATTTGTAACGTGAAGTCTTTGTAACTAAAAGTCATAGAGGGATGAAATTTTGCACTAACAATAATATTTGTATGCTTATTTGGATGATTGATATAAATTTTGAAAATGGGCGTGGCTGCGCCCTGTTTATGCAGCACTCGTTTCATATAAAATACACCCTATATCGAACAAACGCAAACAAACAATGAAAGCATACAGCTGAGTATCTAATGTTCGATTGCACTCGAACTTAGGCTTCCTTACTTGTTCCTAGCTAACTTCTTACTTTAATGGGCATATGAAATTTGCTTGTACAATTCAAGATCAAATAATAAATGCTGCAAAAACTCATGCACACTTTCACACAATGCGAATGTAATAGAAACTCATGAAAATAATTAATTTTTTTATAAGTATGTATTATCTAGTTATATCTATATACATATATATTACATATATAAAAATCAAGCCTATTTCTCTGTCGCCGGCATTCGCCCAAACGCGTGGAGGGATTTTCACCAAATTTGCACACCAGCTGAGTACCTTGCCCTAGATGGTTTATATGCATATTTTTTCAAATCCGGAAGTCGGTTCCGGAGATATAGGTCAAAACGTGGACCCGGCTTTCCCCCTGAATATATTTGGACGATATTGGTATCAAATGAAAGGTATTGAACAGGGATTTTACATAGAATAGCACTCATTGTGATTCGTAGGTCGGGCCTCGAGATATGGGTCAAAACGTGAACCCGGATGACCCTCGAATATTTCTGAGCGATATTGGTATCAAATGAAAGGTCTTGATGAGGACTTCGACATATAACTGTTTTGTTTGTGATGCCTAGGCCGGGTCTCCAGATATGGGTTAACATGTAGAACCGGATGACCCTCGAATATTTCTGAGCGATATTGGTATCAAATGAAAGGTCTTGATGAGGACTTCGACATAGAACTGTTTTGTTTGTGATGCCTAGGCCGGGTCTCCAGATATGGGTCAACATGTGGAACCGGATGACCCTCGAATATTTCTGAGCGATATTGGTATCAAATTAAAGGTCTTGATGAGTACTTCGACATAGAATTGTTTTGTTTGTGATGCCTAGGCCGGGTCTCCAGATATTAATCAACATGTGGACTCGGATGACCCTTATGAGCGACTTTGGTACCACATTAAAGGCCTTGAAGAGGACTTCGACACAGAACTTTTTTATTTGGGATACCTAGGCAGGGTCCCCAAATATGAGTAAAAACGACCCGGATAACCCTCGAAGGTTTCTGAGCGATATTGGTATCAGATGAAAGGTCTTGATGAGAGCTTCGACACAAAATATTATAACTGTGGTGCGTAGGCCGGGTTCCCAGATATGGGTCACAACTTGGACCCGGATGAAACCTAAAAGTGGGAATCAGATCAGATCTTCACGATGTAATGCTCAACCTGGTTCCCTAAGTAAAGAGCAAAAAAAAAGGAAAAGAAAGTCAAATGTAATGGAATGGGAAAGGGAAGGGAAGGCAACGAAAATAGAACGGGAGAGGGACGGGGGAAACGAATAAAAAGCTCATTTCTTTTTACCTTTTTATTTCGCTTTGGAAGACCTGCGAAAAAATTGAAGCACGGGATAAGCTCGGTCATCCGGGTACTAGGGGTTTTAATTGTGATGCCTAGGTCGGTTCCCTAGATATGGGTCAAGGCGTGGACCCGAATGACCCCGGCATATTTCTAAGCGATATTGGTATCAAGTGAAGGGTGTTGAGCAGGGATTTTACACAGAGATGAACTCATTGTGATTCCTAGGTCGGATACCCAGGTTTGTGTCAGAACGTGGACCCGGATGACACGGGGATATTTCCCACTAATATTGGTATCAAATGAAAGGTGTTGATCAGGACGATATAAAAGATCCATACCCATTATGATTCCTGGTCAAGTCCCCAGATGTGGTTCAAAACGTAGAACCGGATGACCACGAAATATTTCCCAGCGATATTGGTATCAAACGAAGGGTGTTGAGCTGGGATTTTACATAGGTATGAACTCATTATTCCTAGGTCGAGTCCCCAGATGTGCGGCAATACGTAGGCCCGGATGACTCCGGGCTGCTGCCAAGCAATACTGATATAAAATGAAAGGTGTTGAGCAGGGCTGCTAAATAGAGCTTTTTGATAGTGATTCTTAAGCCCGGTACTCAATAGGTAAGAGAGTGGACCTGGATACCACGGAATGTTTTTAAGCAGCGATGATATCAAATGAGAAGTGGAATACTGGGCTATGTTATACTAAACCCGGTTCCCTAGGGAAAGGGAAAGTGGAAGGGTAATGGGAATGGGAAAGGCAAAGGGGCGGAAAAGGAGAGAAAGAATATAATGTAAATGGAACGAAGAGGATGGGGAGAGAGACAGTAAGACAGGGAATGAGGGACAAAACGGAGAAAGACAGAAAAGTATAGGTAAGGTAGAGCAGTACAGATAGGGAAAGGGAAGCGGAAATGTGACGGGAAAGGAAAAAGAAAAGGTAAAGATAAATGGGAAGAGAAAGAGAAGGGGAGTAGTAGTGGGAATGCGAGTGGGAGATTAATACGAAGCGAAAAAGGGATAAGCACATGAAGAGGGCAAACTTTTGAAAATATCAACTTTTCCCTCACTTTTTTTTTAAGTTATCTGACTTTTGCTGAGGAGTGCAGCCTGAGGAAAGCTCGGTTTCTAGATACTTTCAACTTATTTTAAAGCGTGTGAGTTTTCGCTTATAATGGTTATAATGGGAAGTGGGCCAAAGCAAAGCTTGGCCAGGTACAGCTAGTTATTCATATGAAACTATTAATAGGCGAATTCCCCAAAATTCCCCAAATCATAGCACTCCCCAAAAATTACCCAAATATTAAAAAATTCTCCAAATTTGGGGAATTACCCACAAAACGGCAACGCTGGCGCATATACAAAACAAAGTTAGCATAGTAAAAAATGTAAATAAAAACTATTTTACGAACGAGACGCAAAAATTAGACGAAATAATATACTAAAATATGCATTTATAGCAAAATATGCCAAAAATATGCAAATAAGTCAAGATATGCAAAAGTAAGCCTTTTTGACCTAACAAGTTTGGCTTATTCTCTTCGTCTTGAGCTAAAACGTCGATATATATGTATCATATGTAAATAGGAGTGCAACAGAAAAATATGCCCTAAAAAATTCGTTTTTAGCGCTAAAAATATGTCCTTAAAAATATGGTTTAAGCGCTAAAAACATGCCCTTAAATTTTTTTTTAAATACTTAATAAAAAGATATACGGCATAGTAGGTTGTGTGCTCACCTTTCATGCAAGAGGTTCCAGGTTTAAACCCTGGTCCGGTCAAATAAAATTAGACGACTTTTTGTAATAAAACATATTTTTATTAAACGTACATATTTATGTTTTTATAGGTACAAAATACGATATAAAAAATTCACATTTTATTAAATTATAATACTTTTTGTTACAGAAAACTATTTTTATTAAAGGTACATTTTATAGATACAAAAGACGAAATAAAAAAATTCACATTTGCGAAACACATTTTCGTTACCAAAAGAAAACAAATATTTTTACATAGAAAATATATACATACATACATATATTTATGTGCATGAATTTTAAATTTTATGTGTTGATGGCAATCAAAATTCCAGTGCAAAACATGCATACTTACATATTTATTCAAATTTGCTATTGCTGTAAACTACAAAATTTTGCGATAAATTTTCAAATAGGAAACTACGTCGATTGTCGCGGTAAAACTTTTTAACCCTAGTTAGATAATCATATTTTTACATACGTTAAAGATAATCATGCGTAAAATTGACGCATGGTGGATTTTTCAGCTATATCTTCACAGTTTATTTACAAATTTGCCCTGAACTTGCAGAAACTTTATTATAGATATGTAAAATAAATGTAAACATTATAAATAAAAAATATTTAAATTTCTTTACTATAAAAAACTAAACCAAAGGAACTTCTTCAATTTTCTCCTGAAATTAGGAAACACCCATTTCCCGTCCCTTTTTGAATAAATTTGCTGCAAAAATCAGACTTTTTGACTTACAATCTAAATGAACTGGAAACACATTAAGAAAAATAAATGAAAATTTTTTATGAAGGTCGGTCAAACACAATTTTGGAACATATCAAATATTCTCCTCCCGACATGTAGAATTTTTGCACTTATTGCATGACCCATTGCCTTTCGCCTTTTTTGGAAGGGCAGTGTGTATAAAAGAAGAAAAGGGACACCTTCTCTGCTTTGGGAAGATCAGGTGAGGACCGACTCGTCCTGCCTAGGTATTTCCAATTGGCGCCAGGCAGCACAAAACAGACACGAGTGGTGCGCTTTTTTGGACTTGGCCAAAATCGTCTAAACCATTACGCGCTGATTAAAAAGAAGAAGAAGAATTGCGTACAATACAGAATATAATATGATACACTGGCTCTAACGAGTTTTAAGGCCGAACTTCTTTCCCAATTCGAAGCGTGCTCCTTAATTTTGTATTTCCTACTAACTGGGTGGGCCTACAGTTTTATGCCGACTCCTAATGGCGAATGCATTTTTGTTAGAAGCTTTTTCGTGGCAGAATTACACTCGGAGGGTATGCCGTCCACTACCGATAGGTGACCAACATTTTAAAAACCTAATAAGTGACTTTTAATTAGAAAATTAATTAAATTAAATTTTGGTGTTGGTTCGGCTGGGGGTTGAACCGGCGACCCATGGTATGGCATGCAGCACTTTACCCACTTCCCCACAGCTGCCACAATACAACACATATATTTTTTAATTATACTGGCTCTTCAGTATAATGTTCTGATGAATGAAAGTCATCTTTGTCCTTATTATAAGTGAAATATGCTGCCTGAAAGTCACGGTAAAGATAATCATGCGTAATTTTGACTCACTGATCCCTCATATTGGGAAATTGGCAAAACTTACCAAGGAAATTATGTGTCACGTGAGAGATATGCAGCACAACTGAAATATATATAACGTTCAGCGACGTATTCACATAATTGGGGGAGTGAGAACAATAATTCGAAAGGAGATGCGTAATTTTGACGCACATTATCTTTTTAGGGTTAAACGTAGAAAAAGATCTTTCCACGTCAATTGAAGTTATCGGGGCGTATTTAAAAGCAAGAATTTCACTTACTGTGTAGCGTTCAATCACTGATGACTGGTTGTTCGTTTGAGAAAGTTGAGAAGATACATATATTTTTCAGAATCGTAAACCCAGTATTTTTTTTATCCAAAATTTATTTTAATTTGTGCTTCACCGCTACATTTTCCGATTTTTCGATACACATTTCTACATCATTTATAATTT
The DNA here is from genome assembly GCA_960531455.1 of Urophora cardui. Taxonomy (NCBI): domain Eukaryota; kingdom Metazoa; phylum Arthropoda; class Insecta; order Diptera; family Tephritidae; genus Urophora; species Urophora cardui. The sequence goes on along the minus strand of OY482674.1, from coordinate 58,593,197 downwards.
TTATTTAGCTGCTTATTTTTTTCAAGTTCCTTTATTGCGTCTGCTAAACAATAGAAATTTGAATGAATAAAGATTAGCTGACGATGCAGATCATTGTTGTTCGGCAATACTTTTGTTATTTGAATTGCCATTGCTTCTTCAGCGGTCAGTTCATTTATAAAACGTTTAAATTTTTCGTAGTTTATCGCGTAATAATTTACTGCTTCCAACCAAGTTCTCCATCTTGTTACAACAGGATGAGGGACTAACGGAAGGTCAGGCTCGGGAGTTTTAAAAACTGGGACTCTTGAAGGAGCTTTAATGAAAACCTTCTTTGCATTCGCGATTAGTTTGTCGACCAACGGAAAGTCATCTCGAATTTTTTCGCACACCCTATGTAAGCCATGAGCAGGGCATGTAACATGTGTCACCTTCGGGTAGAATACTCTAATAGCTTGAGTTGCTTTAATCATATATGGTGCGGCATCCGTTAGAAGCAATAAAATGGTGTCTTTATTAAAGTATTCACCCAACAAATTGATTGCCTCACTGAATAGCCTAGCAATTGTAATGTGTAAAAGAAATTTTTGGGTTTCACAGCCATCTAATATTCCTATAATAACATTTCCGACGTAGCGACCTGATGTGTCCGTGGTCTCGTCAATAGAAATCCACAACATTTGCTCTTTGATAGCTTTTTTTATATCAAGTATTGTTGATTGATCGAGAGAGGACTTTACTTTTCAATTGCCTACTTAGTCCAAAGTAGCATTTATTGCCAAGAGTGATTCTTCGTTGGATTTCAGTGCTGACATTATTTTTGGTGTTAATGCTGGTTCCCAAATAGACGACGTCCTTAACAGTTTCGAATTTGTAGCTATCAACGTATTGACGTGGCTGCCAAGGCGTGCTGTTTCTTTGTGTGATGATAGGAGGTACTTCGTCCTGTCCTCGTTGACCGCAAAACCCATTTTCTTAGCCTCTTTATCCAGCGTGGAGAAGGCAGAACATAAGGCGCGCTTGTTAGTGCCAACGATGTCGATGTCATCGGCGTACGCCAGCAGTTGCACAATCTTGTGGTATAAGATGCTTCCTGCACGGTGGAGTTCTCTTGCAAACTAGTGCTACAAGTTCAATATGAATATTGCGATCCGTCCTTTTCACACTTTCAATTCGTTTATTGTCAATATTGCGATCCAGAATCGCGATTCATCAATACTCGATGCTACACCAGGGGCGAACGCAGGGGGGGGGGGGGAAGTTTGGGGTGTTAAAACTCCCCGCAAAGTAATTGAATTTTTAAATAATAGAATTTAATTCTACATAGTCATTTGAAAAATTGTAATTTGTTGTTTTCAAAGCAATATTTCTGCCGACGATGTATGAATAAGTAAAATAAATGAATACATTAGTCACTAACAGCGTTGCCGTTTTGATACAATTGTATCTTTTTTGATACTTTTTTTTCTAAATTTTGTGATTTGATACTTTTTTGTTCACAAACGGCCTATTTTGATACTTTTCTGCTGATAGAATTTAATTTTTTGAAACTATGAAAATGTTAATCTAAAAACAAACCTATTGTATCTGGATAGTATTAAAAAGTTATGGGAATGTAGGCCAATAAAAAAGCCCAGAAAAATATAAACTGGACAGAGACATTTTTTTAATTTGCTTCAAAGTAATGAGTTTGCCTTATAACTCTGTGGCTGCTGAACTAGATTTTTTTAGATTTAAGGGGGATGGTGAGTCGAAAATGGACTTCTTTTGAAAATTAGTTCTGAACTGAAAAGTCACCAATACGCAGTGGCGGACCCAGCATAAATTGTCTGGGCAAGCCTATGTGTGAAGCATAACCATTAGTCATTTATGTAATTTTCTTTGCTGTATTATCTAGAAGTCTGATTGCGTTCCGTTATTGAATTTGATTTAGAGCTCTCGCTTTTTTTTAACATTTTCGAGTAGCACGAATAAATGCTTTTCAAATTCTCGAACACTCCTTTGTTTGCTTATTACCCGTATGTTTGTACGGGCATTCGAACAATTCGGGTATTTGAAGTTTGTGTTTTCTCGTTTATTTTTTTTTTTTGTTGTCTTCATATGTATTTTTTTATCTTTGTTTTCCTGATACACATTTTTTTGTTTGTACAATCAGAGAAAAGGAATTAAAAATAAACAAGTAAGGAAGCCTAAGTTCGAGTGCAATCGAACATTAGATACTCAGCTGTATGCTTTCATTGTTTGTTTGCGTTTGTTCGATATAGGGTGTATTTTATATGAAACGAGTGCTGCATAAACAGGGCGCAGCCACGCCCATTTTCAAAATTTATATCAATCATCCAAATAAGCATACAAATATTATTGTTAGTGCAAAATTTCATCCCTCTATGACTTTTAGTTACAAAGACTTCACGTTACAAATTCCAAAAGGGTGTTCCAGAAATATCTTTGTTAAAAAGTAGGCGTGGTCATAAACCGATTTCAATACATTTTTGCGTGTCTATTAACACATGTTATAAAAGTGTATAAACCAAGTTTCGTCATAATATCTCAATTATTTGTCGAGTTAAAGGCTAAGAAATCTCATATATCCCTTTGTCTAAAAAGAGGCGGTGCCACGCCCATTTTCCAAACTTTTTTATTTTTTGTTTCCGGTCTATTGTAAAACTCATGTCACAAAATTTCAATGAATTATCTTTATATTTCACATAGATATCGCTTAAAATGGTTTTATTAGGTCACTTTATAATACACATATATAAAAGTGGGCGCGGTCGTCAACCGATTTTGGTAATTTTTCGTCCACACATTTGGCTAAGTAAATATATCACGCGTACCAGATTTCATCGATATATCTTTAACGGTTTCTGAGTTATGGCTTATTAAACTTTCAATATTCGCTCCTTAATAAGTGGGCGTGGCACCGCCCATTTTCCAAAATTTTTGTAGTTTTTGTTTTATGTCCATAGTTGGACTCCTGCCACAAAATCTCAGTGATTGATCTTTATATTTGACAGAGATATCGCTTAAAATGTTTTTATTAGGCCCCCTTATATTTCCTATATATAAAAGTGGGCGTGGCCGTCAACCGATTTTGATAATTTTTCGCCAAAACATTTGACTAAGTAATTATATTACGCGTACCGAATTTCATCGATATATCTTCAACGGTTTCTGAGTTATGACTCATAAAACTTTCAATGTCTGCCCCTTAATAAGTGGGCGTGGCACCGCCCATATTCCAAAATTTTTGTGTTTTTTGTTTTATGTCCATAGTTGGACTCATGCGACAAAATTTCAATGATAGATCTTTATATTTGACAGAGATATCGCTTAAAATGGTTTTATTAGGTCACTTTATAATACACATATATAAAAGTGGGCGTGGCCGTAAACCGATTTTGATAATTTTTCGTCAAAACATTTGTCTATGTAAGCAAATTACGCGTACCAAATTTCATCGATATATCTTCAACGGTTTCTGAGTTATGACATATAAAACTTTCAATGTTTGACCCTTAATAAGTGGGCGTGGCACCGCCCATTTTCCAAAACTTCATCAAATTTCTTCATAAGGGCCCGAGCTCAATACGTGGGTAAAATTTTAAAACTCTAGCTATATTAGTGGCTGAGATACCAAATTTCCGATTTTTTCTATATAGGAAAAGTGGGCGTGGTCATGGTCCGATTTCGCCCATTTTCAATACCAACCGTCCCAGTCTCGATACCAACTTGCGTTCCAAATTTCATCAAAATATCTCAATTTTTGCGCGAGTTAGAGTGTTTACAGACGGACGGACGGACGGACGGACGGACAGACGGACGGACGGACGGACGGACGGACGGACGGACGGACGGACGGACATGGCTCAATCGATTTCTCTTTTCACCCTGATCATTTTGATATATATAAGTCTATATCTATCTCGATTATTTCATTCTGTTACAATCCACCGTTATGTGATTAAAACTATAATACTCTGTGTACTAGTACAGCTGAGTATAAAAAATTTAAACCAAGTCATTTTTATTTTAAAAATGAAAAATTTTTAAATTACAAATTGAATTTTTGAAATTAAAATATATTTAGGATTTAAAAAGAAACATGTTTAAATTAAAAATAAAAATTAATGGAATAAAAACGAAAGTTTTTGATTCAAAATCTCATAGCGCTTAAAATAAAAATAAACATTTTTAAACTTAAGATATTTTTTCTTGATAGATATAAAAACGTGTTTAAAAATAATGTAAATACAATACATTTTTAAATTTAAAAATCTTTATTTTTATTGTAAGCACTGAACCAAAAACTTTCGCTTTTATTCCATTAATTTTAATTTTTAAATTTTTATTTTTAAATCCTAAACACATTTAATTTAAAAAATTTTATTTTTTAAATAAAAATGACAGTTTAAAACGTGCACTATAAAAATAAAAATTTTATTTTTGATTCCTTTCCTCTGAGTATAAGCTCGAATGTTGGTACGGGAATTTGAACAACGGGCTTCAAACAAACACGATCTGTTCGAATTGCTCGATACCCGGGTATCTAGAGCTCTACTTTGATTATATTCGGTTTGCATATTTGGTTTGTTGTTTATATTCATAACATATGAAACTGAATGTATTGCATTAAATCGAGAAAATGAGGATGATAAAGAATTTTTAAATTTTTATATACAATGAATATTATGAAGATATGTAGGTACATATGTTTTTGACTTTTGGTATTTTAGCTGTAGCTACTTTAAGTCAGCATATCAACAAGCCTGGCTAAGTCGAAAGTAAATTCAAGTTTTTTACCATCAGAATTATCTACAAAAGCAGAGGAGAAATTATTAGAATAAATTGGGAAGAACTCAATTGAATTGATTGATGACGCCAAACTTATAGGGAAATCTCACAAGCGCAGAGGTATTTTTAGTTTCCTTATACCGACGGAAATTTTAGTAGTAGCCACTTGCTACACTTTGCTTATTATCTAATATCTAAAAAAAGGGTGCTTTAATGTTTGAAAAACTGAGGTCCAATTACCAAAAGTCGTGAAATTTTATTTGATTTTGATTTCCGTCGCTTTTTAAAATTATCTTGATATTTTGCCAATAGTCGCCAAATATCACAATCAACGCTTTTATAATCTGGTATTTGATACATGCACATGTAAGAAATTACGTGCACATGTATATGCACATGTAAGAAAGTACGTGCATAAGTATGTATGTACATGCAAACGAAAATCAAATCAAACCCTGCAAATATTCAGGTTACTCCAATCGCTAATCCATGGAGTGCTCGCTATGGACCAACCGATTACTCCATAACTTGCCACATTTCATACAAAAAATATGGTCCATTTAACATTGCATGTCATTGCAATGGAGTATATACTCTAGTCCCGCATAACATTCAAATTAATCCATGGAGTAGCTACATTGGATTAATTGATGGAGTACCTAACAGTTAGCCGAACATAACAACAAAACCAAATGTTTATCACGACGACGACGAATGACGTGCATACATTCAAATATTTGTATATATGTAGTTATGTATGTATACACATATCATCGTTGTCGCGATAAACATTTGGTTTTTGTTATGTTCGGCTAACTACGAACCGATGCAGATACACGAATCGGTCGCTTGGGCTATGTTAGTGGTCACTTTGAAAGTACTCCAACCTACCACAAATGGAGCATATAATCCAATGATTTTTGCAGGGAATATGCATATGGCTGTGAATACTGAATGCCGAAGCCAGCTTCACATTCGCATACAAATTTAATGTGAAAAATAAAAAAAGTGCTTTGCTAGTTTTTTTTTTTCAATTTAAGTCTGAAAATAAGCAATTGATTTCTCCTTAGAGAAAGCGAGAAAACAAGCTATGTTATTCTGTTTTGAAAGCCAGGTAAAAGCCAATGTGTGGAAACGTTAAGGCAGTTAGCATGTGCTGTGATTGGCTGTGCAAACAAAATACACATTGTGAGGTCAAAGAACGTAAATCTATTTACGTTCTTTGGTGAGGTGGATTGGTAGTGTATTTGCGCTATTTTCTTAGAATACTTTTAGGCACCGTATGTTACAGTGGGGGCTATATTATTGAGAACTTAAATAGTAAACACACTTAAAACGTAAAATAACCAGATTTTAAAGAAATTCGTAAAATGAAATGAACGAAAATATGTACGCAAGCCGGGCTTCTCGGCTTGTATGAAGCGCCCGCCTCTGCCAATACGGTTTCTATTATTTTTTTAGAGTTTATTGTTAATCATAATACAGGAAAAATAAAAACTCATTTATTATGACTTTCAGTTTTCGTTCCATGAGCAAACTGTTGTGAATTAAATTTAAATTAAAAAAAATTATGCTATTTGCAAAAAAATACTTGAGTGTCTTAACCAAAATGTCTATATTTTTAATAAAAACAACCAAAAAAAACTGGTCTGAATTAGATACACAACGTTACTTATTATTTGTTTTTCAAATAAAAATCTTTAAAACCACGGTTGTGCTTTTGACACTTTTTGATACTTCCTAGATATCCTGAATTTCTGTCTCAAAGAAAATAATTATTTCATGTACGATGAGAAAATTTACACACAAAGTTTTGGTATGCCGATGGGTAACCCTCTATCCCCTACGATAGCCGATATAATAATGGACGACCTAATTGATAGCACAATCTTAGAATTAAAAAAACAACACAATATTGACATTAAATTCATAGTAAAATACGGAGACGATATCTTCGCTATCACAAAGCGCAACGACGTGGATATTATTCTGAATACATTAAACCAATATCACAATAAGCTACAATTCACTGTCGAAAAAGAAGATAATTCTAAGATCCCTTTCTTAGACGTCCTCATCCACAGGGAAAATGATGAAATATTACTTGACTGGTACTCCAAGCCTATATCTTCAGGACGAATAATTAATTTTCTATCGTCACAGCCCAAAAAATACAAAATCAACACAGCAAAAAATATGATCAACAAAATATTGACCATAAGCTATAACAAATTTCAAAACGAAAACATAAAGAAAATATACAAAATTCTCACAAGCAACAATTATCCAAAACACCTAATAAAAACATTAATTGAACAAAAATTTAAAGAAATAAACAACTTAACAAGTAACAAATCATCGGCTGCAACAACAAAACCTGAAAGCAAACAATACTTTAGTGTCACATATATACCGAAGTTGACCGACCAACTCCCTGCAAAAAAGTGTGCGACGAGTCTCTAAAAAGATTTGTCCGGGAGCGCTCTTTTCGGGTACAATTAGTCTACAATTGTTTCCAATTGTACCCGAACGGGTACATATGTATACTAATTGTAGACGAATTGTACCCGAAAGGGTATCAAACGGGTACAATTAGTCGCACAAATGGATGTGTCGCATTTGCTACCTGTTCGGGTACAAAACGGGTACAATTGTGCGCTTTTGCTACCCGTTCGGGTACAAACTGGGTACAATTAGTCTCTTCATAGGACATGCTCAAACAAAAGAGAACACTTCAACCCATATAAAGAGACACAAATGGGTAGTAATCGCATGCTCCCTTGCGAGTTGTCCCGGATGCATCCCGGAGTGATCGCATTTTTTGCAGGGCTACAGCACAACATAAATACACACAAACAAGATATTAGTCTAGCATACAAATCAAATAGAACGCTATCCACGATATTCACAAAAACAAAGAACTACATTGAAACTCACCAACAAAGCAACGTGGTATACGAAATAAAATGCATGGGAAGAGACAACAGCAACAATTGCGACAAAATATATATAGGCACCACAAAACGAGCACTTGGAATACGCCTAGCAGAACATGAAGCGGATATACGGAAGAAGAAGAACAACACAGCACTGGCACAACATATGCTGGAAAACAATCACACAGCTGATTTCGCGAATGCAAGAATAATAGACATAGAGAGAAAAGAGAAAGAACGAGATACACGTTAGAGAGCCTTCGCATCTTAGAGAACAGACGCAGAACTATGAATACAAAAGAAGACACAGACGAAATTGCAACGAGTTACCTGATATGTTTATGATAGTTATTAGTTAGTTGACAAGTGCAATAGAAAACAACAGCACGCACTATGCGTTTATATTTTTTATTTTTTAATGTAATAATTTTTTTTTGTTCAATGTTTGTTTGTGTGAAAAAACTTGTTAGAAAATTAAGTGACGACACATATGTACATACATACGTATTTATGTATGCAAAAAAACTTATGTAGATATAACAAAGTAAGTAACAACCTGCGATAAACCATTTTTTAATTTTCAATGTAACTTTATAGTCAATATTTGTAATCTTTTGTCTCTAAATGTTTGTTTTCTTTCATATCTCCATGTTCGTGTGATTTTGCAAAAATAAAGTCGACCCCTGAAGATGGTAAAGGAGTTTTACCGAAACGTCGGGCGAAATAATAAATAAATAAACAAAATACATACATGTATACAAAACATTCTTTTTAATTAAAATAAGGCCAAAAAGCTCAACAAAACTTAGAATCATAAAACGAAGACTGGCCAAAACAAAAACATCATAATATTTTTTCGGAGAGCTTGCCGATATAAAAATCTAAATTTATTTTTAATTTTCACACAAACGAGATAAGAAAACCAACAAACATGAAACACTACTACCAATATATGAAAGAAAAATATGGAGAACACCTCTGCACAAATCTTAAACATTATAGCAAACAAAAAGAAAAACTTACTAGACAAATAGCACAACTAAAATTCTTACTCGAATGCAGAAAAAACGACATCATACCAAACCATCTAACGAATGCAACAAGAAAAATAACAATAGAAACCACATCTTCACACGTCAAGCAAGAAATAGAAAAAACAAAAAGAATTTTCTCAAAAAAACTACTCAACATAGAAATCACACAAACTAACAGAAACATCAGAAATACAAAAAATGGAATGGAGCTATCGCAAAAACAAATACAATGCAATCTTAGTGAAACCGATTGGAATTCCTTTATCTCCGATCAGACTTCTCTAAACCAGCGAATTGCAAAAGAGCGGGAAAACATACAATCACAAAAATTAGACAGACTCAAAAATAAAAAAATCCAAAGCTTAGGTATATGTGTAAACAGTGACTGGTTTATAAACAAAACAAACATACATTTTCCAGAAGAGGTAAAATGGTTGCTATCTCTTGGGAGAAAATTTACAATACCAACAATCAACAAAAATTTCGAGCCGATAAAAATCATTGCCGAAATGGAACAAGTAATACAACAAATAGAGGATGAGAGAACAAAAGAAATGGAGAGAAGCAGACTCAGCAACAGAATACTACAATACAAACGGCAACCAAAACACAACCCAGTGTAAAAATTCATACTAAACACCTTCAACAAAACGAAATCTTTCCTGCAAAAACATAGTAACGTCATAATAACAGATTCGGACAAATGCAATAAAACAGTAGCGATATATAAAACAGATTACAACGAAAAAATGAATACGATGCTTGGAGACAAAAACACATACAAAATAACAAGAAATGACCCAACCAATGCACTACAAAAAAAGAACAACAAATTAGTCAGCGAACTATACAAGAACAAGTATATAGGCGATAAAGAAAAGATACAACTAACTTCCACCGCAGCAACCGCACCATGACTTTATGGCTTACCAAAAATTCACAAACCAAACATACCTCTTCGTCCAATATCTTCGTCAGTCAGTGTCCCGTGTTACAACTTGTCAAAATTCATTGGAAAAATTCTAAGCAACTTAGTACCAGAACACCACAACATACAAAACTCATCGCAATTAAAAGAACGACTTGAAAAAGTACACTTAGAAAAAGATGACATACTAGTCTCCTTTGATGTGGTATCGTTATTCACTAACATTCCGACATATCTAGCCATCAAAATAATAATGAACAAATTTGAAAATACTCAGTCCAGAACGAAGATACCAAAAAAACAAATTCCTAGATATCCTGAATTTCTGTCTCAAAGAAAATAATTATTTCATGTACGATGAGAAAATTTACACACAAAGTTTTGGTATGCCGATGGGTAACCCTCTATCCCCTACGATAGCCGATATAATAATGGACGACCTAATTGATAGCACAATCTTAGAATTAAAAAAACAACACAATATTTGCCGAGTTCCCGTGGCAGTGATCCAGATCGGGATAAGAAGTTTGCATGCAAATGCAACAAGAATTTTGTGATCCTGGTGTTTATCTGTATCAATTTCGGATCCGTATAGATTGTAATAGATTTTTTTGATCCATATAAATACCAGGATCACCAAATTTTTGTTGCATTTGCTTGCAAAATTTGTATCCGGATCTGGATCACTGCCACGGGAACTCGCCTACAGACATTAAATTCATAGTAAAATACGTAGACGATATCTTCGCTATCACAAAACGCAACGACGTGGATATTATTCTGAATACATTAAACCAATATCACAATAAGCTACAATTCACTGTCGAAAAAGAAGATAATTCTAAGATCCCTTTCTTAGACGTCCTCATCCACAGGTAAAATGATGAAATATTACTTGACTGGTACTCCAAGCCTATATCTTCAGGACGAATAATTAATTTTCTATCGTCACAGCCCAAAAAATACAAAATCAACACAGCAAAAAATATGATCAACAAAATATTGACCATAAGCCATAACAAATTTCAAAACGAAAACATAAAGAAAATATACAAAATTCTCACAAGCAACAATTATCCAAAACACCTAATAAAAACATTAATTGAACAAAAATTGAAAGAAATAAACAACTTAACAAGTAACAAATCATCGGCTGCAACAACAAAACCTGAAAGCAAACAATACTTTAGTGTCACATATATACCGAAGTTGACCGACCAACTACAGCACAACATAAATACACACAAAAACAAGTAAAAGCGCGGCTGTCTTCGGCCGTACCGAAGACTTCATACCTTTCATGAGTGGGGAAATGAAAAGTTACCTATGTATGTACATAGCCGGATTAAGTTTAATTTATAATTTTAATTTTGTGGGTTATTTATGGAAAGATTTATTTAAAAAAAATGGTTTCTTGGCTATTTAAATGGAGGAGTTATACACCAAAATGTCCATATCTGAACAATCGGTTGTATGGGAGCTATATGTTATAATGGTCCGATCTTGACAATTTTCGGTAACCCCGTTTTTGCCCATATGGGTACAAATACTTTAAAATTTCACGCAGTTAGCTGTTAAAATAGAGGAGTTATACATCAAAATGTCCATATCTGAACAATCGGTTGTATGGGAGCTATATGTTATAGTTGTCCAATCTTGACAATTTTCGGTAGTCCCGTTTTGGTCAATATGGGTACAAATACTTCAAAATTTCACGCCGTTAGCTGTTAAAATGGAGGAGTTATACACCAAAATGTGTATATCTGAACAATCGGTTGTATGGGAACTATAAGTTATAATGGTCCGATCTTGACAATTTTCGGTAACCCCGTTTGGGCCCATATGGGTACAAATACTTCAAAATTTCGCGCCGTTAGCTGTTAAAATGGAGGAGTTATACACCAAAATGTCCATATCTGAACAATCGGTTGTAGGGGAGCTATATGTTATAGTGATCCGATCTTGACAATTTTCGGTAACCCCGTTTGGGCCCATATGGGTACAAATACTTCAAAATTTCACGCCGTTAGCTGTTAAAATGGAGGAGTTATACACCAAAATGTGTATATCTGAACAATCGGTTGTAGGGGAGCTATAGGTTATAGTGGTCCGATCTTAACAATTTTCGGCAATCCCGTTTGGGTCTATATGGGTACAAATACTTCAAAATTTCAGGCCGTTAGCTGTTAAAATGGAGGAGTTATACACCAAAATGTGTATATCTGAATAATCGGATGTTGTGGAACTATATGTTATAGTGGTCCGATCTTGACAATTTCCGGTAACCTTGTTTGGGCCAAAATGGGCACGTCTACTTCAAAGTTTCATGTCCTTAGCTGTTTAAATGGGGAAGTTATGCACAAATTACATCCAAAAATTTCATGTATATCTGTTTAGGCCAGCAGCCTAAAACCCAATAAAATCGCGACCACCCTAATGCACAATAATAGTAACGAGTGGCTGAATTAACGGCCACCGTTAACTACAATAATTTAGTAATTTTTGCCCTTTGCACAAATTTAAGTGTGCAGCAATATTATTCTGGTTTCAACAACTGCAGCGACACCTACGTAAGTAAATTACATACACAGCTATATATCTCCACATATATCACTTTGCTTTGTATATTTAATCTTTAAATAAATCATATACCATTTATACGTATTATAACGTACTAAAGCAAGTGTTTTCTTTTCATTTATATTTCTTCCGGAAATATTCATGGTCCTTCGAGCCGGATACCATTTTTTCGCGTTTGGCTACGCGACTACTTTCTGCCGATTTTGGTTGCAATCATTTCACTACATTTTTTTCTCGAGCTACGCTCACTCGCATAAATACATATCTGTTGCTACATATCTGTTGGAAAAAACAAATTTGCAGTTTCACTTCCGAAAAATTGCACTTTTTCTTAAAAAAATTTGCAACTTTCCTTTGGGGGTGAGGCAGCTACGTACCAATGTACGATACGCAAAAAAGCAGCTACGTACCAATGTACGATACGCAAAAAAAAAAAAAAAAAAAAAATGTTTGCTAATTAACATTTTTTCGTCATTTGTTTCCAGCAATGTGTTTTAACCAGTGTTGCCACAGCCAAACTAAGAAAATTACCATTTTAATAAATAATAAAAATCTCATCTCTGGCGATAAGTTTTTATTTTAGTACACAATATCGCATATTATGTTCAAACTCTTTAACTAACTTACTTTAAAGTAAAAGTTACAAATTTTCTTCTCGAAAGTTAGGGTTACAAATAATACTAATAATGAAGCAAAAACATACAACCCCACCAACATACAGGTGACAAACGTCGAAAACATCGGCAAATTCCCTGATGCGGGATGTTAGGTTGTAAATAGAAAAATTACCAAAACGTCAAAAATAACAAAAGCGGCAATACTGGTTTCACATAGTACTGTGGAATAACTGAAGAGGGCGCTCTGCACTTTTAATGTTCATGCGCGTACACAGATGGCGCGCTACTCATCAATTTCATTTGCTTGAAAATACATAAAGCAAACACAGTGGGTTACGCTCACACGATTAGTAAATAAAAAATAAAAATTGTCAAGTGATTCCAAAATCGAATTGCCACACCCAGATTTTAATGTACTACGTACAGGCATGCCACTCAACCAGAAAACCCGAGATGTGGACCCGCCGGGTCAGACGTGGTGTAGGGGTATGAGCCCCCTTCATCGAACGTCGTAGGGAGGTCGGAGTCTAGGCACTACCGTCCGCCCTTATCACATGCGATGCCGCCGGCATTGGAGGGTAAATTCAAATGTGCAGAAAAGGGAACCACGTCTATTTACTAATCCATCTACATTCCTTTCATTTTTAGTTTATATGTATGCATAGATACACAAATAACATACAAATGCACACATATGTACTTATATTGTAAAATTATACATACATAAATTATGTAATTTTAAGTTTACTTTTTCTTCTATTTATATTTATGTATATACATCCATACATTCAAACAAAAAAATATGAATTATATAATTGTATATGTATGTACATACTTAATGAGGTGTTGCCACAGATATTGCATACTGCAAGGGGGCCGGTATGTTTAGGCCAGCAGCCTAAACCCAATAAAATCGCGACCACCCTAATGCACAATAATAGTAACGAGTGGCTGAATTAACGGCCACCGTTAACTACAATAATTTAGTAATTTTTGCCCTTTGCACAAATTTAAGTGTGCAGCAATATTATTCTGGTTTCAACAACTGCAGCGACACCTACGTAAGTAAATTACATACACAGCTATATATCTCCACATATATCACTTTGCTTTGTATATTTAATCTTTAAATAAATCATATACCATTTATACGTATTATAACGTACTAAAGCAAGTGTTTTCTTTTCATTTATATTTCTTCCGGAAATATTCAATATCTGAATAATCGGTTGTTTTCTATATGTGATAGTAGTCCGATTCGGCCGGTTCCGACAAATGATCAGCTGCATATAACAACATACCTGTATTCCGAATTTCATTCAGATATCTCAAAAACTGAGGGACTAGTTTGCGTTCACACAGACGGACGGACGGACAGACGGACAGACGGACAGTCGGACAGACGGACAGACGGACATGGCTTAATCGACTCAGCTCGTGATTCTGATCATGTCGGTATATATTTTGGTGGGTCCCCCACGCTTCCTTCTGGTACTTTCGACAAAAATTTTTTGGCACTAAGTTATAATACCATTTCATTCTCATGAAAGGTATAAAGATATTAGTCTAGCATACAAATCAAATAGAACGCTATCCACGATATTCACAAAAACAAAGAACTACATTGAAACTCACCAACAAAGCAACGTGGTATACGAAATAAAATGCATGGGAAGAGACAACAGCAACAATTGCGACAAAATATATATAGGCACCACAAAACGAGCACTTGGAATACGCCTAGCAGAACATGAAGCGGATATACGGAAGAAGAAGAACAACACAGCACTGGCACAACATATGCTGGAAAACAACCACACAGCTGATTTCGCGAATGCAAGAATAATAGACAGAGAGAAAAGAGAAAGAACGAGATACACGTTAGAGAGCCTTCGCATCTTAGAGAACAGACGCAGAACAATGAATACAAAAGAAGACACAGACGAAATTGCAACGAGTTACCTGATATGTTTATGATAGTTATTAGTTAGTTGACAAGTGCAATAGAAAACAACAGCACGCACTATGCGTTTATATTTTTTATTTTTTAATGTAATAATTTTTTTTTGTTCAATGTTTGTTTGTGTGAAAAAACTTGTTAGAAAATTAAGTGACGACACATATGTACATACATACGTATTTATGTATGCAAAAAAACTTATGTAGATATAACAAAGTAAGTAACAACCTGTGATAAACCATTTTTTAATTTTCAATGTAACTTTATAGTCAATATTTGTAATCTTTTGTCTCTAAATGTTTGTTTTCTTTCATATCTCCATGCTCGTGTGATTTTGCAAAAATAAAGTCGACCCCTGAAGATGGTAAAGGAGTTTTACCGAAACGTCGGGCGAAATAATAAATAAATAAACAAAATACATACATGTATACAAAACATTCTTTTTAATTAAAATAAGGCCAAAAAGCTCAACAAAACTTAGAATCATAAAACGAAGACTGGCCAAAACAAAAACATCATAATATTTTTTCGGAGAGCCTGCCGATATAAAAATCTAAATTTATTTTTAATTTTCACACAAACGAGATAAGAACACCAACAAACATGGAACACTACTACCAATATATGAAAGAAAAATATGGAGAACACCTCTGCAGAAATCTTAAACATTATAGCAAACAAAAAGAAAAACTTACTAGACAAATAGCACAACTAAAATTCTTACTCGAATGCAGAAAAAACGACATCATACCAAACCATCTAACGAATGCAACAAGAAAAATAACAATAGAAGCCACATCTTCACACGTCAAGCAAGAAATAGAAAAAACAAAAATAATTTTCTCAAAAAAACTACTCAACATAGAAATCACACAAACTAACAGAAACATCAGAAATACAAAAAATGGAATGGAGCTATCGCAAAAACAAATACAATGCAATCTTAGTGAAACCGATTGGAATTCCTTTATCTCCGATCAGACTTCTCTAAACCAGCGAATTGCAAAAGAGCGGGAAAACATACAATCACAAAAATTAGACAGACTCAAAAATAAAAAAATCCAAAGCTTAGGTATATGTGTAAACAGTGACTGGTTTATAAACAAAACAAACATACATTTTCCAGAAGAGGTAAAATGGTTGCTATCTCTTGGGAGAAAATTTACAATACCAACAACCAACAAAAATTTCGAGCCGATAAAAATCATTGCCGAAATGGAACAAGTAATACAACAAATAGAGGATGAGAGAACAAAAGAAATGGAGAGAAGCAGACTCAGCAACAGAATACTACAATACAAACGGCAACCAAAACACAACCCAGTGGAAAAATTCATACTAAACACCTTCAACAAAACGAAATCTTTCCTGCAAAAACATAGTAACGTCATAATAACAGATTCGGACAAATGCAATAAAACAGTAGCGATATATAAAACAGATTACAACGAAAAAATGAATACGATGCTTGGAGACAAAAACACATACAAAATAACAAGAAATGACTCAACCAATGCACTACAAAAAAAGAACAACAAATTAGTCAGCGAACTATACAAGAACAAGTATATAGGCGATAAAGAAAAGATACAACTAACTTCCACCGCAGCAACCGCACCTCGACTTTATGGCTTACCAAAAATTCACAAACCAAACATACCTCTTCGTCCAATATCTTCGTCAGTCAGTGTCCCGTGTTACAACTTGTCAAAATTCATTGGAAAAATTCTAAGCAACTTATTATCAGAACACCACAACATACAAAACTCATCGCAATTAAAAGAACGACTTGAAAAAGTACACTTAGAAAAAGATGACATACTAGTCTCCTTTGATGTGGTATCGTTATTCACTAACATTCCGACATATCTAGCCATCAAAATAATAATGAACAAATTTGAAAATACTCAGTCCAGAACGAAGATACCAAAAAACAAATTCCTAGATATCCTGAATTTCTGTCTCAAAGAAAATAATTATTTCATGTACGATGAGAAAATTTACACACAAAGTTTTGGTATGCCGATGGGTAACCCTCTATCCCCTACGATAGCCGATATAATAATGGACGACCTAATTGATAGCACAATCTTAGAATTAAAAAAACAACACAATATTGACATTAAATTCATAGTAAAATACGTAGACGATATCTTCGCTATCACAAAACGCAACGACGTGGATATTATTCTGAATACATTAAACCAATATCACAATAAGCTACAATTCACTGTCGAAAAAGAAGATAATTCTAAGATCCCTTTCTTAGACGTCCTCATCCACAGGGAAAATGATGAAATATTACTTGACTGGTACTCCAAGCCTATATCTTCAGGACGAATAATTAATTTTCTATCGTCACAGCCCAAAAAATACAAAATCAACACAGCAAAAAATATGATCAACAAAATATTGACCATAAGCCATAACAAATTTCAAAACGAAAACATAAAGAAAATATACAAAATTCTCACAAGCAACAATTATCCAAAACACCTAATAAAAACATTAATTGAATAAAAATTGAAAGAAATAAACAACTTAACAAGTAACAAATCATC
The DNA here is from genome assembly GCA_960531455.1 of Urophora cardui. Classification (NCBI taxonomy): domain Eukaryota; kingdom Metazoa; phylum Arthropoda; class Insecta; order Diptera; family Tephritidae; genus Urophora; species Urophora cardui. Next base: position 58,575,808 of record OY482674.1, on the reverse strand, counting down.
GGCTGCAACAACAAAACCTGAAAGCAAACAATACTTTAGTGTCACATATATACCGAAGTTGACCGACCAACTACAGCACAACATAAATACACACAAAAAAGATATTAGTCTAGCATACAAATCAAATAGAACGCTATCCACGATATTCACAAAAACAAAGAACTACATTGAAACTCACCAACAAAGCAACGTGGTATACGAAATAAAATGCATGGGAAGAGACAACAGCAACAATTGCGACAAAATATATATAGGCACCACAAAACGAGCACTTGGAATACGCCTAGCAGAACATGAAGCGGATATACGGAAGAAGAAGAACAACACAGCACTGGCACAACATATGCTGGAAAACAACCACACAGCTGATTTCGCGAATGCAAGAATAATAAACAGAGAGAAAAGAGAAAGAACGAGATACACGTTAGAGAGCCTTCGCATCTTAGAGAACAGACGCAGAACTATGAATACAAAAGAAGACACAGACGAAATTGCAACGAGTTACCTGATATGTTTATGATAGTTATTAGTTAGTTGACAAGTGCAATAGAAAACAACAGCACGCACTATGCGTTTATATTTTTTATTTTTTAATGTAATAATTTTTTTTTGTTCAATGTTTGTTTGTGTGAAAAAACTTGTTAGAAAATTAAGTGACGACACATATGTACATACATACGTATTTATGTATGCAAAAAAACTTATGTAGATATAACAAAGTAAGTAACAACCTGTGATAAACCATTTTTTAATTTTCAATGTAACTTTATAGTCAATATTTGTAATCTTTTGTCTCTAAATGTTTGTTTTCTTTCATATCTCCATGTTCGTGTGATTTTGCAAAAATAAAGTCGACCCCTGAAGATGGTAAAGGAGTTTTACCGAAACGTCGGGCGAAATAATAAATAAATAAACAAAATACATACATGTATACAAAACATTCTTTTTAATTAAAATAAGGCCAAAAAGCTCAACAAAACTTAGAATCATAAAACGAAGACTGGCCAAAACAAAAACATCTAAAAATTTTTATTGGAAATTATCAAATGATCACAAGCTTTATAATTAATATCCTAAAAGTACCAACTGTAAAGGCAAATGTTTTGTATGTAATTTTCTTTGTTGGTTGCGTTTTTTAAAGTAACTCTTATGAGTTTACGTTCCTATTTTATTTTGTTACTAATGAGATAATAAAAATGGCAATAAAAATCAATTTTTTATTTGCACTTTAAAGTTGTAGCGTTCCTCGAAATATATATTTACTTTTTTCAACCCCAAAATGTGGGAAAATAATTAAAGTCCAAATCCCGGGACAAATCCCGGAATCCCGGGATTATAAAAAGAAATCTCGAAAATCCCGGGATCGCAAAAATCGGAAAAATTGGAATCTTTAGTGCGTACGTGTGTTTTGTTCTTGTACGCGTAATTTACCTACTTAGGAAAATGTTTGGACGAAAAATTGCCAAAATCGATTGACGACCACGCCCAAATTTATATATCCGAACTATTAAGGGGCATAATAAAAATATTTTAAGCGATATCTATGTCAAATATAAAGATATGTCATTGAAATTTTGTGTCATAAATCCAACAATAGACATAAAACAAAAACTAGAAAAATGTTGGAAAATGGGTGTGGCACCGCCTCTTTTCAGACAAAGGAATCTACGAGATTTCGGAACCCATAACTCTACAAATAATTAAGATGTTATGACGAAAATCAGTTTGTACACTTTAATAACTTGTGGTAATACATGCTCAAAAATTTAGCGAAGTCGGTTTATGACCACGCCTACTTTTTAACAAAGAAGTCATAAAGGGCTGCAAATTTGCACTAACAATAATATTTATATACTTAGTTGGATGATTGATAAAAATTTTGAAAATGGGCGTGGCTGCGCCCACTTTATGCGGCACTCGATTCATATAAAATACACCCTAAACGAACAAACGCAAACAAACAATGAAAGCATACAGCTGAGTATCTAATGTTCGATTCCACTCGAACTTAGGCTTCCTTACTTGTTATTTTTAGTTTAAATACAGAGAAAATGCAATTAATTGAGATTTAAAAGGTGCCTTTGTTTAATGTGTGCATACGTAGGTCCACTCCCCAAACATAAATTTAAGTAAAAATTGTCTGGACGAGTTTTCAGTATTTTTTTTAATTTTCCGTTGGATATTGAAAACCTCCCCCCCCCCAAAATTTTTTTCTGTGTGCGCCACTGTGCTACACTGTCAATATGAATCGCGATCCAGGGATTTTACCAATATATATTGACCATCTGACGTATGCCTATGTATGTAGATACACAGCTGATTCGTGTAGCATATTTGCATGAAGCATTGCGAAAATTATTCAATTCGCCTTGAACTTGTCACACAAAGAGGAATGGCAAATAGTATGCGCATATACAAAACAAAGTTGCCAGAGTAAAAAATGTAAATAAGAACAATTTTACGAGCGAGAAGGAAAAATATGACGAAATACTATGCTAATATATTAATTTATAGCAAAATATGCCAAAAATATGCAAATAAGTCAAAATATGCAAAAATAAGCCTTTTGACCTAAATATGCCAAAATATGCCCTAACAAGTTAGGCGTATTCTCTTCGTCTTTAGCTTAAACGCCGACATATATTTACCATATGTAAATAGGACTGCAACAGAAAAATATGCATTTGCATATCTTCTGTTGCCCTAGTAATAACCATCATTTCTGCAACCGCGCTGTTCATTTTTTTAAATCTTACCATCTTATTTTTCACCATAAACATAGATATATCTCAGTTGAAAACCACTGAAGCCACCACATTGGCATTTATTACTGAGGGAAACCTTTTAAACCTAGCGCAAAAGGTTGTCCTCTGAATAATATGCTTTGGTTTTTTCTGGTTAACTGTTATTTGGGATCTCTGCTTTAAAATAGTGTTGCAAATGTTATAATTGCCGTTTTCGATTCGCCATCACACAAGCGAGGTCGGATCGAACAAAAATGTTTGAATCCATAATGAGTAGTAGCCATACTCGCTAACTGGTCGATAAAAATTTCCCTCTGCTCCCTATCATTCACATATAAATTTGACAGAAGGAAATTTATAACCAGCAGAGAAATTGTGAATCGAAAGCGGCTAATAATAATAATACAATGGCGCTATTATAACTCTGACGAGTTTTATGGCCGAGCTTCTCTCCCTATTCGAGGTGTGCCCCTTTTGTTTTTCCTACTAATTGGGTGGACCTACAGTTTTATGCCGGCTCCGAACGGCGAATGCATTTTTTGTTAGAAGCTTTTTCATGTGCAGAAATACACTCGGAGGGTATGCCGCCCACTGCCGAGAGGTGACCGCAGTTCTTAAATAAATAATAGCTTAAAAAACTAAAAAACACGCTTTAATCTTAAAAATCGTACTAAAAATTGAGAAATAATTTAATTAGAAACAAAATGATGAACGAAAATATATGTAAGTATTTAAGGAAAAGCGTGGGGTGCTCAGTATGTCAAAAAATATTTAAAATCGGTGTTTTTTTACTAATAATTTTATTTTGACTTTTTTGAGATTTCATATATCGTACTCTTTAATTTCGCAACTAGGTATATTTTTGTACTAGTTGTACGAATCGAATATTTTCATGTTTAAATATTATTGAGCACCCCCACGCTTTTCCTTAAATACTTATATTTTCGTTCATCATTTTGTTTCTAATTAAATTATTTCTCAATTTTTAGTACGATTTTTAAGATTAAAGCGTGTTTTTTAGTTTTTTACGCTATTATTTATTTTTGACTTTTTAGTGAAATTTTTCATTAAAGGATGTTTTATGCGGACGCAAGAATAAAAGTAAAAAGAAGTCTGATGGGATGTGGTGTTCTCCGAAATAGATCTACATACATATGTATTTATAACTTCTACCAAAAATCCCAATATGCAGTGAAGTAAACTAGCTTATTATGCAATATTTTCCAAACCCTTTTATTCAAGGTTTTCCAAACTAGTTTGGAAATACAAAATTTCCCAAACGTTTTGTTATATTTTACAATCAGAAAGTGAAGAGAAGTTGAGGTGAAGCATTTGAAAAGAACAAAAAAAAAACAAAACCTGATTGAATAAATTCGAATCTAGACAATAAAGCTCCGAATACGTTTGTAGCGTAATGGTGAGGTATGCTGCCTACGGACCAAGGAGCTCAGGTTCGAGTCCCGAGTGGCGCATTTTTTTTTTTTTTTATTTTTTTATTTTTAGAGAAATTTTTTTCACCTCACGTTTACAAAACATTGTATAAAAATGTAATTAGGGTTCCTTTTCGTTGATTCAGCACTTACTATTAAATGAATTACAAACAAAACCAGTTCTTGCTTTGCATACATATGTATGTACATGCGATTGTTTTTATTGCAAACACAACAACGACAAAACAGAAAGCTTGTTACACAAAACACAAAACCAGTTCTTGCTCTGCATACGTATGTATGTACATTGTACATGCGGTTGATTTCATTGCAAATACAACAAACCCAAAACAGAAAGCTTCAAGCTTTATTTTTGAGTGAATTTATGCATTGAGTTTATCGCCATCGCCATGAGCGATCGCTGGCTGTTGTGCGTTAGTTCGCTCGCTATTTGAGTGGTTATACGTTTTTCTTTGAACATTTGTTTGTGATTTGAGTAGAATGAATTTTTGAGCGTTCGTGAGTGAGTTTTTCCGTACCCTGCAAGCTTGTTACTTATTGGCTTGTATACGGGAGTGAATTGAAATTCATAGAGGCTATTTTGAAGAAAGGTAACATAAAAGCCGCAATGAAGCAAAAAATATAATGTTGAATGTCCTACTATATGATGCCGTTGGGCTGTTGATGTCATGTTTCGAATCCGGAGGAGAATAGAAATAAATAGAGAGAACACAAAAAAGTGAATGTTTGAAAGATATAATTATTTAGTTAAATGTTGCAACTTTTAGGATGGGATGAAGTTACATACATACATACATATATACATACATACATACATACAGGTGAAGCTAATAAAAGCGTGTTAAAAACCCAATAATAGGACTTTTACTAATTAGAAAATTTTTTTGGTGTTTGCTCGTACTTGGGTTTGAACCCGAGACCTCTGGCATAGCAGGCGAGCACTCTACCCACTGCACCACAGCGGTTGCAAATGCTAGATTTATTTAAAAATCTGTTGAGGGAAGGCGGGCGAAAAATTGTAAATTGGTATCGGGCGCCAAAAGAGCTCGTCGCGGCCCTGAGTATAGCCAATTTTCAGGAGTATTCTGAGCGAAGTATTACATTGCAGACGTACCCTGCAGTAAATTTGTTTCATTGCTGAAGGATCAGTGATGATTCTTTGTTGAATATTCATCACTGTCGTCATAACTCAGTATATTTTTATTTGTTTTTGTTTTTTTTTCTGAGGAAAGCAAACCATTTATATGAAAAATTCATCAATCTTTATATGAAAGTATTCACTGATGCCTCCTCGTCATAGGTGAATTGTATCAGTGATTCATTAAGGATTCATTGCGGATTTTTACTGCAGGGTATTTTTAGACCAGGGATGGGCACACAAACACATTCAAACAATCTCCGCGGTCTGCCCGCGGGCAAGAGGCTGCGCATCGCCGTTTTAGACATTATTTTATTAGTTATATAGAGATATTCATATATGTATGTATTGAAATAATATATTCTGGCAATCAAATAAAACGCGGGACAACCGGCTCGTTCTTCTGACAAATCACGAATGCTTTTCTTAATTTTCTCAAAATGGCTATTCACCACCAATCGACTCTTACTCGCTAGTTTTACAGAGTTACCAGATTTGCTTAATGTTAGAACTTAGAGTTTACTGCGCAATACATATACCGGGTTGCTACTCTAACTCCTACAGTATGTAGATACATATGTATGTAAATTTCTTTTCAAATCGAATATTGTCTTTTACTTTTCCAAGCGATCCAACTGCCCATATCCAATACCCAGCGGTTCATCTTCCGGATTAGCAATAATAACATCAGCCTTTGGCACGATGGATGGAAAACGTGAGAAATCAAATGGAAAATGTTGATAATTTGGAAAAGTTATCGATAAACTACAAATTTCTGATAATGCATCGAGTACAGCACGTTCGGCGCAATAAGCCGCAAACTGGACACTAGTTGTAATTACACCCTTCACTGGATCACCACCAAATGAACTCAGTATTAAATCTCGTACCTTTATCCAGTGTGTTGAAAAATCTATACCACCAACATTGGCATACTGCCAACGAGCATTTAATTCGGTACACAATATACGATCGGGCATATCACCTTCAGAGAACAAATCACCCTTTATATAACCAGAAAATGGAGCACAAGCTGTCTTCAGGATCCGCAAGCCGGAAAGGGTACCAATTAACAGTGGGGGCGAGTCTACCAATATGTATGTACATATATTAAAGTTAAGAGGAAACTCCATTTTATTATAAAGGCAAAGTAAAGTCCTATAAATGTGTACATTAGACCGGGCAAGTTTTATGGTCGGAATTTATATTTTTCTATGACATGGGTGTAAAATGCATTGATGTTCCGAAATTGGATTTTTAGGGACGAATGCGGATTTTAGAAAATCTAAAAATCGTTTAGAAAATCGCGCCGGTCTAATGAACATACATATCTATACATATTATAATTTATAAAATAAAATATAATTCTTATAAAAAACTGAAGTTCAAATTTTCTTGCTATCCTCTCCACCAGAGACCGAGACATAATGAGGCCATAAACAATAAACAAAATACCTTTTTTTTTCATTGTAATTTTGTTAAAAGCTCTTTATAGGGGGAATTTATTTGAGAAGAAAATGCTTCCAGTATTTTGAGGTAATAAATCTACTTTCGAAAATGTCAGTTAGGGCGCTTTGACATTACTCAGTGCGGTATCGGATCGACATTTTTGGTTTTTACCGAAAGCTTACCGACCACATGTGTTTCAATTGGCACTGTCACATTAGTGTTGCATACATGAAATATAAGCGGATTAATTTCGGTATACCGCAACGCAGTAAGACCGATCAGTAAAATTTGAGGAATAATACATACATTTTTGCGGCGTAATAAAAGAAGAAGAGCAAAGTCGGTAAAAACTCGTTTCAGCTATAAATGTGGCATACTATAATATATTCATATTCGCTAGAAGACATTATTATCATTGTTGAGTGGTTTGTTGAATTTAAAATTTTTGTATTGTAAATTTCGATGTGTGTTTTTTTATTTTCTGAAGATAACGCACCGAAAGTATCCCCACAAGTGTGAAAAACACGGCAACGCGGAATCTTTTCGGTAAGATGAAATTACCGAGGAAAAAATATCGATCCGAAGTCGCACCGAGTAATGTGAAAAGGCCCATAGGCTACTCAGCCACGCGTGGCCACCTATTAAAGTTGTATGTAGTCACTGTTGGTGTGAGGAAACAGACGAATGGTTCCGTCGTATAATTACATCACAGAAAGAACAAGACACAGGGCCCAGACCCACAAAAACTCAATCAACTTCCTTGAATTTTTTATTCTCGAGAAAAGTTATAATGATATACATATGTATGTATATCACAGAAGGTTATTGAGAATTGAAACCCAAGCATGATGAGAACCATTTCACTTGGGAACTCAGACCTCTTATGAAAATATCTGGACTTTAACCAGGAAAAGAGATCTACTGATACCTAATGAATTCCAGTTTTTTGTTTGGTAACTTTAAAAAAAAATGTATACATATTTTCAATACTCACCTCTTCGTCTCACCACCTCGCAGGTGTGCATACAATTTCTATTACGCATAAAAGCATGATTATGAGGTCTGCCTGCATAGTATCCTGTATTTTTTTCCTGCTCACCGAAACGATCCCACAACAACTCTTCAACAATCACATTTGACTCATCGACAGATTCGTATTTTTCCAAAAAATGCTCAGTGAGAGTGAGGGCGAATTCTTCGGGTGTGTGCAAACCATATTTCTGAGCATGTACATAAATGGTGTTCTGTTGCACATCGCTGCCTATTATATCAGAGTTGTCGGCTGGGACAGAAAGGTAAACAAAACTATTATTTACAAACAAGTTCGTTATCTCCCAAGGTCTGCCTACTATTTAGCAGACATGGGGATAGTGTACTAATTTTCCAGCTCCACTCACTTTTGAATTAGAACTCGACGCTTCCAAACAATACTGTACTAAGTCGACTTAGTATATTTTTCCATTTTTATCGTTTTCAAGTATTACTTGTCTTAATTTAGATGCTGTCTAATTTTGGTATCAATCGGACAATCCAATCAAAAGTTATAAGCGAGAGTGTGCATATAATACAACTCGAGATTGTTACAGAATAAAAAATTTGAGAACTTGCCTTGAAATACCACGCAGCAAATTTTTATTTTTTCTTACGGTTTTATATAAAGCGTACCCTAACTTTGATATTGTCGAGTTTTGGTATTGATCGTTCAATCCAAACAGAAGTTATAAGTGAAAATATACATGCATACAACTGAAATTTCATATCGAGTTTAATTAAACTTTGAGAGCTTCTCCTGCAAAACAGAGTTTTCAGACTTAGTACAGTTTTGTTTGGAAGCGTCGAACTGATGCTTATTTTGTGAAAAAAAATTCCACTGCTACTAATCTAAATAGTATTAGTGGAACTTTCTTGTTCCAATAACACTAAAATATTAATCGCGGTTTTTGTTCCTCTAAAAGAAATTGGTAAATAATATAGTTGCTTTGCTCCACCACGATTATATTTAGCAGTAGAGCTAGGTGTAGTCCACTTAGGGTTGCCAGATGTACCCCTTTGGGGGGATTCTTCCCCTTTTTGTCGTTCAACCAAAATCGACCCGTATAAATAGCAATTCAACCGGCTCAATCGACAAAAATCGACTAGCTCAAAGTAGACTTGCTTTCAACTTTTGCCAGCCGATTTCTCGATCGATTTCCCAGTCGGCAAAATCGACCCCTGTAAAGACCGCATTAGTGATGAGCCAAGAAATCTATAAGAAAATCTATGGAGGGAACCCACATACGAGTATAACGTTAGTTTTCCAGGCAAAGCCTATGGGAAAGAATTTTGGGAAGTCGCTAAATTATAAACTCAATTCAAGGTTTATCCAACTAAGGTTAAGTTAGTCGAACAGCTGATTGGAGATGTGTATGTATACTCAAATTATATCCATATATATGGATAATCCTGTCTGATCCATAAACTATAGATGTCGTATCCATATAATGGGAATCATATCAAAAAAAAAAAAATTGTACTATGTATGTATATAAAGAAATATGGGTATGGCATCCATTATATGTGACGCGCAAAATAGAAAGGGTAAAAAATTGTAAAAAAAATTTTTTTTGATGTAAACAACATCCTGAACATCGAATAAAAATTTGTTTTTTTTTTCCCTTTGATCCCTTTCTCTATGCGCTGTCATGGATATAACATCCATAGTTTATGGTTCAGACAGGATTATCCATGAATGTGATATCAATATATTTTTTTCCGTGTGTTAGTTGGTTAAACGATGACTCAATTTACTGCTTTTTATTATCGCATTTGCGACTTCCGCGAAAATAATTTTTGAATGAAGTTATAACCAAGAAAACACAAAATTACCATTAACTCAAAGACCTAACCATAAAAAAGTAACAAAAAAATAGTTCCGAGCTCACCAGGCTCATGCCTATCTTCCCCCATTTCTTGGTATTTTTTGGCTGTAACATAGTATTATACATATGTATGTACATAAAAATATTTTTTGAAACTTATTGAATTTTTACTTATGATCTCTTTGTTTTTATGGCCAATAAGTGAATAAACCACTTTTTCGTGTAATAAGCTATGTTTAATTTGCCCTCCCCCCAAAAAAAAATACAACATTTTTTTTAAGTTGTACCCCGAAATCCCCCTTTTGGTCTTGTCGATCCCCCTTTCGCCATTTTTCATCTGGCAACCCTAAGTCCACTTCATATACATATTTGTCTTGCTGTCACATGGAATGCGTAGGCAAAACATATCGCTTAAAACAGACTGTGCAAATCATCGAATGAATAAAATTTTCTGCCGTAATTATTCTGCTAGTACCTTCGTAATATTCTTTGTGTGTACGTAATCGCATATGCGAATGTACTTTATATTCGATCACATTATGAACTGGTCCACTCTTCTTAAGTTGAAATACACGAACCGCACGCTTCCCATAACCATAATCGCCGAGTCGATAATTCTCTGCTGCGGGATCAAGCAGAGATGTGGCTTTAGTCGGATCCCCATCTAATAATTTCCGGGTAAACATCTTGAACCTCTGTATTGGGGAAAATAATTCTAAAATTTTCTTCTTGCTGTTCCGATTCGCTTGACTATATTGTGTTTCCGATTGAAATGCCACCGAATAAATATTTCTCATGCCATTTTATAGCATTCATCAAATCTGCTCAATAATTCTTCTTTAATAATCCCATGTACATTAGGCCGTCTCGCCTTATAGGGACGCAAAAATATATATGATGTCTTTTTGGAAAACATTTCCGGAAAATTTTTTAATTTTTTTTTGGACGCCGCTAGATGTCGATAAAATTTATTTTTCTCATATCTTCGGCATTTATAGTCCGATCTCTAAGTTTAATACACCAATGTATTTGGCTTGAAATGACGCCTTATACTATGGAATATTATTAACCCTACGGCGTCAATGGGGTCACTACCACCCAGTACTTAGTTTATACCACCCTAATGTACCTTTTTTATGCCTGCATGTTAAACGTAGTCTAAAATCAATAATCTTTTGCAAAAGAAGTATTTCGATCGCTTCTGTAGAACCCGAAATAAAACACGGTCAACATTCCGTGGAATACATGTTTTTCGTTTCCTTTGGTCCTTTAGGTTCATTTTACAAATGTTTCTTCTGAGGAGACCCCTACTGAAATTTTATGGTGTATAATTTTCTAGAACATTTTAACCCTCTAGCACCGCCAATAAAGGGTTATTTTGACCCCCTTTTTTTAGAAAATCAGGAAAATTAGTATTTTTAAGGTCGCTAGAGGGTTAAAATGTTCTAGAAAATTATTTGGCATACAATTTTACTAGGAGTCTCCTCAGAAAATTTTTCTGTAAAATTAACCTAAAAGACCAAAGGAACCGAAAACCTATATTCCTCGGAATGTTGAACGTGTTTTATTTCGGGTTCTGTTCAAGCGATCAAAATACTTATTTTGCAAAAGATTAATGATTTTTGACTACCTTTAACATGCAGACATAAAAAATGTACATTAGGGTGTAATAAACTAAGTACTGGGTGGTAGTGACCCCAATGGCGCACATAGGGTTAATAGTGTTCCATAGTATAAGCCGCCCTTTAAAGCCAAAGACATTGGTGTATTAAACTTAGAGATCGGACTATAAATACCGAAGATATGCAAAAAATAAATTTTAGCGACATCTAGCGGCGTCCAAAAAAAAATTTTAAAATTTTCCGGAAATGTTTTCCAAAAAGACATCATAAGCAGGGGCGTACGGCGGACTTTATTTTTTGCAATACGGTCTAATGTACATATGTATGAATTATTATCTGCCATCTTCTCATATTAACTCTGTGTCGTTTGGTCATAATATCTTAAGTGTAAAAATCACATTTCCAGATATTGACGATTTTATGTAAAATATATCCTGTGCGGATTTGAGAAAATATTCTTAATCCAAAATAAGATTGACTTTTTTAAGCCAATTAATTAGTTAAATTTTTAAAAATTTGTTGTTTGTAAGCAACTCAACAAAAAACTGGAGGACCTTGACACAAAACAAAACAACAACAAAAAAAGCTCACAACAGAACAAAACATCATTCCATCCAAGATTTGTTAACTTAACAAATCTTTCCATCAACGCCAAAGAAACAGAGCTACTACAAAAAGGTTTGAAGTACAATATCGAAAGCTACGATAGAAAAAAAGACGTAGAGAATACTATTGCAGACACGGAGATGGCCATATCACTAGTACCAAACGAAGAACAGGAGCACGCAAGGCATCTATGCAGACGCATAATCGAAAAGAGTATAAAAGCTGCTGGAAATGAAATGGCAACGGACGACAATAAAACGGCAAAAGTATTAAGGAAGAAACTAATCGATAATAAGGTGATAGCAACAAAAGCAGACAAAGGAAATACAACGGTGCTAATGGACGAAGAGGAATACACCGCAAAAACGGGTCAACTCATCAAAGAAATGGGCTGTCGAGTGATAAGGAAAGACCCAACGGAAGAATACCAAATGGCAATAAAGCGTGCAATAAAACAAGCAAAGAATATAATAGACAACAAGATGACCTACACTCTCACGGCAATGAATCCATCGGCCCCGTCACTGATCGCACTACCTAAAATCCACAAAGCAGGAACACCTATGCGACCAATAGTAAACCATAAGTCGGCACCAGGATATAGACTATCAAAACACCTAAACAAGCTACTAACCGAGAAACTAGACCTATCCAATAAATACACAATCAAAAACACGACGGAACTAGTCAACAAACTGAACAACCTGAACGTACCCAAGGACTCAAAACTGGTATCATTTGACGTGAAGGATCTATACCCTTCGATACCAACGACAGAAACACTAAAAGCTTTAACTAAAATACTGACAGAGAAAACGAACAAAGACATTGCTACAGAGATAGTAAATACGCTGAGAATAACCCTGGACCAGAATTATTTTAAATTTGACAATAAAATATACAGACAAACTCACGGACTAGGCATGGGTAGCCCCACATCAGCTATCCTTATGGAAGTATTTATGCAACATTTGGAGGAAATTTATATGGAAGAACTGACGGCAAATTTGGGAGTAGATTTTTATGCCAGGTATGTAGATGACGTCATCTGCCTAATATCGGGAAATAAAGAAGAACAAATTTTGGAGCACCTCAACAGCCAACACAAAAATATAAAATTCACTATGGATACAGAGAAAAATGGAAAAATCAACTACCTGGACCTAACAATTAAAATAAACAAAGAGACTAACAAATTTACTTACGAAATATACAGAAAACCCACAGCAACAGATGCAATAATACACAATAAATCTAACCATCCTCAACAGCACAAGAACGCCGCTTTCAGACATTTATTAACACGACTTGAACGAACCCCGTTAGAAAAAGAAGCTTACAACAAGGAACTGAGCACAATATACACAATCGCAGAGAACAACGGATATCAAAAAAGTTTAGTGAAGAAAATACAAAAAAACATAAATTCTAGAAAGTCAGAAACCAAAGAAAAAGAAGAGAAGAAATGGGCAGTCCTATCATCTACCGGAGCAACATCTTACAAGTTGGCTAAAGTTTTCCAAAAATATAACATTAATGCAGCATTTAAAACGAGGAACAGCATGGAAAAACTTCTACGAAACAACATTAATAAGGAAGACCTCTTTGACAAACAAGGCGTATACAAATTGACTTGCGAATGCCAAAACAGTTATATAGGACAAACAGGACGCCAAATCAAGACGAGATATCGAGAACACATAAGGGATTACAATAAGAAAATAAGAAAATCATCAACGACAGTGGAATCAAAGTTCGCCAACCACATGGCAGAAAACAAGTGTACACCCATGAAAATAGGAAAAACAGCTAAAATTCTCCACATACAGCATAAAGGAAGACGACTTAACATATTAGAAAATATGGAGATATACAAACAAAAAACATTCGTAGGTAAAATAATAAATGAACAAATAAACACCGCATCGGATACATTATTTGAACCGCTTAAGCTAATATACCCGAAAGAGGACAAAAGACCTAAAACCGACATAAACAAAACAACACACAAACGGACAATAACGGACTTTTACCTACTTGGTTAATGAGGGTACAATAATGAAAATATGACAAAAAAATAGATTTGCATACCTAAACACACAACACAGACTCACACACACACGGCACCCGAACGCACGAATGCACGAACACATCACATGAACACGAAGTACCTGAACAGAACGACGGAAGTTAGTTACTATAAATGCTATCGAACTTACAGAAAATAACTCAGAACGAAAGAAGACACTGAAGATGGCGCATATTAGCCGAAACCGGTTTGTCTCCAAACCAAACTTGACAAGGGATGACGGAAAATCGTTCCACAATACATCATATTCCTACCCTGTCGGAAAAACAAGCAACCAAAAAGTTATCATATATTTTTGGTTTAAAAAATGATATCATATATATTATTTCTAATCTATTTTTATACAAATATCCCTTTTTCTGCTCACACAATTTACCAAAATTAATAAGTAAGGCATCGTTTTAAAGGTATAAATTAGCTATGCATGTGAAACTGTGTTTTATTGGGCGTGGTACTTTTTTTTAATAGTATTTTGCAAAAATGAAATTTTTAAATTCAAACTAAAAGATTTGCGCCTAAAACTATGCCTTCAGAATTATTTTATTCTAACAAGAGTGCAGAGTTAAACACAAATTTCAAATGTAGATGTCGCTCCAGTTGAACAGTCCTGTATATTTTAAAACACTTTTATAAGCTTCAGCTGTATGTTTGTATGTAAATATCACATTATTTTAGGCGAACACGTGTGTATTCATACTTACGCTGAATGGGGTTTTTCAGCATGGGATGTGTTTATTTATACATAGCTGTACGTATTACAATATATGTATATGTCAGTGGCGGATCCACGGGGGGGTTTTGGGGATTCAAACCCCCCCCCCTTGTGGTTTATCATAGATCCCAAATTAATGCCTTTATAGATTCTGCGCCCAAATTTCCCAAACTGATCAAGGAAAACTCTATCATTCCAAAAGCAATGGTTGGACCACATAACATCCAAAATATGTACCTACATGCGAAAAAAGTTCATGTAGGTACCTTTGGACGCACGTGCATAAAATCAAATTTGTCAAATGCTATTCGCAAATTGCCAAATCGCAAATTTATTTTCTTTTCCTTCTTATCCCTATTTTTATCGGGATTGTACAGAATTAATTTGGTCAGAAATGTCTGAATCGTTGGAGAAATTGCCTTTTTCAGAGGCATTTCGCAATTCTTGTTTAAATTAATATTTTAAAAATTTGAGTATATAAACACAAGAACTTCAATAAAGTAAAAATTCTATTAAAAATATAAATATAACCAAAAAGTACTACATACATATATTCTTATTTATTTTGGCTTTAAATGCAAGGGTAAGTCAAATTGATGAGCAATTTCCCACCAATACCATACGATACTCATTCGCACGTACCAATGCAAAAATATACATACATACGTTATACATGTTATTTAGAACTTCAATTGAAATCTTCTGCACTTTATGTGATGACATACATATTGTTAATTTGGAGGGTTTTGAGTTTGGTGTTTTTAAGGTGCGGGAAATGGCGCAACTAGTATATAGAACAATAATAGTAGGTGGTATTAGTCCATATTTTCACCAGCGCACATAGGTAGATTTTCAAGTTTTATGCGGCCAAAAATATTTTATTGTCTACATCTATTCCAAATTGCTTGTTTAATGCAAAATTTTTATATTTTGAGTTAAAAGTCGATTTTATTGAAAAATATATACAGTGACTCAAAAAATAAATCATACGCCAAAGTTTTTAAATTTATTTCAGAGTTCTGTCGAAAATTTTACTTTCTTATTTTAGTTTAAAAATATAGAAAATTTTTCAATAAAAATCGTTTTAAGCAGGATTTCTGAGCTTATGGAAAAAATCTGAAAAATCGTAGAAATTTCTGAAAGTGGATTAAAAATTTCAAAGCAAGGCCATAATTTATAGAAGATTTTGAGGAGATTTTCAAAAAGTTGAATGTTGCATATTGTTATATTAAAATTGAATGAGCTGCAAAATTGCATACTCAAAACTCTTCTAAAAAATGTAGCTTTAGGATTCTTAGCCCATTTTTATGATAAGTATTTCCTTGACTTTGAAAATTGGAAATACTAAAAATACGAAAGCAGGTAATTTTCCAAATAGGCCAATTTTTAATCCATTGTTGATAATTTCTGGCTTTGCATTTTTCCGTATAGAAATTGACGGGTAATCGATCGGAGGCGATAATATAACTAAAATGCTTTTGAATTAAAAAATTAACAATATTTTTCAAGAAAGGCCAATATGCTTAAAAGCTTCAAAATGGTGGGTCTTTTATTATGCTAGGTTGACGATTTCTTCAATAAATAATGATATTTACCTGAAGCACTCGAATCCATGATGTTTACTTTGATAACTGTCTTAAAACTGAAAATATTGACGTTTAAAAATGGGTTACTTAAAATACGTAAAAAATAAAAAATCGAAAAGTGGGAGAATAAGAAGTTTCGACTAGCGGCAGGGACACCCCCGTTGTCTATAAAAGCCGAGAAAACCGGTTTATTATCGCCCGGTCTATTATAAACGTAGAGCGATTTTGGATTTTGTATTTGCACCAATTTTAAAATTTTCAATTTTGGCCGCATAAATTCGTAAAATCTACCTATGTGCAGCGTCTGCCCTTAAAAAACATCTTCCAAAAAAAGAAATTTTCAAACCCCCCCCCCCCCTTGCCGAAATCCTGGATCCGCGCCTGGTATATGTATTTATACTTTTGATCAAATAACGGTTGCACGTAAGACCATAAAATAATTGAGATAGATATGGACTTACATAAATCAAAACAAGCGGCCGTACATAATAAAATTGGCTCAAAATTAGAAATATTTTAATCAAATTTGGTACACAGATTCTAATGGGAACAGAGAAGATTGGGGTTGAAAATAAGGCATATGTATGTATTTCGAAAAACACGTAAAACATGATAATTAAGTCACTAATAAAGCCCGAGTGATGCAATTTCATCCATGCAATGACCTTATGTCGTTATGAGGAAATATGCTGAAATTTAAAAAAATGGGCCAAGAGGGGCAAATTTTCAAAGATTTATAAGGCAAAACTCAGGAACTGTAGCAGATAAATCGATTAAGCTTCGGCCACTGATTTGCTTGCCAAGGCAAACGTGTGGAAAAAAAATTACCCAAGTCGGCAGGGACCACATATATCGTCCCCTAAAAATACGGATGTCGTATGTGCTTTTTTCGAAATTGGGATTTTTGCATATTCATAGTAAAATGTGCTTGCGCTTTCGAATGGCGCTATCAGTTCGTTCCTAAACCCTATAATTTCTGAGATATCCGGCATGCACTTTGTCTTATGTAACACGGTTTCATCGTCCACTGTATGTATTTTGTCGTATGTGCACCAAATTTCGAACATACGACAATTTTGTATTGAAATTCATGATTTTTTTAATTAAAAATACATTTGTTGTATGTCATAGAACTTTAGCTTAACTTATTATACCCAGCTGTACTACATAGTACACAGAGTATTATAGTTTTAATCACATAACGGTGGATTGTAACAGAATGAAATAATCGAGATTGATATAGACTTATATATATCAAAATGATCAGGGTGAAAAGAGAAATCGATTGAGCCATGTCCTTCCGTCCGTCCGTACGCACTCTAACTCGCGCAAAAATTTAGATATTTTGATAAAATTTGAAATGCAAGTTGGTATCGAGACTGGGACGGTTGGTATTGAAAATGGGCGAAATCGGACCATGACCACGCCCACTTTACCTATATAGAAAAAATCGGAAATTCGGTATCTCAGTCACTAATAGAGCTGGAGCGATGAAATTTCACCCACGTATTGAGCTCAGGCCTCTATGAAGAAATTTTATGAAATTTTAGAAAATGGGCGGTGCCACGCCCACTTATTAAGGGTCAAACATTGAAAGTTTTATATGTCATAACTCAGAACCCGTTGAAGATATATCGATGAAATTTGGTATGCGTGATTTACTTACTTGGGCAACCGTATGGACGGAAACTTGTTAAAATCGGTTGACGGCCACGCCCACTTTTATATATGTGTATTATAAAGTGACCGAATAAAAACATTTTAAGCGATATCTCTGTCAAATATAAAGATATATCATTGAAATTTTATGGCAAGAGTTCAATTATGGACATAAAACAAAAAACACAAAAATTTTGGAAAATGGGCGTGGCACCGCCTCCTTTTAGAGGCAGGAATATACGAAATTTCTTAGCCTATAACTCGAGAAATAATTTATATATAATGACGAAACTTGGTTTGTACACTTTTATTACTTGTGGTAATACATGTTCAAAATTTTAGCGAAATCGGTTGGCGACCACGCCCACTTTTATATATGGGAATTATAAAGTGGCCTAATAAAAATATTTTAAGCAATATCTCTGTCAAATATAAATATAATTCATTGAAATTTTGTGGCATGAGTTCTACAATTGACCGGAAACAAAAAATAGAAACATTTTGGAAAATGGTCGTGGCACCGCCTCCTTTTAGAAGCAGGAATATACGAGATTTCGGAGCCCATAACTCGACAAATAATTGAGATATTATGACGAAACTTGGTTTATACACTTTTATAACTTGTGTTAATAGACACGCAAAAATTTATTGAAATCGGTTAATGACCACGCCTACTTTTTAACAAAGATATTTCTGGAAAACCCTTTGGGAATTTGTAACGTGACGTCTTTGTAACTAGAAGTCACAAAGGAATGCAATTTTGCATAAAGAATAATATTCATATGTTTAGTTGGATGACTGATAAAATTACTGAAAATGGTTGTGGCTACGCCCACTTTATGCAGCACTCGCTTCATATAAAATACACCGTGTTTCCATCAAACGCAAACAAACAATGAAAGCATACAGCTGAGTATCTAATGTTCGATTCCACTCGAACTTAGGCTTCCTTGCTTGTTTTTATTAAGCATGGGCATGTAATGAAAACTGTAAGTATAAGTGAGCACAAGCGACTAGGTTTTTCTTGTTTATGCCCAACTTAATCTAGTTTGTTTTAAATCCTAAAAAACTTCACGAAAGTAAAATAAAAGACCTGAAAAGTATGGTATGTTACTTTGACAAATGTTATGAAGAACTATTTCAATAAATAATATATGTATATGTACTATTCTTAAATAATAATTACTAATTATTTCTCAGTATTATTATTTTTGAATAAAGGATTAACAACACAAACTGTATTTTATTACCTAGTACTAAAAATTGCCAACAGTTTTTCTGCTGACATTAATCGCCCTGTATAAAGCTCTTTTCTATTGCGTTCCTATTGGGGTCTGAATTGTTGAATTCAATTGATACAATTACTTTATAGTTGGTCAGCGCCAAATGAGCGCCATCAATTCTTCAGGTAAGTTCATAGTCTGACTTTACTGATTGCTAAGCTAAAAAAAATTCTCTGATCACCGTACCTGTTCACGACTGGGTTCACACAAAGAGCGTATATGGATAAGAGGCTGCAGACTCAAAAACTTCACACTAGATGTCACATTTCGCGCGAGATGGGACCCGCGAAGTGTGACATCTAGCGTGAAGTTTCACAAAGAGCCTATATGGATGAGGGTGTTGTCCGTTAAACTTCACACTAGATATCACACCTCGCGGGTCCATCTAGCGCGAAATGTGACATCTAGTGTGAAGTTTTTCAGACTGCAGCCTCTTTGGTTCACAAAAACTGAATATTGAAATTTAAGCCGGAATTGCAATAGCGCTGTGGCAGTAGCAGCGATCGTTTTCCGAAATCAGCTGATTTTTAGAAACTACGGTTTGCAATGAAGCGGCACATAATACAGCAAATTCGGTGCCGCTGCCTTGAATCGCAGCCAACTTCTAAAGGCGGATTCATCGTTCGAGTTCAGAACTTTTTTGCCATGTGGTTGTGGTTGTGTTTTCGGAGAGTGAGATGAATTCCGAAAAGTTCTAAACTATTTTTATTAGTTAACTGAAACTCAATTTTAGTTCTGAACTCAAACGATGAATCCGGCTTTAGTGTTGATGTGAACTTATGTCTGTTTCCGTACTATCCAATGTAATATATTTTTACTAATTTTGTGTTTCCGTACTTTGATGCCAGCAAGCGGGAGAGAATTTAATTTTTACTTAATTGATTTCCACTAGCAAATATTGCTGGCGGGATGCAAAAGCAAAGAAGAAGAAAGAGCAGAGGAAAAAATGAAACAAGATTGATTATTTTAATTGAAAAAAGTGGACATGAAAATGGTAAGTAAATTTATGTCACCACGTGTCCAAGGTAAAAGGAAACAGACCTAATATATAAAGAAGTCACTGCCAAATACTGCGAACGCTCTATTGTGTTTGGTCTGGCAGTCACTGCTCATATTAGACGCATCAGCTGATTTCGAAAACCGTCGCTGCCCGCTGCCACATCGCTGATGTAATTTGGGCTCACACTTTTTCAATTAAAATAATCAATATTGTTTCATTTTTTCCTCTACTCTATCTTCTTCTTTGCTTTTTCATCCCGCCAGCAATATCTGCTAGTGAAAATCAATTAAGTAAAAATTAAATTCAAAGTACGGAAACACAAAATTTTTTTTATTACATATTTATTTAGCACTATCCGCTAGCCACATTTCTGCATTTCCCGTTTTCTGATATCTTTCTTTGGTTAGAAGTTATCAAAACAGCTATATGCTCTCAGTAGTAGAAATGCTCTGTAAAATCAGTTATACATCTACTTGCGTATAATTAGTTTTGATTTCAGGTTATTTTTGTGTAAAAAAAATTATTTAAAAAAAAGCGTATGTGACCACTTTTCAAAATAGGAGGGGCACTGGTCAATTAAATAACGCAGTTCCAAGCTATCGCTAATTGCATCGGACCCAAGCGAAGAATTGTATACACATCTTTTACGATTTCTTACCCCCACTAGCAAATTGAAATAATTTGTAAAAAGAGCTATGTGCTTTAAAACGGCGCAAATGCTTCATGCGAAGTGGTTGGTCAAAAAAAGTAAAAATAAAATTGCACAAGTCTATTACATATGTTAACTAATGATACTACTAGTTAACAATGCAAACTAGAAAAAATATTCTCTAGGATCACCAGAAAACGGTTTTTTTGCTCTCCTGAAAAGTGTAATATATGTATGTAGATCGTAAAAAGCTCTGGTTCGAAATTTATTTAGACATTTGGTTTCTTGGGCAAAAAAAGCTTGAGATTACCCAAATTTTCATAATCGCCATGTGTCCCTGTTAATTTTTTTTGGACCCTACCAATCGACCCGCCTTAGTGTGTATGCATATGCACATACACACACTCACACTAGTAGCGTAATTTTGCCCCTGCAGGGAACTCAATAACTAGTGAGCAAAATTTCTAGTTCCGAACTAGCGAAAAGGTGTCCAAAGGGAACTAGATCAATTGTAGTTAGACCCTCACCAGTTCAGAAGGATTGAATTGAGTGACCATTATAAGACACACTTTGCTTTGTAAGCAATTTCGAAGAGACAAAATCTCTATGAAAATGTTTAATTTGTTCAATTGCCGTCGGCTATGTATATTTCTGTAATTCTCAGATGTTTAGTGAAGCGTTTTATATAAAGATTTTTATATTTGCATCTTGTATGAAATGAAATGTTCCCCTAATTATGCTTTTCCGATCCCTCAGGCTTATCTTTAATTTTTTTATTTTATTACTTTTTAAATATTGTTGTAAACTTTTATTAAATAAATAAATAAAAAAATATTCGTTAAAAAAAATATAAAAAAATTATCATCCACCTTGACACCGACAGAATTCGAACCCGCGCCCTCAGATTGAAAGGCACATGGGTTAGCCAGTCGGCCATCGCGCCACTTGCATGAAGTGTGTCAAAGGCTGCACTTAAGCGGCAGATGTAAAACTATAGAATTTGTAGGTACTTGTAGCTAGTTCAGAACTATCGAAATTGTGCCAATAAACGAACTAGTGTAAATTGTAAAATTTAGTACTAGTTCGGAACTATCGAAAATGTAGTGCAGAGGGTGACAATTGACACCGCCAAGGACATCGCCGTGTTAAATTCGCCAGTTGATAACATGCAAAAGAGATTTAGCTCGCACTAGTAGTGTCGAAAAATGCACTAGAAGCGACCTAGTTCGGAACTAGAGATTTTCCCTACAGGGGCTCAACACAACGTCTGAATGTGTGTTTATGAAAATATGTAAGTACATACCCTAATATTTAACTAATATTTTTTTTATTTATTTATTTAATAAAAATTTACAATAATTGTAATAGATTGATTATTTGTATGTGTGCCCTTTTGTAAGCAACCCTGTTTAAATATGTGCACCCCTGTTCTTTCTTCTTTGTTTCGCTATTCGCTAATTCTGTTATTTTAATATATGTACATAAAATTTGGCATATAAAAGCCTATAAGTCGCGCCAATTCGGACATTTTTATTCTATTCACGCGGGCGAACATATGGAGAAAGAAACTGGGGTAAGTAATCTTGTCCAACCGATATTTAATGTATTTACTAATGTATTCAAATGATTTGTATAGAAATAAACTTGTTTCTAATCTAATCTTTGACTGACATGTTCATCCCAAATCTGACCGAGTTTGCCGCGTGACATCTTTATTTCCCACCTTTATTTCCAACTTTATGTCCCAGATTGATTTCCCACTTTGTTGAGGCGAACCTCGTGCCTTTGAGAAACGGAAGCACCTATGATGCAACTATCTCCAGTACGCCGCAGTCAGCGTTTTCAAAGGGAAACATCAAGAACAAGCTCAAATAAACCAGTTGCAGGAAGTGCATCCCAAAGTGGTGAAAAATCTATAGTTATGTCTAGTACACCGCCCAGCGCGCTGTCACGTAGCGCTCCACAAGACACAACAAGTGTTTCGTCCAATATATTGCCACATGATGTAACACAAAATTTGTCGTTAGTTGTCCCGCCAAATACATCAACGCCACCGAATGTGTCACAGAGATCATCATCTAATGAACTAAGAGATATGCCGCTTCCTAGTGCTTCACTACTTAATATAACCGGCGCTGCCAAACCAGTAAGTTCCAGCGTTTCCATAAGGAATCATAGCCAGGCTCTCCAGGTAAGCGAATCTTTAATTTCATTTGGTAATGCCCATGTCAGTGTTGGTCCGGGTAATAATACCCTGGTTGTCGCCGACTTCGTTAAAGTCACATCACCTGCCGACATCGGCATCGCCGTCGCTGCCGACGCTAATTCGCCAGTCTATACATCTGCCAACGCCGACTCCTCTGCCTATGCTTATGCAACCGCCTCTGCCAACGTCAACACAATCGCCTCTGTAAACGTCAGCGCAACCACCTCTGCTAACGCAAACGCCACTTCTGCCGCCGTGAATGTTTGCAGCGCCATTTCTGCCGGCGCAACCTTGTGTAACGTTGCTGAGCCAAGTGCAAATTCTGCCGGCGTAGCCACGTAACGTCGCCATGTTGGCAATATGGAGCGATACCGAAACGCCCTGTAGTTACCTCACTAGGTCATGTAGCCGCTTTGCCACACAGTTCAGGCGTCAGCAGCAACGCATCCGATAGAAGCATCAGCAGAATGCCTGACGCTCAACCAATATCGACGAATACATCAACATCACATCACCGGCAGCCAGCCGCAGCAAACCCTACTGTATTTTACCGACAGCCAGTCGTGCCATGTTCGAGCTTAGCATTCAGCGAGCAACCTGCTGCCGCCATAACAACAGCATCGCGTGGTTGTTTCACCATCCCCACCAGCATCTTAGCAGATAACACAAACGGGCAAACAAGATATCTGCAAGGTACTCACCCTATCATGTCGTCGTATGCAACGCCGAGTTATGGCCAGTCAGTCGGGCAACCTGTAACGTCACAAGTTGATTCAGCCGGCACCGCGTACACCTCTGATGGTGCATATATGCCTGCTGTTACTCAATTCCATAGTATACCAATAAATCTCTTGAGTCATCCCCAGCCTGTTAACCCTATACCTCCTCCAAGAAAATTATTGGACTTGCCAATATTCTCAGGCCAGGCTGAGGAATGGCCGATATTCTATGCGGCATTTATAGAGTCTACCTCGGTTTATAATTATACTAATTTTGAGAACAGCCAGCGTTTAAATAAATGTCTTAGGGGGGAAGCTAGGGAAACCATTAAGTCCTTGTTGATACATCCAAACAATGTAAATTCGATTATTGAGCAGCTACGCTTTAGGTTCGGACGTCCAGAGCAGTTAATACGGAGTCAACTTAAGGTGGTACGAGACGTGCCGCCCATCTCGGAAGCTAGCATCAGTAGATTAGTTCCATTCGCGACAACAACTAAGAATCTCGCGGTTTTCCTTCTGTCTATAGGTGAAGAAAAGCACTTAACCAATCCAACATTGTTGGAGGAGCTGGTGATGAAGCTTCCTCTGAGCAAGCGCTTGGATTGGGCAAGGAGTTCAGCTTCTATACGACCATTTCCAAATATAGCTCATTTCAGTGACTGGTTGTCCGAGGTTGCGAACTTCGTTCAAATAGTTCAGGATAATGAAGTGAAGGAGCCAAAACGCCGTACTGTGTTGCATACATCCGATGGGCAGCACCGTCCAAAATGCGCCATCTGTCAAAGTCAGCATAATACCATTGAGTGTCGCCGCCTGCTCCAAGCCAACGTACCAGATCGATGGAAGATGGTAAAACGTCTACGCCTTTGCTTCAGTTGTCTTCACCCGGGACACTCCACCCGTGACTGCCGTCGCCGTAAAGTGTGCAATGCCAAGGTATGCACAAAGTACCACCACCAACTGTTGCATGACACTGATGGAAGTGGGCCAGCTAAACCTCCAAACGCTGTTGAGCCTTCAAATGCCGTTCTTAGCTGCTCCACCAACGGCGATGTAAATTTATTATTTCGAGTGGTTCCAGTTACTTTGTATGGACCAAATAAACGTGTTGATACGTATGCACTCCTGGATGAAGGGTCTCATCAATTACGATGATGGACAAGTCGCTGATCCAAGAACTTGGACTAGATGCTCAACATCGTCAAGTAGATATTCAATGGTATGGAAATAGAACCGTAACGGAACCGGTTTCTGTGGTTAATTTGCTCATCAGCGGGCGCGGAATGAAAAGGCGTCACATGCTCCGCCACGTACATGGTGTTGACAACCTGAAATTACCGATGCAAAGCCTTAGCTCGAGGGATATTCGTAACGCTGCTAGCTACGGCGATAAATTGCCCATACAGCCGTATAAGCACGTAACACCTAAAATTTTATAGGCCCGTCACATAGCATACGTCAATCCGTCTACGTCGACGTATGTGACTGACAGCTCATGTACTTGACGGAGAGGTCGCCACATAGGAAACGTTGGCGGATATACAAAAATCAGCTGTTTGATTAACCTTTAACTACAGAGGTGGTGGCAAAAATTTAACTCTTTAGAATATTTTGTAATTTCTCTTTTAAGTTGCCCTATTGAAATTCAGTTTTCAGTAACTTCACATCTCCTGATAATTCTTGACCATTTTGTTTTATGGAGGAATGTTATACAAATGAGAAAAAACTCGAAAAGCAAATTGCAAAAAAAGTGAAATTCAAGAGTAGCTAAAGGTTAACAATCAAAAGCAATCAGCTGATATAGCGACGGATTGACGTATACCAAAAGTTGACTTTTGGGCAACTTCGGTACGTTGCGGCGACGGATCCGTCGTACGTGTGACGACGTACGTTTAAATGCCGACATTTTACTGAGCTGTCAGTCACATACGTCGACGTAGACGGATTGACGTATGCTATGTGTCGGGGCTATTAATTGGATTGGACCACTGCCATCTTGGATTGCCCCTTAAGCCGATATCTACTTGCCACAGCGGGCCATACGCTACGTTTACTGATTTAGGATGCGTCTTGTTCGGGCCATCCACAGCATCGCCGCCGAAGGAGATAGCCTGTCTTCATGTCAACGCAGTGGAGAACCGAATGCATAAGTTAATTTAGGAATATTTTGACACCGAGTCGTTTGGTGTGAGGGCTGCAACGCCGATAGAAAGTGCAGACGACATACGGGCTAAAAGGATTATGGACGAAACTACAGTGAGGGTGGATGGTCGTTTCGAAACGGGCTTACTATGGAAACGTGAAAATATAGAAACACCGGAAAGCTATGGTATGGCTCTGAAACGGCTAGTTGGTATCGAACGACGGATGGCCAAGGATGAGGAATTTGCCGGAGCCTATATGAACATTATAAAAGCATATATCACGAAAAATTATGCGCGTAAGTTAGAACCACGGGAAGCAGCTAGACTAAAACCCACAAAATGGTATCTGCCGCATTTTCTGGTTTTCAACCCGCAAAAGCCTGGTAAACCGAGATTGGTCTTCGACGCAGCGGCGGAGGCTGGTGGGATCTCTTTGAACTCTCTTTTGCTTAAAGGTCCCCAACACTATCGATCGCTAACAGCAGTATTGTTTCACTTGAGAGAAGGTGCTGTAGCCGTTTGTGCCGACATACAAGAGATGTTCCATCAAATTCAAATCCGTCAGCAGGATCGATGTGCCCAGAGGTTCCTGTGGCGGGATGGTAATACTCGAAGAGCACCGGATGTATACGAAATGAGAGTCATGACATTCGGTGCAGCATGCTCTCCCAGTTCGGCGAATTACATAAAGGTGAAGAAAGCCTTAGAGGACAATAAGCATGACCCGCGCGCAGTTAAAGCCATCACAGATTACCACTACGTGGATGACTACGTCGACAGTTTCCCCTCTGCTGCTGAAGCCATCCGCATTTCCGAGCAGGTTAGAGTAATTTATAGAGGAGCAGGGTTCCAGCTACTGAAATTTAGATCAAATATTCCGGAGGTTGTGGCGGCACTAGATGGTGAAACTACGGCATTGCGAATTAGATCCAAGGAAGCCATGACCTCAGAGAAGATTTTGGGAATGTCTTGGTTACCGCTAGAGGACGACTTCATGTACCGCCTGGAATTCCACGGAGTTTGCGAATCCGTGATGAATGGTGAGGTTCCTCCAACGAAGAGATTGTTGCTAAGCATTATAATGTCAGTTTCGACCCACTAGGATTTCTAAGCAACTTCACCATAACGGCCAAGATAATGATGCGAGAGGTCTGGAAACAAGACATTGGCTGGGATGATCCAGTGACCGGCGACATTTATTCCATTTGGGATCTGTTTCGGAAACAGCTGCCTAAACTTGCCCAATACAAAGTTCCACGCTACTACTTCCGCAAAGGAAAGTCAAAGTATTTAGAAGTCCATATATTTGTCGACGCCAGCGAGGACGCCTTTGGAGCAGTATCATATTGGAGGTCGGAAACCGCGTGCGGGAAAGTAGAGGTCTCATTGGTATTCGCCAAATCACGAAGCGCTCCTCTAAAAGCGCTCTCCATTCCCAGACTGGAGTTACAGGGCGCAGTACTTGGATCACGGATGATGGCAACCATTGTTGGAGAACATGCAGTGACCATTCACCGGACCGTTTTTTGGAGCGACTCGAGGACCGTACTCAAGTGGATAGCCAGCGATCACTGCCGTTACAAACCCTTTGTCGCACATCGTATATCAGAAATATTAAATGTGTCCAAACCGTCTGCCTGGAGGTGGATACCCACTAAGGAGAACGTAGCTGACGAAGTAACTCGGGTAAAAAGGGACATCGACTTGAGCTCGACATCTCGATGGCTTAAAGGTCCAGCCTTCTTATATCAACCGGAGTACCAGTGGCCAACGGATACAGGGAAAGACATTATTTTCGACGACAAAAAAGAACTGAAACCGAAATTCTCCCTGCTAACACAAGCCAGAGCTGCCATTGAATTGGGTAGATTCTCGACATATCTTAAACTAAAGAGAGTGGCAGCATGTGTTTTGTGGTTCATCAGCATGTGTAAGTCCGCAAACTGAGTACCTGACAGTGAAGCGCGATATGATTTAACAGCTTTAGAGCTTGACTCTGCAGAAATTTTTATTTTCCGCCAAATTCAGAGCGAAACTTTCAGAGAGGAAATAGGTCTTTGCAAGAGAACCGCAACATACCAGCTGATAGCTCTTTGTATAAGCTTGCCCCATATCTTGATCAGCATGGACTACTTCGAGTCCATGGGCGTTTGGAAGAGGCGAGCTGGCTTACGTATGATTTCAAGAACCCTATTATTTTGCCGCATAAGCACATTGTAACGAAGCTTATCGTTGCGCACGAGCATAACCGTATGGCACACCAGAATTCTGAGGCAACTATATGTATGATACGGCAAAGGTTTTGGATTCCGAACTTGCGAAAGGTGCTGCGCGGAGTTATAACTAATTGCAACGTATGCAAATTGAAAAGGGCAAAGCCGATCATACCACAGATGGGACAGCTCCCCGAAGATCGGGTGACTCCATACTTACGGCCGTTTACATTCACTGGTTTGGACTACTTTGGTCCAGTAAACGTGTCAATTGGAAGGCGACAAGAGAAGAGATGGGTGGCGTTGTTCACGTGCCTCACAACACGGGCCATTCATCTGGAGGTCGCTCATGATCTCTCTAGAAATGCGTGTATCATTGCGCTTAGAAACTTCATGAGTAGAAGGGGTATACCAAAGCGAATACGTTCGGATAATGGGAAGAATTTCGTTGGCGTGGACGGTGAGATAAAGCGATTTAAGGACGTGTTTGACTGTCATACATTGCAGTGCGAATTGTCAGCGCGAAGTATTGAGTGGTCATTCAATTGCCCAGAAGATCCGTCTGCAGCTGGGGCCTGGGTGCGCATGGTGCAATGTGTAAAAAAGGTACTGCGACACACAATGAAGGAGATTAGCCCAAAGGAACATACGTTCCAAAGCATGTTAATCGAGGCTGAGAACATTGTAAATTCTCGACCACTGACGCATTTGCCAATTACCCCAGATCAAGAGGAACCATTGACGCCGAATCACTTTCTACTTGGTGGCGCGAATACTGCTAAAGACATCGAGTTGCCTGGAGCCATCGGAGAAGTATTGCGCACTCCGCAAACAGTGGCAAATAGCGAGGCAGATGCGAGACAGGTTTTGGAAGAGGTGGGTAGAGGAATACTTACCAACACTGACCCGGCGTTCGAAGTGGTGTTCGCCAGTGGAGCCACTGAAAGAAGGAGACCTGGTTTTCATCTGTGATCCGAATGAGCCTAGGAAGCAGTGGTGTCGTGGTAGGATACAGCAAGTATTCCCTGGAAAGGATGGTCAGGTCCGCAGAGCAAATGTAGAAACTTCCACAGGGGTGGTCCAATATCCAGCCTCAAAACTGGTGAAGCTTGACATCATTGGTGGTGAATCCAGCTCGATTCACGGGGGCGGGGATGTAATAGATTGATTATTTGTATTTGTGCCCTTTTGTAAGCAACCCTGTTTAAATATGTGCACCCCTGTTCTTTCTTCTTTGTTTCGCTATTCGCTAATTCTGTTATTTTAATATAAATAAAATTTGGCATATAAAAGCCTATAAGTCGCTGTTGAAAGTAAGAATTTACTATGTCCAAAATAACTTTGTTCAATTTAGAAAAACCTATCATAGTAATATTTTAGAATAGAAAATACATATTGAATATTGTCATAAATTTTCCTCACTTTGAATTTGAATCTTATTGAATAAAGAATTATTATTTCACACAAAAGATTTTTACCTTTCAATAGGTTATGGGCTAACACATTCCAGTGAAATAAAAGATATTCAATTTTTTCGTTTTAAAGTCGTTAAATAAAAAGCCGATATACATAAATAAAGCGCGGTTTTTATTTTGAAAATCTGTAAAATTGCTATAACAGAATAATGGCGGATAAAGGTTTCTATGCAATTGAGAAGCTAAACGGCAATAATTATTATAATTGGAAATTTAAAATGCGGATGTATCTGGTAAAGGAAGAATTATGGAACGTAGTTGAAAATGGTATTCCGGAAAATAGTACGCCGTTAATAATTAAAAAGGACAACGATGCGTTTGCTATCATCAGCTTATGTGTAGAGGATAGTCAACTTATCTACATACGTAATGAGGCTCATTCAAAAGGTGCATGGTCCAAATTAAGGGAGCAGCATGAAAAACCGAATTTAAGTTCAAAGGTTCATTTGATGCGACGCATATGCAGCACACAGTTAAATGAAAACGGAAATTTGGAAAAACATTTGGATTTGATGAACGAATTATTTGATAAGTTAATGACGTTGGGTGCAAAGGATGTTTCCGACCAATGGCAAGTTTCGATGTTACTAAGCAGCTTACCAGCGAGCTATGATGGACTTATTACGGCACTTGAGGTTAGATCGGACGAAGAATTAACAAAATGTATCGTACAAAGTAAGTTGATCGAGGAGTACCGAAAGAAAGTTTCTCGTTAAAATGGTATAGAAACTACTGCGTTAAAAGCTGTAAATAAACCGAATGAAGAAAAGAGAAAGTGCTATTTCTGTAACAAAGTTGGACTCATGAAGAAAATTTGTTTTAAATACAAGTCCTGGCTTTTGCAAAATAAGACGAAGATTAAAAATAGTGCTAGTAATGTGGTCGAGGAAATCGTTTTGTGGTGTGCATCCGAAAAAAGCAGTATTCAACAAAATTGGGTCATAGATTCAGGAGCAACGTGTCACATTGCTAATGACAAAAGGATGTTTACTGAGCTTAATATCAACGTAGAGCAGCAATCAATTTATGTGGCCAATGGGAAGGTGGCACTACACTTAGAATCGAAAATGATTTTAATTCAAATTTGCTTTCGGTAAGAAGAATGATTGAAAATGGTTGTGACGTTTCTTTCAAAAGTGATGTACATATGTATAATTCAAAAGATCAACAATATTGTATGCAAAGCTAAGTTATGTAATGGCTTAAATATACTTAACACTCAATTGCATCAGGTTATGTCAGCAAATCACTGTAAATTTAATTGTATACACTATTGGTATCGTGTTTTTGGACATAGAGATTTTGAAGCAATTCGAAAAGTTCAGAGAGAAGGATTATCCAAAAATATGAAAATTGTTAATTGTTCGAATAATAGTAGGTGTGAGGTATGTCTTCAGGGAAAATTTTCAAGGTTATCTTTTCCAAACGAAAGCAAAAATAGACGTGCTAATAAGTTGGATCTTGTTCACACAGATGTTTGTGGTCCGATTTCCCCATCTACGAATAGTGGATTCAAATACTTTATCACGTTTATAGATGATCATACACGTTATTGTGAGATATTTTTACTAAAATCAAAGGATGAAGTGTTGAGTAAAATTAAAGAATTGTGGATGTTATTAAAGAATCAATATAATCAATATCCTAAAGTTTTAAGGTCAGATCGAGGCGGAGAATATATTGCAGCTACTGTTAAGGTATTTGTGGTACTCAAATTCAATATACAACACCATATAGTCCACAACATTTGAGCTATGGATGTCTGAAAAGCCTGATCATTCAAAGTTTCATATATTTGGTTCTGATTGTTATGTTCACATACCTAAAGAAAAAAGAAAGAAATTTGATAAGACTGCGAACAAAATGGTATTTATTGGAATTGATAAAAATTCAAAAGCATTTCGTGTTATGAACAGAAGTAATTTTAAAGTTTTAGTATCCAGGGATATAGTTTTTGTTGATGTAAAAAATGATAAAATAGTTGACTCCTATTCGCATATAGAAGATAAAATTGTTATGCTTCCTTGTAGTCAACCATTAACATCACAGATAGATCAAGAAGTTGAGTATATAGAATGCAAAATTAGCGTAGAAAGTATGGATGTAGATGCACCATATTATCAAAATAGTGAGTCTAGTTCAAATGGTGAAGAAGAGTTTTTAGATGCTAGTGATGTTGTTGAAACTTCTATTCCCAGGATATCTAGTCGTGCAAATAAAGGTATTCCACCAATCAAATTGGGTTATGAAAATGTTAATTCTGCAGCTTTAACTCCAGATCCAAATACTTTCAATTAAGCTATTGAAATTAAGGAGGAAAAAGATCATTGGATGGGCGCAATGCAGGAGGAGTTAAGATCTTTACAGAATAATAAAACTTGGTCACTTGTAGACCTTCCTAAAGGTAGAAAGGCTATTGGTTGTAAATGGGTATTCAAGAAAAAGACAGATGAAAACGGTAATGTTGAACGATATAAAGCAAGATTAGTGGCACAAGGTTTTAATCAGAAGTTTGGTATTGACTATGATGCTGTTTTTGCTCCAGTTGTTAGACAAAGTACAACAAAAGTTTTGTTTTCAATTGCCGGAGTAGAAAAATGACTATATATCATTTTGATGTCAAAACAGCATTTTTAAATGGGGATCTTGATGAAGTTATTTATATGAAACAACCTCCAGGATTTGAAATAGGCAATAAGGTATGTTTGTTATCAAAGGCTTTATATGGTTTAAAGCAAGCTGCAAGAGCATGGAATCAAACTATACATAAAATACTTTTACAATTACAATTTCAGCAAAGTAAAGTTGATCCATGTTTATATATTAAGACAGTGAAAGGAGAGAAAATTTTTCTATTAGTATATGTTGATGATATTCTGGTGGGATGTAAAAGTAATATTATTATTGAAGAGATTTTTAAAGGCTTAAACAAAAAATTTGAAATAAAAAATTTGGGTCCAATCAAGCATTATTTAGGAATGGAAGTTAATAAGGATTTGGATGGGAATTATATATTGAGTCAAAGAAATTATATACGAAATATTTTAGAAAGTTTCCATTATCAATATCATATTCAAAAAATTTTTGTTATGAAAAACTTCCAGATAACAAATTATACCAAAAGGTAATTGGCTGTTTATTGTATATAGCAATTAACACTCGACCAGATATAGCAGCAAGTGTATCCATTTTAGCACAGAAGACTTGTAATCCAACTAGGAATGATTGGAATGAAGTAAAGCGTGTAATGAAATATTTAAAAGGGACTAGTGATTATGTTTTGCGACTAAGCAACGTTAAATCAAGGGATTTAAAACTTCATGGGTATGCTGATGCTGATTGGGGGGAAAACAACAAAGATAAGAAATCACATAGTGGTTATGTTTTCTTTTTAAATGGGGGATTAATTAGCTGGACTTGTCGAATGCAAAGTTGCGTATCACTTTCTTCTACTGAGGCAGAATATATTGCACTTGCAGAAGCAAGTAAAGAAATGAAGTGGTTGTTTGAACTTTTAAAAGATATGAATTACGAAACAAAATTACCAGTAAAGATTTATGAAGACAACCAAAGTTGTATAAAAATGCTTAATACAGAAAATTTTAATGGAAGGTGAAAACATATAGATATAAAATATCATTTCATTAAGGACTATGTGTTTAAAAATTTCATTAAATTTGAATATTGTGCTTCAGAAGATATGATAGCAGATTTACTAACTAAACCTCTGGTAAAACCAAAATTAGAAAAATTTAGACAATTATGTGGTTTAATTAAATTGATCAAAGAGGAGGAGTGTTGAAAGTAAGAATTTACTATGTCCAAAATAACTTTGTTCAATTTAGAAAAACCTATCATAGTAATATTTTAGAATAGAAAACATATATTGAATATTGTCATAAATTTTCTTCACTGAATTTGAATCTTATTGAATAAAGAATTATTATTTCACACAAAAGATTTTTACCTTTCAATAGTCGCGCCATTTCGGACATTTTTATTCTATTCACGCGCGCGAACATATGGAGAAAGAAACTGGGGTAATCTTGTCCAACCGATATTTAATGTATTTACTAATGTATTCAAATGATTTGTATAGAAATAAACTTGTGTCTAGTCTAATCTTTGACTGACATGTTCATCCCAAATCTGACCGAGTTTGCCGCGTGACAATAATATTTAAAAAGTAATAAAATAAAAGAAATTAAAAATAAGCCTGAGGGATCGGAAAAGCATAATTAGGGGAACTTTTCATTTCATACAAGATGCAAATAGAAACCTCTTTATATAAAATGCTTCACTAAACATCTGAGAACTGCAGAAATATATAAAGCCGACGGCAAGTGAACGAACGAAAAATGTTCATAGAATTTTTGTCACTTCGAAATTGTATACAAATCAAAGTGTGTCCAAGGATGGGCATTTTTCAACTACCACTCATTTTCAACTACCACTCAAATTGAGTGGTAGTTAAATCTTGAATTTAACTACCACTAAATTTGAGTGGTAGTTAAATCTTGAATTTAACTACCACTAAATTTGAGTGGTAGGTGAATTTGAATCAACTACCACGCAATTTTAGTGGTAGTTGAATTTTTAATCAACTACCACTCAAATTTGGTGCTCGAAACCTATTTAGGCAGTGAAAGCATTGAGAAGTTAATCAACACATCAGCTTGTGGTGAAATGTACATACATACATATGTATGTGAGTATATGTGAGTTGTTATTTTTGAAATTAGCTGAGTTCCCGTGGCAGTGATCCAGATCCGGATACAAATTTTGCAAGCAAATGCGACAACAATTTTGTGATCCTGGTATTTATCTGGATCAAAACAACCTATTACAATCTATACGGATCCGAAATTGATGAAGACAAACGCCAGGATCACAGAATTCTTGTTGCATTTGCATGCAAACTTCTTATCCGGATCTGGAGCACTGCCCCGGGAACTCGCCTATTGGCATAAGTCCATTTTTAGGTGTGTCGAGATATTGAAGGGTTTGCGTTTTTACTGATTCAAAAATATTGAACTTGAAGTGAACTAGAGGTGAACTAGAATTGAACTAGAGGTGTACTAGAGGTGAACTAGAAAATGAATTAAAAATTGAACTAGAGGTGAACTATAAGTCAACTAGAGGTGAACTGGAAGTGAACTAGAGGTAAGCTAGAAGTGAACTAGAGGTAAGCTAGAAATGAACTGGAGTTGAACTAGCAATTGAAATAGGGGTGAACTAGAAATTGAAATAGGGGTGAACTAGGAAGTGAACTAGAAATATAACTAAAACGAACTAGTAGATGAACTTGAATATCTACAAATACTATTGCAGTGCACATGTC
This sequence comes from Urophora cardui, assembly GCA_960531455.1. Classification (NCBI taxonomy): domain Eukaryota; kingdom Metazoa; phylum Arthropoda; class Insecta; order Diptera; family Tephritidae; genus Urophora; species Urophora cardui. The sequence continues at coordinate 58,540,861 of OY482674.1, read as the reverse complement.
CTTTCCTTGAATTTTGTATATTTAATGTACATACATATGCATAAGTTATACGCATACATATACATATGTATGTATGTAAGTTTTTCCATAAGCTTTTTTGGGGTTTGACTGACTTCTTTGCACTTTTGCTACCAACACTAAAGTTGAGTGGTAGTTGAAGATTTAACTACCACTCAAGATTTAACTACCACTCAAATTTAGCGGTAGTTAAATTCAAGGTTTAATTAATTGATCTAGTTCCCCTTTGACACCTTTTCGCTAGTTCGGAACTAGAAATTTTGCTTACTAGTTATTGAGTTCCCTGCAGGGTACATATATTTCGATTATATTCGAAGTATTCGCAAGTAGTGTATAGTGATGGGCGAGTCCGAGATGTTTAGACAATCGAGAGAATCGCCATCGTTGCAAAATCACAATCGAGTCAAAAGTTGACTCGCTCCTCGACTACGCAATCGAGATGTTTTTGCGAATGTTCCGAGTCGGCGAGTCGGAGGTTGTTTCGATGACATCTCGACTACACAACCGAGATGTTTTTGCGATTGTTCCGAGTCGGCGGGCCGGCTGTTGTTTTGATGATATGTTTTAGTTGATAAAATAAACTGAATGAGGTTTGTTGATAAAGAAAGTAGGATTTTTAATGGAAGTGAGGCAAATACATAAATAAATTAACCAAATTGAAAAATATGCTATACATAGACGCTGCATTATTGCAATCACAACTAAACAGTGTCGTGCATAATAATAATAATTAATTATTTAAACATTAATAAATTTTCTGAAGTGAGACGCTTACGAAACAAATGAATTTTACGAGTAGCAACAACGGCAATAGATTTGTACCACTCTGTATGTTTTGTAAAGCAATTTTAATATTCAAGCGGCAACAACAATTATTATGTATTTTTTGCAGCGAGTCCGAGATGTTTTAGCGATTGTTTCGACTGACGGCCATTTACGACTTGACTCGAATACGAATGAAAACCATCGAGAGCATTCGAGATGTTTTGACAATCGAGAGAATCGCCATCGTTGCAAAATCACAATCGAGTCAAAAGTTGACTCGTTCCTCGACTACACAATCCAGATGTTTTTGCGATTGTTCCGAGTCGGCGAGTCGGAGGATGTTTCGATGACATCTCGACTACACAACCGAGATGTTTTTGGGATTGTTCCGAGTCGGCGGGCCGGCTGTTGTTTTGATGATATGTTTTACTTGATAAAATAAACTGAATGAGGGTTGTTGATAAAGAAAGTAGGATTTTTAATGGAAGTGAGGTAAATACATATATAAATGAACCAAATTGAAAAAAATGCTATACATAGACGCTGCATTTCTGAAATCAAAACTAAAGAGTGTCGTGCATAATAATAATAACTAATTATTTAAACATTAATAAATTTTCTGAAACTGACAGCTCATGTTAAGGCATTCATGTTAAAGCAATTGCTTTGACATCTCTTACTACGTTTATACGGCAGAATTCGCGAACTCTTAATTTCATGAATTCGAAAATGGTCTCGTTTATGCAGCATTTATGAACTCATGAAATTCAGCTTTTTTAAAAAGTGGCAACGTTCTAACGACATCAGCTGTCAAGGCAGATTTACCAGGTAGACTCGGTGGCAAATTCTGAAACTACTTTTTTTTTATTTACAAAGGTAGTGTGTAATGTCAAAATCTAAGCGAATTCACATCATGGCCAATGGGAATGCTTGAGTAACAAGCGAATTCACAATTTAACCACGGCGAAATATAATTTTGACATTACATTACCAATTACAATAACAAAATTCATTGGACACATCTGAATTCGCCACCGAGCCTACGTATAAAATCTGCCTTGACTGAATGAACAGCTGTTGGTTTGGCGTTGGCGAACTTGTACTTTATAATTTCATGAAATGATGGCGAAATTCATGAATAATTTTCGTGAACAATTGAATTCATGAAAATTCGTTTATGCAGCGAAAATTCATGAAATGATTTCATGAATTTGCCAACGTACAAACGTAGTATCTGTTATACCAGAAGACAGAGACGGTCTCCATTTGAAATCTATGTTATAATGGTGCTTGTTATGACGGAATTCTCTTTTGTGGAGACGCCGGGTAACCAAACGAAAAAATTTTAACCAATTTTGGTAAAAAGTAACCAAAGTGGCAACGCTTAGCAGAAATTTGACCATTTTGATTTCGGCGTAAACTAGCCATGATGCAAAACGCTTTGAAACTGTTTTTCTCGCACTCATCGGCTTTGCTCTCTGCTCTTGTCGGCGTTCACTGTGTTATGCACAAGCTTATTTGTATTGACTTGTATGTAACCAGTTTTATCGCACTGACAATCTTTATCGCATTGACAATCTCGGCTTTCAGCGCCCACTCTGTTCGCAGCCTTATGCGTTCATGAATGAGCGCTCATTGAGTTTATCATTTTATGCGTTGGCAAGGGTTTTTTGTGTGGTTTAAGCAGCTAATGGCATTATGAAGGCGTAGTTTTTTAATGATGGCGTGCGTTTATTAGACCATTAAATATGATGTATGTATGTATACATACATAAATACATGCATACATATGTACATATATACATCATATTTATGGTCTAATAAACGCACGCCATCATTAAAAAACTACGCCTTCATAATGCCATTAGCTGCTTAAACCACACAAAAACCCTTGCCAACGCATAAAATGATAAACTCAAAGAGCGAATTTACCAGAAAAATTTTATGATAATCCATTTTTGAGTGAATTTATGCATTGAGTTTATCGCCACCGCTATGAGCGATCGATGGCTGTTGTGCGTTAGTTCGCTCACTATTTGAGTGGTTATACGTTTTTCTTTGAATATTTGTTTGTGGTTTGAGAAGAACGTGTTTTTAAGCGCTCGTGAGTGAGTTTTTCCGTACCCTGATTTTGGGGCGCTGACTGCGAAAATCATATTGAAAAAGTCCCGATTATGCAAAAAAATTTTATAATTTGGCAGGTGACAGCTGACGCTGACCACAATCAAAAGACCTTAGTTTTTTCCGATAATTTTTTACATATTTTAGTCAAAGTATGTACACCATTCCCAGGATTTTCTTTTCCCATAGTGACAACCCTCTATTAGGCACTATTAACCCAATACTTACTACACCCAAAGCAGACCTGGGTAATTTCAAGTACCAGTACGACTTGTGACAAGTACATTTTAAAAGAATTGTAATGGTACTGGTACTTGCATTCCCAAATTTTCAAGTACTAGTACAAGTACAAGTACAAGGAATTGAAAAAGAATTGAATTTTTAGCAAATACTTCAAAGTAATTGAAAAGAATTGAAAGTACTTGAAAAGAATTGAAAAATGTATTCAAGTACATTTTTCTATTCTTTTCAAGTACATTCAATTCTTTTCAATTACTTTGAAGTATTTGCTAAAACTTCAATTCTTTTTCAATTCTTTGTACTTGTACTTGTACTAGTACTTGAATATTCTGAAAGTACTTGGTACGGACTCATTACTTCAAGATCAAAATATAAAGTATTTAAGTACGTAATAGTCCAATTACTACTCAGTATTACCCAGGTATGACCCAAAGTATAAAAGCTTCATTTTTTAGGAGAAATCTTTTATTTATACTCATAACAATGAAACAACATTAATTCTAACAGAACAATTTTTTTACAAATGGTACCATGACCAAAATATTAATAAAAGAAATAAACTTTTCGGAGAGGAAGTGGTCTCATGGGTACTCGATATAACTGGATCGGATGTTATGAGTAGCATGTGAAACAAATCTTCATTCGATTGCTCCCTGCTCATGTTTCGAGTATATTGTAGCGAAAATTTCAAAATTCGTATGACATACGTCCAATGACTTTTTATGCCATGGAATAAAGATTCCACTCATTAGTTATACCTTTTTGAAAAAAGCCTTGTTTATAAAAAATAATGCATTTTTGTTTTAAGATTTTTTGTGAAATCGTAGTTTTCCATAAGCAAAAAATAACACCAGACTACAGTTTTACTTGAAACTTGAGTCATCGTGCTTTTAAAATATACACAAAAAAAAATGCAAAATCTAAGGCCTTTACTTTTTTTGGCCGCCATTTTTTTCGGGCGGATATGGGCGGCTAAACTTTTCATGGATTTTTAGAGTATCCTTTTTTTATTCTCCGGTAAAAAAAAATTAAGGCCCCACTCCATTGATCTTGTTAGTTATACCTTTCTGAAATAAAAAAAAAATTCTTCAAAAAAGCCTTTTTTTATAGTATTGCTCATTTAGTAGCAAATTTTTTTTTTTGTTAATATTTTTTGTAAAACCGTGGCTTTGCATGTGTAAAAAGTAAGACTAGACCAAAGAATTTCAGTTCTACTTGAAACACTATGCAAAAAATGCTGGGAAATCTATGCTCAAATAATGACTAAAATACTTCACGATCGAATTTTTGGGTTTAGACGCCTTTAACGGATGTCTCAGCAGATATTTTTGAAAAACCTTATTAGTTCTGAGAATTTTGGACATTTCTGAGTAAGAATGGCTTTTTTCCGACTAATTTATCACATCTTAAAAAAAACGACTTTTTCTTGTAAAAGCAGGTTCGCCCGACCACTGTGCGCGGTACAATAAAAGTGGCTTCGTCACGTGCTGCTTTAAATGCACTCATCTCAAGCGGAGTATGTTTTGCATCGCTTTTTAATGGCCGCCCCAACTGTGCTATTAAATCACGGCAAGATGAACCTCTATTCAACACAGTTTTAGCAGGAACTTTCGTAGATGCTGAAGTTTCCGTCCACCCCCACCATATCAAGCGAAACGTTCGATTTTGTGCGTTTACGATACTTAGCTCCAGTTTTTGTCCGTTATCCACGATCTCGACCTTTGTATTTTTTTTTGCATTTGTGGAGTTATCCATCCACATAAAACTATCACTAATAACCCAAAAAACCGCCTTCAAGAGCAAAATTGTTTAAAAATTTAAGAAATTTTAAGGTAAGTTACGCTTTTATACCCGACTTTACTTCACATAAATTTGATGAACTGATCCAAATATTATTCGATTTTTAATAGCTATAATTTCTGGAAAGCGCATTAAATAACGCAGCCTACCGTTTGATTTTATAATTAAAAAGTAATGTCCGCTTTCGGGAAGAGTATAGTGCAAGAAGTTGAGGATTCATGAGAAAAAAAGGAAAATGATCACTTTAGACCGCGATATTACCTTCCCTGGGTAGTGTACCAAAAAACTGATTACGGCATTCCCTTTAGTGGTTAATTCTATGTATGGGTAGATATAAATTTGTTTTCTTGTGCAAAATCCTAACTTTTTTCATACATAAATCTAACATACCTTGAAATTCTGGGAATTTGCGCAGTTTTCGGAGTAGCTCCATCCAGTTTTTGGAAAAGTGAATTTTTTATGATTATTATTATTTGTATTTATTTGTATAATAAATTATACAAAAAACTTAAGACACTAGGCGCTAACGACTAAGGATTTCGGCCTGTAGTAATAGTCTAAGATACGACAGAACAAATATATCCCCTCATCTGTTATTTACCAATGGACAGTGGTAACTGACAGATCGTAAGCATATTAACACATCGCACATGGGTTGCCTAGCTAAAACGCGTACGAAAGGTACTAAATATTTAAAACAAAAACTAAAATTTTTAGGTATACTCCCCTTTTCTGTTATTTACAAAAACGATACACCAGACGAAAGAGGGCAATTAGGAGAGTTCAAAAAACATGGGTTGCCTATCGAAATCTGGGGCAAACTGGGGTGCCGTGATTTAATCCCAAGTGGCACAATCCCAAATTTTTTATTTGGGATTATGTCACTCCCCCTAGGGTGACATAAGCCCAACTTTTTTACTTGGGATTATGTCACCTATGTGGGAGTGACATAATCCCAAATAAAAGGGAGCCAGAACACCAAATCACTCGAGTAGGTACTAGTGCGAAGCAAAATCGCGATTTTTGCTTCCAAATTTAAATTTTTTATAGACATATGTACATATGTATATACCTATCGATCTAAAATAAAAAAAAGCGCCGCAGGCGAAAATTTGGAATCAAAAATCGCGCGATTTTTTCTTCCAAATTTTCATCTTTTTATAGACATATGTACATATATATGTATATACCTATCGATCTATTAAAAAAAAAAGCGCCGCAGTCGAAAATTTGGAATCAAAAATCGCACGATTTTTTCTTCTAAATTTTAATCTTTTTATAGACATATCGCACACTAAATCAAAAAGCGTTACAACTCAAAATTTTTCGTAATCGGGTTTCTTCCATAAATTGGTACACAGAATATATCTCTAGCGGCTGCCAAAAAATCTTTTCCATCAGAGTCTTTTTTAACTGAGAAATAACTATTATACGTAGCCTTTTCCCATATCATTGCCTATAAAAATTAAAAAGTTTTTTGCCTCTCCTGAAATTTTTTGAATTTTGAGTTGTAACGCTTTTTGATTTAGTGTGCGATATGTACATACATATGTATACACCTATCGATCTATTAGAAAAAAAGCGCCCCAGGCGAAAATTTGGAATCAAAATCGCGCGATTTTTTCTTCCAAATTTTCATCTTTTTATAGACATATGTACATACATATGTATACACCTATCGATCTATTAATCGCGCGATTTTTTCTTCCAAATTTTCATCTTTTTATAGACATATATAAAATGTACACAAATATTTATATACCTATCGTTTTATTGAAAAAAGTCTGTATATATGTAAATATATTTAATTTTAATGTAATTTTTTAGTTTTAAAGTAATTTTTTGAGAACATGTGTATTTAAGTACATATGTACATATTTCATCTTATACATATACTCAATGTATTATTGTATAACAACATTAACTTTATTGTCAGCTTTAATTTTTTTGCTTAATGTAATAAAATCTAAGAAAAAATCTGAAATTTTTTTTTGGGCTTGAAAATGACATTATCCCAATTGGGATTATGTCACTACGCCTAGGGTGACATAAGCCCAAGTAAAAAAGTTGGGATTATGTCACCCTAGGGGGAGTGACATAATCCCAAATAAAAAATTTGGGATTATGCCCCTTGGGATTATGTCAGGGTACCCAAACTGGAGGGTTGCCAGCTTTGAAAAGTGCAAAAAAATAGGTTATCTCCCCTTTTCTGTTATTTACAAAAACGATACACCAGACGAAAGAGGGCAATGAGGAGAGTCCAAAAAACATGGGTTGCCTATCAAAATCTGGGGCAAAAAAAACGATACACCAGACGAAAGAGGGCAATTAGAAGAGTTCAAAAAACATGGGTTGCCTATCAAAATCTGGGGCAAACTGGAGGGTTGCCAGCTTTGAAAAGTGCAAAAAAATAGGTTATCTCCCCTTTTCTGTTATTTACAAAAACGATACACCAGACGAAAGAGGGCAATGTGGAGAGTCCAAAAAACATTTGCCTGTCAAAATCTGGGGCAAACTGGAGGGTTGCCAGCTTTGAAAAGTGCAAAAAAATAGGTTATCTCCCCTTTTCTGTTATTTAAGAAAACGATACATCAGACGAAAGAGGGCAATTAGGAGAGTCCAAAAACATGGGTTGCCTATCAAAATCTGGGGCAAACTGGAGGGTTGCCAGCTTTGAAAAGTGCCTGAGTGATTTCTAAATAAAGGAAAAAAAGGGTTAAATACATGTCGTATAGAAATATGTTGTTAGGAAACATATAGTAAAATTTCACGAACTTTAATTTCGTGGAATACTTTAACCCGCTAACACCTCCACGAAAGGGTCGTTTTGACCCCCCTTTTTTTAAAGACCGAAAAAAAACCATTTTGAAGGTCGATAGAGGGTTGAAACATTCTAGAAAATTATTGGCCATAAAATTTCACTAGGGGTCCCCTCAGACAAAATCTTTGTATAAATAACCCAAAAGTCCACAGAAAGCAAAAACATATTCCTTTGTTTTTACTTGAAATAATACAAAGGAATATGTTTTTTGCTTTCTGTGGTCTTTTGGGTTATTTATACAAAGATTTTGTCTGAGGGGACTCCTAGTGAAATTTTATGGCCAATAATTTTCTAGAATGTTTCAACCCTCTATCGACCTTCAAAATGGTTTTTTTTCGGTCTTTAAAAAAAGGGGGGTCAAAACGACCCTTTCGTGGAGGTGTTAGCGGGTTAAAGTATTCCACGAAATTAAAGTTCGTGAAATTTTACTATATGTTTCCTAACAACATATTTCTATACGACTTGTATTTAACCCTTTTTTTCCTTTATTTAGAAATCACTCAGGCACTTTTCAAAGCTGGCAACCCTCCAGTTTGCCCCAGATTTTGATAGGCAACCCATGTTTTTTGGACTCTCCTCATTGCCCTCTTTCGTCTGGTGTATAGTTTTTGTAAATACCAGAAAAGGGGAGATAACCTATTTTTTTTGCACTTTTCAAAGCTGGCAACCTTCCAGTTTGCCCCAGATTTTGATAGGCAACCCATGTTTTTTGGACTCTCCTCATTGCCCTCTTTCATCTAGTGTATCGTTTTTGTAAATAACAGAAAAGGGGAGATAACCTATTTTTTTTGCACTTTTCAAAGCTGGCAACCCTCCAGTTTGCCCCAGATTTTGATAGGCAACCCATGTTTTTTGAACTCTTCTAATTGCCCTCTTTCGTCTGGTGTATCGTTTTTTTAAATAACAGAAAAGGGGAGACAACCTATTTTTTTGCACTTTTCAAAGCTGGCAACCCTCCAGTTTGCCCCAGATTTTGATAGGCAACCCATGTTTTTTGGACTCTCCTCATTACCCTCTTTCGTCTGGTGTATCGTTTTTGTAAATAACAGAAAAGGGGAGATAACCTATTTTTTTGCACTTTTCAAAGCTGGCAACCCTCCAGTTTGCCCCAGATTTCGATAGGCAACCCATGTTTTTTGAACTCTCCTAATTGCCCTCTTTCGTCTGGTGTATCGTTTTTGTAAATAACAGAAAAGGGGAGTATACCTAAAAATTTTAGTTTTTGTTTTAAATATTTAGTACCTTTCGTACGCGTTTTAGCTAGGCAACCCATGTGCGATGTGTTAATATGCTTACGATCTGTCAGTTACCACTGTCCATTGGTAAATAACAGATGAGGGGATATATTTGTTCTGTCGTATCTCGGACTATAAAATATTATTTGTATTGGTACAATTTAGATACAATTTAGATTATGTCCCTGTAGGATGTCGGAGTGGACTTAGTATACTCCTTAAACTAGACTGTAAGTGATTGTAACTGGTTCGAAATTTGGTCCAATCCCATGTAAAATTCTATTTACATTTAACATTGCATGTCCTAGGTCGAAGTCAATTGTCCCTATCTGCATTACATTCGGACCAGCTTTAGGTCGATTAGACAATTGTGCATTACAGTCGGAATATACTTTTTCTATATACATTGGTCTAGACCAGTGATGCACACCGCCGACTGCGCTACTTACACAAGCGCAACATATTTTTGCATTAGTGTGCGCGTATAAGCAGATGTCGCATACCGATTGCTCAGAAAAAAGAAAAAAATTCTTTGCGCGATCGATCTACACAGCATGAAATTCAAGCGCAGACTAATTGGTTGTAGGCGTCGCAATTGCTTGCTAGCAGCACACACACGACTCGTATGTGTAGCCGAGCAGCTCCGTTTTGCTCCGTATTGCTCTTTCGTTCAACACTGGTCTAGACCTTTTCGCATTACAATCGGAGTATACTTATGCTATATAGATGGAACCATTTCTCATCTCTAATTTTTCTATTTATTTATTTAATTTATTTTATTTTATTAAACAATTGAACATTATATCTAAAAGTTAATTGAAGAAATTCATATTGCAAGGAAGTAAATAAATACATGATGCAGAAAGTAAATAACAAATTATACATAAGCACATGCATACATATATTGTTATTATTTTTGTGACGCAATAGACACATCAGCTATATTTTCCGCGATGTCATTTAATGATTAGACTCGGTCAACCGCTGCTGTAAGAATAAAGGCGTTAGTTTCAATAGAAAATGTGTTTTAATATATAGCTACATTGATTTCACAATACCTTTTTCCAACGGTTAAAATATTGTAATAAAAAACTAAATAATTTTCAATATCCTGCAAATTCCTCAGAAATAATGGGAAAATTTATTTTTAATAATCAACAATTTTCCGTAAGAACAGTTACCATGGTTAAAAATATTTCAAAATACAAATTACGTATAACAAACAATGCACAATGTGCATTACATTCGGACCAATTGACCTACCCCACATTACATTTGGACTATTTTCGAGGCAAATGACCTGCTTAGCAATACATTGCATTATTTTTTTGAACTCTCTTTGGTCTACTTACAATGCAACTATACCTAGGGCTATAATTTTAAGACAATTGTCCCCATCGTTCCTTCAGGGGTATGTATACATGTACATATATAGTGATAGTTAGATTTCAAAATATATTTGACAGATTCTAAGAATTTTTACAAAAAGGTTGATATTTTCTGTGGATATATCTGATAGTAATTCTATCATTGATTTGTTATAGTTGTTACATATGCAACCGAATATGATATGCTCTATGGATATTTGGGCTTGTCCGCAGATGCAGCATTGTGGCGGTGTGAGACGTGTGAGTAGGCGACTATGGGTGAGACGCGTATGACCCATGCGGATACGACTATGCCTTTGTAGATCTTTTTTTGTTACGTTCAGGGGGAATGAGGCTCCTGCTCCAAAAGGGTTTAAAGATTTGTATAAGTGTTGGAAGTTGTTCCAAAACTCCCGTTTGCATTCAAATGGAGCCGAGTTTATTGTGTATGCTATATCGGTTTTATTCTTCGTCGATTTTAGGATTATCGGAGCTGAAGTGGTGAATTTCGCAGCTTCGTCTGCTACCATGTTCCCATAAATTCCAGCATGTCCAGGAATCCACATGATCTTCAGTGTGTTGGTGAAGCGGATGAGTATGTCCCTTATTTCGCATATCTATAGTTGTTTTGGTGTGAAATATTCATAACAGCTTTTGTATTTGTTTTGTCAACAAAAAAGCAAAGACCAAAACAATCGGGACCAAAATTTATGTGTAAATTCTTTGACCATATTACTACCGATTGAGGGAGCGATACAGTCCTTTTATGAACTTTTATTTTTTTCATACAAATTAAACGCACTCTAATGTTCATGAGGATAATCAAACATGTGGAGCGTATAATTTATATTTTCTTAATTTTTTCCGTTCTTTTAAAGGTTCAACTAGCTGTTTACAAACACTATATCAAAAGCGTTGGTATTTTCCTATCGGCTGCCACCATATTTTTGAACTTTACATATCAAGCATTTTCGATCGGATCTAATTTATGGCTAACCAAATGGTCGAGTGATAAAAACGTAGAAAATGACACAGCCTTACGTGATATGTATTTAGGCGTATATGGCGCTTTCGGTCTAGGACAAGGTAAGCACATTTGTTCCTTAATTATTTACATATATTGGCTCAGTTTTTTATTACTTTCTTTGTTAAAAATAGTAGCAAAGCCTGTGAAAAATTTGTCTTATCATTTAATTAAGGCCTAAACTTCAGTTAAGAGAGACATGTTAATATGTTTTTAAGAGATGTGCGTCAAATTCGGGAAGATTAAGGCTGAAATTTTCTAAATTGGCAGAACGATCCATGGGTAAAAAAGGGCTGGCAGAACAGCCCAAATGTGTCATCATTTAAGCCCAAATTACATCAGCGATGTGGCAGCGGGCAGCGACGGTTTTCGGAATCAGCTGATGCGTCTAATATGAGCAGTGACTGCCAGACCAAACACAATAGAGCGTTCGCAGTATTTGGCAGTGACTCTTTATATATTAGGTCTGTTTCCTTTTACCTTGGACACGTGGTGACATAAATTTACTTACCATTTTCATGTCCACTTTTTTCAATTAAAATAATCAATCTTGTTTCATTTTTTCCTCTGCTCTTTCTTCCTCTTTACTTTTTCATCCCGCCAGCAATATTTGCTAGTGGAAATTAATTAAGTAAAAATTAAATTCTCTCCCGCTTGCTGGCATCAAAGTACGGAAACACAAAATTAGTAAAAAATATATTACATTGGATAGTACGGAAACAGACGTAAGTTCACATCAACACTTTGAAGTTGGCTGCGATTCAAGGCAGCGGTAGCGAATTTAGAATTTGGGCTAAACGGAGCGGTGCTGCCAGCTGCCTCTGCTGTATTATGTGCCGCTTCATTACAAACCGTAGTTTCTAAAAATCAGCTGATTTCGAAAAACAGTCGCTGCCACAGCCACAGCGCTAATGTAATTCCGGCTTTAGTTAGCTGATCGAAAATAAAGATGTTTACACATACAAAAATATTACATAATAAGTGTTGTTGCTTTTGCTGCTGCTACGGTTATTGATATTGCTGCCACTTCAAATGCAAAGGCATAAGCACAGGCAAATACAAATGAAACCAGGGCTTTGTTACTAGGTGCGTAAGCTTTTCTTTTCTTTTGGTTTCGTCAATTACGGAGAGATGAACCCTCATTCTTAAGCACAGTGTAACAATTACAATAGTTTACAGCCAAAAAATACCAAGAAATTAAGCTATGGCAGAGGATAGCTTGGGCCTGCTGAGCTCGGAACTATGTATATTTTACTTTTTTTATGGCTAAGTTTTTGAGATAACGGTAATTTTGTGTTTTTTTGGTTATCACTTCATTCAAAAATTATTTTCGCCGAAGTTCCAAATGCGATAACCATAAGTATTAACTTGTTCGCAAGACAATTAAAATACGCTTCCAACAACATACAAGTTGTGGTGGTTCAACAAAACCTCGCTGAGTGATAGCTGGTCAAATTAAAAAAATTGATTTTAAAAGTAGATTTTTATATGAAGTTGTAAAAATCAGCAGTTTTATTTTTTTTTTTTTTTCAAAAAATTGCCTGCTTAATTGATACCACTTTTAGCAATAGCCAAGATCAGATGAATATTCTATTTTTTCAGGTGAAACAAAAAGGATATTTTTGGACGAAAAACTTGGTTAGGTGACCCAACTATATGAATACGACTTCATAGGTCAAAAGGCCATTAGAAAGAAATATAAACCTTGCAAAGACTAAAATAATGACATTTAAATTTTGAAAATCGGATGTCAAATAACAAAGTTATAATAAAAGAAAAATATTTCCGCAGTATTTCGCGGGATCCAAAAAATAAAAATGTGCCTTAACCCACTCAACATAAGCTTCAAATTCAGGGCGGAGCTTTACAACTTTTTTCGTTCACATGGTTGAATCACCTGACAAAAATCGCCAAAAATAAAGTAATCATCGGATCTTGGTAATATTGCGCTTAAAGTGTTTGCAATTACGCAGGCTAATTTTTGAAGGAACAAAACTTTAATGAATTTTGCAACTTCTTATAAAAACCTAATTTGAAAATCAATTTTTTAAAAAAAAAAAAAAACAAAAAAATTAACAAATCACTACAAGTTGTATGTAGTAGCGTAATTTAATTATCTTTCGAACGAGGTACTGCTTATGGTTATCGCAGCTGTAACATCACCAAAAATAATTTTTTAATGGAGTGATAACCAAATAAACACAAAATTACCTTTCTCGAAAACCTAATCAACCATACAAAAAAAAAACAATAGTTGCGAGCTCAGCATATATATATATATATTTATATATATATATTCTTCATCCAAATATGCTGAGTAACGAAAAAAACTTTATTCTGCGTCCAAAATAAGTTGGATAACGAATAAAACTTTATTCATCATCAGAACAAATTTTTATTCACGTTATTCAATTATTCTTGCTAGTCACACAAGCAAGTGGTTTTTTGTTTTTCAAAAAGTTACATATTTTTCGAATTTTTCCCGCATACGAACTAAGTTTTTTCTCGAATACGAACCGAATATTTTTCTGCCTAGCAAACATACCCGAATTGAACGCACATATTCTAGATAAAATATTAACATGTCACTCTTAACGCGGTGACGAAGTTCAGGCCTTAACTAAGTAAATGATGGCATAAATATTTTTTTAGTGATGTTACAACGTTCATTGTGGCATAGTTTTTCAGTTTTGCGTTTTTTGCGTAGAAAAAGGCGTAACGCAAAGCGGAAAAAGTTTTATGTGGAATCAACTTTAAACTTATTGTCTGTGTATTTTTTTTTTGTTTAGCTTAAAATTTGTGTCTGCCTGTTCTTTCATAATTTATTTTTTCTCCTTCTAATCGTCGGCGATACTACAATACGTTTCATGTTGTTATGGTTTGCTATCGATATCAATGCTGATATCGATCATAAACGGGTTAATTTCGGTTGCTCAATTCTGTCTGTGTTGCAGCACCACTATTTCAGTAGTTTTTAGTAGTTCCCAATAACTTCCAGTGAATGATGGCGACATGTTGGCATGAGAGAGAAAAGATGCACAAGTATTGGTGATGGACAAACTGGTTCTTCCAGGGTTGCCATGAACACTTCGAAATGTGAAAATACGTAACACGTGGTTATTCGGTGACTTGGTACTTTCAAATGCATACTTTATAAAATGTTCTTATGCGCTCTATGCAATTTCAAATTTTACTTAGTCCTCAGAAAATTAATTAATTATTCATGTACTATTGTTTCATCAACCAGAATTCCTGTCTCTTACCATTTTTATAATTTGAGCGTAAGACAACAATGTCTATTAATATTCCCAACGTACACTAGTAGAATTTTACAGTAGCAAATTTTCTAGGGCACGAATACAATCGATTATTTTGAAATAGTTTCATGGGAAAAATGCTTGAGGCATTTTATTCCGAAAGTTTTGGTAATTTTTTTTTTGTGTATCATGGCAACCGTATTCTATCTCGCTTGTGTCATTGCTAGCGTCATACCATGATATAGACATTCGGGTAACCGTAAAGTCAGGCGACTATTATACACACGGCACTAGATGGTGATACGAAAGCAAACGGGACGCTTGTAATAGGCACGATACTGGTGATTATTCGTTCGGTTCTTCGGCTGCAATTTTTATTCAACATTTTGACAAATAATTTTTTTTGTACGATATTCAATGAAATAACTAAGATTTGTGAAAGAATTTAACATAATGAACAGCAAGCAAATTGATTGAATTAAAAAAACACTACAAGCAAGGCGAATCGCAACGAAAATTGAAGCTTTTGTGGACAATTTATGTATTTTTTTTTTAATCGCAAATTATTGCAAAATACTTATTTTATGGCGCGAATTAGTGACTCAATTATACATCCACTAAAACAAACATACATGCATTGGCGTGTCAGTTGTGCCAAAGTACATGTGAAATCGAATTGTTAAATAATTGCATTGGATAACTTTTCAGTTGCCGGGTGGGGAAAATCAATTTCCATATACAGACACATCTGTGTACATGAAAACGTTCATATTTTATGAGATAGAAGGAAAATCAAGTAACGTGCAAAATCCTACATGTAAAAGGTTTATCAGCTAGTTAAACGATTTTGACTTATACCGGTACATACATATCTGAATCACTCATTGGTAATAATAAGTAAAACCCATTTGTCGAATGCAACCGCAACAGAACCAAAAATAAGCAGCGATACGCCCGCCTATTACCGAGCGCATAACGAGGAAGATTGGGAATTGAAAACTGACAACAGCAACAATAACAAGAATTTTGCCACAACACCAACAGCGTCTCACATGGTGGCCCAGCAACACCAACAGTGACAGCAGATCGGTGACACCACCACTAAAGGTGCACCGCAACGGGCGGTGAGTCCCAAAAGGGATGACAATTTTCCTTTTTTTCTGTAAAATAGGTAGTTACATATGTATGTCAGCTAATTTAATTGCTAAATTTTCCTCTGTAAATCCGCTTATGTATATACACATATGTATGTATCACCGGTGTGGGTATGGCGTAGCACGCTATAGTGAAGAGGTAGTAAAATGTACTTTTTGGTTAGCCAGAATTTCGCGTGTGTTCAGCATGGAACAATTTAGTTCAGATCAGCCGAGAATAATTTCACATCAACACCCAACTTTTCCCGATGCCCATATTTAGTAATACATGCATATGTGTATATGTAGTGTTTTGAACATTGTCAAACTAAATATTTGGGTATTTAAGATAAGTGAGGCGGATTAGAAATTTAAGAAATATACATAAGAAAAGAAAAAGGGATTTATATTCAAAAACAAAAAAAAAAAAGGGGATTTTTTTTGAATAAGAAGAACCGGAAAGAAGAAAAAAAAATATCTCCTTATATATATACAGAGAAGTAGAAGGGAAACAGTAATAGCAAAGAGTAAACTTTAAATTGCTTAACTAAATAATCGTTAATAACAATATAAAGGCCAACCGATAATAAGATATAAGAACTATAACCCAGCGATATTTCCCTCGGAGGGAATCCCTCCAAACGTCTATTTTCAAATCTACATATGTATGATTAATTAAAAATTTCCGAGAGAAAAACGGAATTTATTTTTTCTTCTCTTCCGTAAATTTAAGATACAATGAATAGTTAATGCACCTAAATATACGCTAGTATGTATATGAATTATAAAAATAATTTTTTTTTTGAATGAACGTTACAAAATAATGTAAATAAATATTATAAATTTAAAATGGGAATGTTGACTACCCTAATTTAAAAAGGCATAGGGATTTTCAGGTATGGGGTCATCGAATTTAAGGTGCACCGATGGCCATGGATGAGGGTGGGTCGAAAAGCACCAGCGCTGCAACAACACCGGCGGCGCACCACAGGTAAGGGGTTACTGATATTCGGGTGCGACAGTAACCATGGATTAGGGTGGGACAAAAATGCACCGGCGCTGCAACAACATCAGCAACGCCACCCCCTTGTGAGTTCGGCCTTTAACTTTTTTTTTTGATTGTTCATATATTTTAAATTTCAGCTTTCTTTTATGTATTTTCAGATGCCTGTTAATAACCGGTCCTTCCGGTTGATTCAAATTTAAATTCAAATTAACGATTTTTTTTCTTGCGATAAATATATTCAAATTTAAATTCACTTTGACAGGTTTTTTTTATTGCAGTGGTTATTCAAATTTAGTGCACATAGATTTCAAAGTACATTCAAATTTAAAATTGGATGTAACGATTCTTTTCTCTTCCGTCCGCGATTATTTAAATATAACGTCCGCTTATCTATTTTAAAAGGTTTCCGTGTATGTCAGTATTTCCGTCCGATTTAAATTTTGGTTTAAATGTTTTGCTAACGTCCGTCTGATTTTAACGTACATATGTACGTTCAAAATTCATATTCAAATTTTAACGACATTTTCCCTCGGTTTGCATTTATTTAAATTTAACTGATGCCTGGCCTCTTGAGTTTGATTTTTTTCGGGTTATCTTTTGAATATTTGAATTTTTCAACGGTCCGTCCGTGGCATCCGGCTAAAACCGGATGTTGTTTTCGTTTGATTTTACTCGTTTTGGTTTGAAAAGGCATGATATGAATTTTTTCTGTTTATGGCGCAGGACAGCAATGTAGGCAAGAACCCCGCCCAGCCGACAATGACTAGCCACAGTGCAACCCTAGATCATGCCGACCGCCATGCATTGCTGCTCCACTCGATTGTAGATCGTAATCGAGGTCAAACGTGCTAACCATAACAGATGGCGCCCAACGTGAGGCCTTGGGTGCTGGCTTCAGTGGTTTTCTGGTCGGTCAGTGAAGTTTCATCTTCACGCAAGTCCCAGATTGGCAGCCTCCGTAGCCGCCACTGCGTTGCGGCGGGATGATGGAATTGATCAGACTGATTGGAGAGTCATTGGTGTTAGTGGCTCAGGGCTCCACGAGACTTAACGTCATTTTGTCTGTTTTTTTTGCATTTCACCCGGAGAGGCAGTGTTTAACGCACTTAATTTTTTTTTGTAGTTTAAATATTAAATTTGTTTTCACTGTCGTCCGAGGGGCATGTCCGCTAGATTCAGTATTTATTTTTATTTCTTTTTGCCGAATATGTCTTTTGTGCTGTTTTGTGTATCGGATTTTTTTTTTCTTTTGGGCCTAGCTCATCTCGCGTCTGGGGTAGTGTTTCGAACACCGCCTTCATTGCGATGAGTTGAGCTGGATCCTAAGCTAGCAATCCTTCTTCGCAAGTCTGCGGTAGCGGCTTCAAACCGTGCCTTTCATTGCGGCGGAGCCAAGGGTGTTGGTCATAAGGAAAATTCGTCCTTTTAATTTTTTTTTGTGTTCGTGATTTTTTTTTGCAATTTAGGCCTCAGCCATTCCGCGGCTGAGTTGGTTGCACCTAGCGCCACTTTCATTGCGATGGGTTGGTCTGAGACCTGAGTTAGTACTTTTCATCTCCGCAAGTCTGGGGAAAGCAGCCTCTAGCTGTTCCTTTCATTGCGGCGGAGATTAGGGGGGTATTTTGCAAATTTCTTTTGTTCTGTCTTTTTTCTTTTGTTATGCGATGCAGGCCTCAGTTCATCTCATGCCTGAGTTGGGTGCCTTGGAACATTTAGCACCACTTCATGGCGATGAGCTGAGCCGAGACCCAAGGATGTATTGTCTGTCTCCGCAAGTCTGGGGAAAGCGGATTGAAACCGTTCCTTTCATTGCGGTGGAGATAGGTTAGTATTTCGCAAATTTAGATTTTTTTTGTTATTGCTAACTATCTTTAGTTAGCCAGCCTGTCTCAGGGATTTAGCTTCCGAGCAACCCTGCATTGCGGTTGGTGCGCTGGAGACCAGTTGGCACACACTGTCTTAATTTTTTTTTGTGTTTTTATTTTTCAAGGGGGTTTATATTTTTTTTTTATTCTGTAACCTGTGCCTTTTATAATGGGAGGTCAGCATTCCCATTGAATAACGAACATATATATATATATTTTGCATTGTATATCTTTTTACATTTACATATACACGTATATGAACACGTTTATTTATACAAATATTTTTTTTTATAAGCGAAGTCTTTTTGAAGCGATATTGTTAGTTAAAATTTAAGATAATTTTTTTTGAATCGCAAATAATTATTACAATTATTGCTTGATTTTTCCACCAAACGCGACAACTAAAGTTTTATTACTTTTTCGGATATGACATAATTTTTACCGGCATGGAGATTTAAAAAGCAAATATTCGTTATAAATGATTGCTGAAGTTATTTCTTTTGGATGTGACATAATTTTGAATCGAGATAAAGATTTAAATTTCGTTAATTGGTACAAATAATTGCATTTGAGCTTTGACACCAAACGTGACTTATTCAAACAGATAATTGCTTTAGATTTGATACAACCGTTCAAGCGTGCCTTGTTTTTTTTTGAAGCGCTCAAACGTTCGATTTTTTTTTGAAAATGCCTCAAAACACTCAGCAGTCGGCTGAAGGGATGCAAACTAGGAGTTCGACTAGAGGTAGTGGTTCTAAAAACAGAGGTAACGGGGTATATTATAGAGGAAGAGGAAGTGGAGGTGCAACTCCGAAACCCCCAGCGAGCCGACCTTTAGTAATGCATTCCCCAATAGTCACCCAGGCAACAGTCGATCCATCCAGGAATGTTCCAAATACTGACCCTTCCGAAAAATATGATAGACCGGTTAGTGCAAATATCCTTGATCTAGACAGTCTTATTAGGAATATGCCGGATCCGCCTGAGCAATGCGCGACAAATACTGTAGGCGAAGCTAGCGCTCTACCACAAGTTCGGTTACAACCAAACGTCTACAATGATAGGGCTTCCAACCAAGAGACCCATCCCGAAGTGTCTCCCTTAAATTCGTGGGTACACGTTCTACACCAATTATTCCAAACGTCACAAGAAGAGCTGCGCCATGAGATGAGAGCTATTAGGGAAAATGTGAATACCCTGAACGCTGCAGTCGCAGCCTCTCGAACGGCGGCGGATTTTGTTAGGAGTGATGCTAGATGTGATACTAGGGATGATACTAGGCAGCAGCCGAACCAAGCGCAGACTTTCGTTAGCAATTCAATTATTCCCACACCCAGTAATACGGTTGTGAAACCACAAGATTGGAAGATATCTTATGACGGTACTGGTAGTGTTTCAGATTTTTTGTTTAAATTGGACACCTTGCGTGAGCGCACGCAGTGTACAGAAGATCAGCTTATGGCCAGTTTTCATCTTTTCTTGTCAGGCCGTGCCGAAGAATGGTATTGGTTATTTACCAAACAAAACTCTAATGCAAACTATCCATTTTTGAGTTACTCCCTAAAGCGGGAATTCGGCACCCTGAAGACAGACCATGAGCTGATGATGGAAATATCGGTGCGCAAACAAAAACCAAATGACACTTACGACGTTTTCCACACGGACATTCTGGCATTAAACGCGAGACTTAGAGAGCCCATGTCTGAGGCCTTGCTAATTGATATCATCAAACGCAACGTTAATGGTAATTTGAAATTAATGCTGTTTAACGCAAGTGTAAGAGATTTGCACGACCTTCGCGATGTAGCTCGACGAGGCGAGCAGGTGCTGAAGGAGAGCAGGAGCCTAGTATCAAATTACCATAGGCCGAGCGTAAACGAAGCGCGTGCCATAGCTCCGGATTGTAGGGTCGGAAGTGAGGATTATATAGTAGATCCACAGATAGAAGCACTGAATTATCGTCGCATGGGTAGGCCAGACTACTCAGGGATTAAGTGTTGGAATTGTCAGACAATGGGTCATTCCTATATATACTGTGAGGAGCCAATTAAATCTCAGTTTTGTTTTAAATGCGGTCAGAGAGGAGTGTTGACTCCGAAGTGTCCCAACGACCACCGTGGTCAGGGAAACCGTTATCCGAGCGAGAAGAGAGAGGGGGAAACTCGTTCGGGACTATAGCCCCTACTTCGGTCAATACCCAGCAATTCGTCGCGAGTACTGAGCCTAGTCCACTTTCGACCGGTTCCGCAAGTAGTCAACAGTCACCAATAGTAACTTTCCCTGATAGTACGGATAACTCAAATACTTCAGATTCAGATAGCCCGACTTCGTCACGAACAAATTCTCGACCAATTCGTATTTTGAAAGCTTCAGTTAGAAATGTTAGTTGCCAGACCATTTTCCGACCCAGTTTAGAAGAAAAAGAACAAAACTATCAATTGGTTAGGTCAAATATTTTCACGAATGATTCCCAACTATATCCACCCGAAAGAATTTTGCAGTGTAGGAAAAGGTATAGCAAACGTGTCCAGGTGCGCAAGCTTTTGGAAAGCACCACACTCGTCCTTAAAGACGATGAAAGACCAATGATTAGGGTGAGGATAGGAAATGGATCACTTGTGGGGCTATTGGATTCAGGAGCCAATGTCTCTATTCTGGGTAAGGACTGTTTGAAATTTCTAGAAGAGCACGATCTTAAATATCGTGAAATGAATGAATGTATATATACGGCAGGCGGCGACAAACGGAAGATAATAGGTTGTAGCTCATTGCCTGTCACTTTTAAAAATACAACAAAATCCATATCTTTTTACCTTGTTCCTTCGCTTCTCCAGGAAGCCTATTTCGGAGTAGATTTTTGGAAAGCATTTGCTTTAGCTCCCGAAATATTTCCAAGCATATCATGTCCAGAAGCAAAGGAAGATACAGAAGGTCCCAATTTTCATGATTTGACTCCATCCCAGAAGTACGATTTGCAAAAAGTTATTGATATGTTTCCGTCGTTTGAAAAATTAGGCCTAGGGCAAACACAGCTGGTGGAGCACGACATTGACACGGGTGACGCAGTCCCAATTAAAAGCAAACATTTTCCTCTTTCGCCACCAAGGCAGGCTGAAGCCTACAGCGAAATTGATAGATTAGTGAAAATGGGAGTCATCGAAGAGTCGAATTCGCCATGGTGTAGCCCAGTCGTCCTAGTACGGAAACCTGGTAAAGTTAGGCTCTGCATAGATTCTAGGAAGGTAAACGCAGTCACGAAGAAAGACTCATATCCGCTGCCGCATATCACCGGGTTATTGAGCCGCCTAAAGGATACGCACTTTATTAGTGGTATCGACTTAAAAGACGCGTTCTTCCAAATTAAACTAACTGAGTCGTCAAAAAAGAAGACAGCGTTTGCGGTGCCAGGTAAACCCTTGTACCATTACAAAGTTATGCCCTTTGGGCTGTGTAACGCGCCGCAAACAATGAGTCGACTCATGGACAAAGCAATTCCCTCGTATATGCGAGAACATGTTTTTGTGTATTTGGACGACCTGTTGGTATGTAGTGCGGACTTTGACGACCACATCAAACTTTTAGCAGATGTTGCGAGGTGCTTGAAGAGTGCAGGCCTTACAATCAATGTGAGTAAAAGTAAATTTTGCCAGAGAGAAATTCGTTACTTAGGGTATGTTATAGGCAGTGGATGTTTGAAAGTGAATCCAGAGAAAATTGAGGCAATGCAGAATTTCCCCATTCCCAAATCTCCTCGACAGGTTCGCAGATTTGTGGGTATGGCAAATTGGTACAGGGCATTTATTACCAATTTCGCTGATTTAGCAGGCCCTTTGACAGACTGTTTACGTAAGTCACCTGGTCCTTTCAAACTCACTCCAGAAGCAATAGAAGCCTTCGAAAAACTTAAAGTAGCTCTGAGTTCCGCTCCAGTCTTAGCTCAACCTGATTTTTCCAGAGAATTTGTCATTCAATGTGATGCTTCCAAAATAGGAGTAGGAGGCGTGTTATTCCAGGTCGATGATAATGGTGCAGAGCATCCAATAGCTTTCGTTTCGAAGAAATTAAATAATGCTCAACGCAACTATACAGTCACCGAGCTGGAATGCCTCGCCGCAATTGTCAGTGTCAAGCGTTTCAGACCCTACGTTGAAGGGCTGCCATTTCGTATAATCACGGACCACTCAAGCCTTAAATGGTTGATGACGCAAAAAGACCTTAGTGGTAGGTTAGCTAGATGGTCACTGTTACTACAGAGATATGATTTCGAAATGCAGCATCGTAAGGGGGCCCTGAACGTAGTACCGGACGCTCTGTCGCGTTTTGACGTTGACGAGTTGACTTCATCTCCCGCGCCTTACGAAATAGACTTAGACTCATCCGAATTTAGAGCCAATGAGTATCTGGATCTTATCAGAACAATTACAGTAAACGGTGAGGCTCTCCCGGATTTGTGTGTTAGAGACGGGTTGATTTTTAAAAGGGTTAAATTTCGGAAGGGTGTGGAGGGCGAAGAAGACTCGTTATGGCGGTTGTGGTTGCCCGAAGGACTTAGGGAGGAAGCAATACGAATGGCACATGACGCGGTTAGGAGTTATCACGGGGGTTGGCAGAAGACCTTGGAACGAGTTAGGTGGAAATACTTCTGGCCACAACAAGCTAGGGACGTTAGAGATTATGTGAAGGATTGTGACACTTGCAAGACTGTAAAAGCAACGAATCAGCAGTCAAGACCACCTATAGGAAGCGCTTTTGTTACAGAGAGACCTTTTCAGCGCTTATATTGCGACTTCTTAGGACCTTATCCTAGATCAAAACGCAGGAACCAGTTTATTTTTATTATTTTAGACCATTTTTCAAAGTATGTGTGGCTGAAGCCAATGCAGAGAGCGACAACTATCAATGTAATGAACTACTTCAGTACAGAGATTTTTCCAGCCATAGGGGTCCCAGAATATATCCACAGCGATAATGGGAAACAATTCATCTCAAAAGAAATGAAAGCGTTCTTTGAGAAGTACGGTGTGACGCATGTAAGAACAGGAGTGTATTCCCCACAAGCTAATGCGTCCGAACGCGTGAATAGAGAGATAGTTTCCAAGATAAGAATTTTCCTAAAAGATAAGCAGGATCATACGGACTGGGACAAACATATACCCGAAATTCTATCAGTTCTGAGAAGTGATTTTCATACGTCAATTCAGTGCTCTCCGTACTTTGCATTATATGGTCAGAATATGGTCCAACACGCATCCGCGTATAAGTTATTAGAAAAATTGGATAGCCTTAAAGAAGATTGCGTACCGATAGTGAGTAGGGCTGATAGGTTAACAGGGATCCACGAGCAAATCCGTAAAAACTTAGCGCATGCAAATGATAGAGTCAAGCAGGTTTACAATAAGCGCTCTAGGCTTGTGAATTATAGGGAAGGTCAGGAAGTATTTAGAAGAAATTTTGCCTTGAGTAACTTCAAACAGGGCATAAACGCGAAATTCCTGCCAAAATATATTAAGTGTCGAGTTCGTGGAAAAGTAGGCAATGCTCTGTATGACTTAGAAGACTTAACAGGGAGATTAATAGGACGATTCCATGCTTCTGATATCCGTCCTCAATAAGACTCCGCTGGGCGTCTTGGCGGTCGGGGACAATTCGCCCAGTATTCTCCCCGAGCAGTTATAATAATAGGTGGATCACAAGCGCTCCCACCGGGAACCGTGGACCATCTAGCAGTCCATATTCCAATTGGTCTGCTTATACGGAGTTTTGACGAGTTCTCCAATACAAAAATGTCTATTCAAACGGAGTACTGATGATTTTCCTGTTAAAGTTTTTTTTGTCCAGCTTCGCGAGGTTAGGGACCATAGACCAGCTGATAGGGTGATTGTATTCGGAGTTTAGACGCGTTCTCCTGTAAAAAAATGTCTAAGGCCGCGAAGCCTTAAAATAGGAAACAAAATAATTTAATTTTTTTTGTAAAGCCCATTCCGGGGGGCGAGAAACCAGCGGACCAAGGGTCTTTTTCAAGACCGCCTGTCCTGGGTCCAGCGTGCGGGGTTGGATCAGCCGGGGGGGACAGGTTGTTAAGACCGACCAAGATCGGCACCTAGGAGGAGGGCTCCTAGGGGGGAGTAGGCTTCTCTGGCCTAAGCCAATAGAGAATCACCGCAACACCGGACTTACGCGTTTTGGTTTTTTACCAAATGAATTTTTTTATTATACCTGACTTTCAATTATTCTCGGATTTTCATACACTACTAGATTGCACGTTCATATAGCATACGTTTTTTTTTGGTATCACCTGATGGAGCCTCTGTTGCCCGGTTAGCTGTGGTAGAATTTGAGACTCTTATCTAGGGGTGAGTCGTGCCCCACGTAGTTAACAGTTTAGTATTATCGCAACAACCTTACAGGCAAACCATTTTTCCTGTTCGCTCCCTCGTCAGGTCTTCGAAGCGAAGCAGGCCTGTTATGGTTTGCTATCGATATCAATGCTGATATCGATCATAAACGGGTTAATTTCGGTTGCTCAATTCTGTCTGTGTGGCAGCACCACTATTTCAGTAGTTTTTAGTAGTTCCCAATAACTTCCAGTGAATGATGGCGAC
Organism: Urophora cardui; assembly: GCA_960531455.1. Classification (NCBI taxonomy): domain Eukaryota; kingdom Metazoa; phylum Arthropoda; class Insecta; order Diptera; family Tephritidae; genus Urophora; species Urophora cardui. Next base: position 58,515,607 of record OY482674.1, on the reverse strand, counting down.
ATGTTGGCATGAGAGAGAAAAGATGCACAAGTATTGGTGATGGACAAACTGGTTCTTCCAGGGTTGCCATGAACACTTCGAAATGTGAAAATACGTAACACGTGGTTATTCGGTGACTTGGTACTTTCAAATGCATACTTTATAAAATGTTCTTATGCGCTCTATGCAATTTCAAATTTTACTTAGTCCTCAGAAAATTAATTAATTATTCATGTACTATTGTTTCATCAACCAGAATTCCTGTCTCTTACCATTTTTATAATTTGAGCGTAAGACAACAATGTCTATTAATATTCCCAACGTACACTAGTAGAATTTTACAGTAGCAAATTTTCTAGGGCACGAATACAATCGATTATTTTGAAATAGTTTCATGGGAAAAATGCTTGAGGCATTTTATTCCGAAAGTTTTGGTAATTTTTTTTTGTGTATCATGGCAACCGTATTCTATCTCGCTTGTGTCATTGCTAGCGTCATACCATGATATAGACATTCGGGTAACCGTAAAGTCAGGCGACTATTATACACACGGCACTAGATGGTGATACGAAAGCAAACGGGACGCTTGTAATAGGCACGATACTGGTGATTATTCGTTCGGTTCTTCGGCTGCAATTTTTATTCAACATTTTGACAAATAATTTTTTTTGTACGATATTCAATGAAATAACTAAGATTTGTGAAAGAATTTAACATAATGAACAGCAAGCAAATTGATTGAATTAAAAAAACACTACAAGCAAGGCGAATCGCAACGAAAATTGAAGCTTTTGTGGACAATTTATGTATTTTTTTTTTAATCGCAAATTATTGCAAAATACTTATTTTATGGCGCGAATTAGTGACTCAATTATACATCCACTAAAACAAACATACATGCATTGGCGTGTCAGTTGTGCCAAAGTACATGTGAAATCGAATTGTTAAATAATTGCATTGGATAACTTTTCAGTTGCCGGGTGGGGAAAATCAATTTCCATATACAGACACATCTGTGTACATGAAAACGTTCATATTTTATGAGATAGAAGGAAAATCAAGTAACGTGCAAAATCCTACATGTAAAAGGTTTATCAGCTAGTTAAACGATTTTGACTTATACCGGTACATACATATCTGAATCACTCATTGGTAATAATAAGTAAAACCCATTTGTCGAATGCAACCGCAACAGAACCAAAAATAAGCAGCGATACGCCCGCCTATTACCGAGCGCATAACGAGGAAGATTGGGAATTGAAAACTGACAACAGCAACAATAACAAGAATTTTGCCACAACACCAACAGCGTCTCACATGGTGGCCCAGCAACACCAACAGTGACAGCAGATCGGTGACACCACCACTAAAGGTGCACCGCAACGGGCGGTGAGTCCCAAAAGGGATGACAATTTTCCTTTTTTTCTGTAAAATAGGTAGTTACATATGTATGTCAGCTAATTTAATTGCTAAATTTTCCTCTGTAAATCCGCTTATGTATATACACATATGTATGTATCACCGGTGTGGGTATGGCGTAGCACGCTATAGTGAAGAGGTAGTAAAATGTACTTTTTGGTTAGCCAAAATTTCGCGTGTGTTCAGCATGGAACAATTTAGTTCAGATCAGCCGAGAATAATTTCACATCAACACCCAACTTTTCCCGATGCCCATATTTAGTAATACATGCATATGTGTATATGTAGTGTTTTGAACATTGTCAAACTAAATATTTGGGTATTTAAGATAAGTGAGGCGGATTAGAAATTTAAGAAATATACATAAGAAAAGAAAAAGGGATTTATATTCAAAAACAAAAAAAAAAAAAGGGGATTTTTTTTGAATAAGAAGAACCGGAAAGAAGAAAAAAAAAAATATCTCCTTATATATATACAGAGAAGTAGAAGGGAAACAGTAATAGCAAAGCGTAAACTTTAAATTGCTTAACTAAATAATCGTTAATAACAATATAAAGGCCAACCGATAATAAGATATAAGAACTATAACCCAGCGATATTTCCCTCCAAACGTCTATTTTCAAATCTACATATGTATGATTAATTAAAAATTTCCGAGAGAAAAACGGAATTTATTTTTTCTTCTCTTCCGTAAATTTAAGATACAATGAATAGTTAATGCACCTAAATATACGCTAGTATGTATATGAATTATAAAAATAATTTTTTTTTTGAATGAACGTTACAAAATAATGTAAATAAATATTATAAATTTAAAATGGGAATGTTGACTACCCTAATTTAAAAAGGCATAGGGATTTTCAGGTATGGGGTCATCGAATTTAAGGTGCACCGATGGCCATGGATGAGGGTGGGTCGAAAAGCACCAGCGCTGCAACAACACCGGCGGCGCACCACAGGTAAGGGGTTACTGATATTCGGGTGCGACAGTAACCATGGATTAGGGTGGGACAAAAATGCACCGGCGCTGCAACAACATCAGCAACGCCACCCCCTTGTGAGTTCGGCCTTTAACTTTTTTTTTGATTGTTCATATATTTTAAATTTCAGCTTTCTTTTATGTATTTTCAGATGCCTGTTAATAACCGGTCCTTCCGGTTGATTCAAATTTAAATTCAAATTAACGATTTTTTTTCTTGCGATAAATATATTCAAATTTAAATTCACTTTGACAGGTTTTTTTTATTGCAGTGGTTATTCAAATTTAGTGCACATAGATTTCAAAGTACATTCAAATTTAAAATTGGATGTAACGATTCTTTTCTCTTCCGTCCGCGATTATTTAAATATAACGTCCGCTTATCTATTTTAAAAGGTTTCCGTGTATGTCAGTATTTCCGTCCGATTTAAATTTTGGTTTAAATGTTTTGCTAACGTCCGTCTGATTTCAACGTACATATGTACGTTCAAAATTCATATTCAAATTTTAACGACATTTTCCCTCGGTTTGCATTTATTTAAATTTAACTGATGCCTGGCCTCTTGAGTTTGATTTTTTTCGGGTTATCTTTTGAATATTTGAATTTTTCAACGGTCCGTCCGTGGCATCCGGCTAAAACCGGATGTTGTTTTCGTTTGATTTTACTCGTTTTGGTTTGAAAAGGCATGATATGAATTTTTTCTGTTTATGGCGCAGGACAGCAATGTAGGCAAGAACCCCGCCCAGCCGACAATGACTAGCCACAGTGCAACCCTAGATCATGCCGACCGCCATGCATTGCTGCTCCACTCGATTGTAGATCGTAATCGAGGTCAAACGTGCTAACCATAACAATGTCAAAGAAAAATTAGTTTTTATTTCATTATAATGTCTTCCTGAACACACCTAAATAACGTTTTCACTCGCTTTTTTCTCCCTCATGAAAAAATTGGGCATTGCAACATATCACGGCTTGCAGTATCAGCGACGTCATGCTTTTCATTTTTTGGTGCAGGGTTTCTGTTTCATTAAGTTAATTTGTAGAATGTAAATTTCTTAGAGAACCGTTCAACCTTCGCCATTTTCTTATTTTAACATTGGCGATTGTGCTTTTCTATCCAAATTTATTTTCGAATACATATGTATATAGTTGTAATGGCACTCATTACTTCTTGTATTTTTTTCGTACTTATACTGTCATTACTTATTTTTGATTCCTTTTTCACACTGCTGTTTACATTTTTTACAAATTTTTACATTAAAACAAATGGAATACTCCTTGCAATTCTAACTAGCTTTTATTTTTGAATGTTGATAATTTTATACTGTTAAAAACAAATGTATTTATGTATATATGTATGTATTTATATGTTTTTATTGAATTTACATCGTTAGCAAAATAGTGAAAGAAAATGTTGTCGTTGCGGGCACAAAAACAGTTAGATGCTTTACAGTAACTTTCAGGAGAGCAAAACAAAACTGATTCATGGGGCTGTATTCCGTAACTATTAGAGTATAGATGGCCAAAACTATCACATTCAAACATTTCTATTTTATGAAGCGATGAGAGAATGAGGAGAATAAGAGCCCGTGCACAATTGGCTTTGTCTGCTCCAACTTTGATAGAAAAAACCTTAAAGCAAAGCGAAATTTCAGATGCTTGCTACAATTAACACTTTGACAATTTCCACTTCACTTCTTTGCTTTAATTTATAAACCTGATTTTTGGTAAAATATTTGGGGAATTTGCTTTTTTCTGCTTATTCGAATGTTATTTTTTACTTTTCTCTGTTCACTTCTCACGAAATTGCGCGAAATCGCTAAAATAAGTGTAGATATACAAACATACACACACACACACAAGGGGAGATGTTTGTCAAAGTGTAAAAAGTTGAAACATGGCTAACTTTATACCTTGCTTTACTCGCTTCACCTCAATTGTGAACATGTCCCTTTGAAAAGCACATGCTGAACGAAGCTGTCAAAGCAAAACTCTGAAGCAAAGCGAGGTAGAAGTCAATTGTGCACGGCTTATAAGTCGCTCACGCTTCTCGTCAAAACAATGTTGCCAACATTTCCAATTTATGCGGAAAAGGGAATTTTAAGTAGAAGGGACTTTTTATAATGCAAATAGTGCGATAAGTAAATTTTTTGTTTTGAAAGAGAAATCGTGTCAAATATGGCTGCACACTCTTGACCTTGTTTGCCAAAACATTTTAATGTGCCTTGACAAAGATCTTTAAAAAATATTCCGTCGGTATACGGGCGCAATTGTTTCGCAAGAGCTAAAGCAATCATGTAAGAGGCTGTTTTAACTTGTTTGTTCCAATTCGGTTCACAAATCGTATTGGGAAGTTCTGCTTTCAACGCTTCTTTTAATCGCAAAACCAAGCTTTCTTTCTCCATATTTAATACGCCATCATAATCCCTGGCATGAATTGTCCTATAATGGCGTCCGACAAAAAATTTGGTCGCCCGGGCGATATCACTATGACAAACCAAACATTTTGCCCCCTTTTCCCCATTGCTAATTACTAAGAAATCTGTTTCCCAACTTAAGTTAAACATTTTTCGCAACAACCTGATTACTTGAAAGTAGCGCGTCGAATGAGCACGATCACAACAAAACCGTAGTGTCGGCATCACTGGTTCATACAAAATGCTTATATGTGTGCGTTAGCAGTGAAGCTTATCTTGTGTACGTGTGAAAGCAGAAGAGAAAAAATTGGCACGCGTGCCTATGGGATGGCCATCTATGGCTTATACACACTTGCGACCAGGGTTCGGATTTGCCTCATTTTGCCTCCACGCTCACACATGCCGCACTCATGAGGATCCTGTGAGTGTGCAAACAACGGAGGCCACACAATAGCGTGAGCGCTCCGCATGAGTGGCAACAGAGTGCGCAGCCAATAGGAGGCAAAAATGAAGCGTTGGCTCTCCTCCGCTGCGCCTCCATATTTTCTCCGGAGTGAGTGAGGATGAGCGAGGCCTCATAGCTTGGCGATGAAGCAGCCAAACGTCTGTAGTGTGTAGTAAGCAGCTGCATGGATGCTACAAATTTGTTTATCCTCTACAGTGTGCACAGCTCATTCTGCAAGCTAGACAATAAGCTGGACACGTTATTAAGCAGTCATTGTGCAACAGAAACTATGCAAGTAAACTTAAAGCAAAAGTTGGAGAATCTGGCATATGCTCAAAGAGTTCCTTGTGAAGTAGATATTCTGAATTACTGGAGATCCCGTTTATTAAATGATCAGGACTTAGGAAACCTGTAGTGAGTTTCTGTGAGAAATCGAGTGGATTTGTCTATTTTGATGACGTCACGTCGATTCTATCAAAACTTCTCTATTGATCGATAGCGAGTGTTTCTACAAGCATTAATCGATAAAATTCGGAACAGTGATGGAAATGAAACGCCAATCGAGAATTTAAACGCCAAAATAAATGTAATGCTCTAAGCACATTCGAACCGGCGAGCGAAAAGCAGCCAGCTGTCAAAAGTAAAATGCACACGTTCTTATGGGAGCACACATTTTAACGCCAGCACGACTTCACGGCAGAAGGGTTGCATTTGTCGCTGCCGCAAATATAGACCTATTTCTAATTTGACAAGCGACAATGCGCATGTACAGGCAGAAACGTGTGTATGTGTGCATTTTGGGAGTACAAAGACGCTCTTTAAGAGACTCTACAAATCCTTTAAATATATTTAAATGTATATTGATTAATATATAGTATGTACATATATACATAAATAATTTGTTTTAATTAAAATATACTTACATTCTGGCTGAATTCGGCTGTTTTGTCCATTTTTTCGACCGGTGAAAGCTTTCTCACCGTTTAAAAAGTTGGCGAGTATATTGATAGATAATACATCGACTATTTTGCTTACAGAAACACCTTTAATCGATCATTCCTACTGAATTGGAATGGAACATATCAGCTGATTTGTCAGTTCTATCGATCCATTCGACTCATTTTCATACAGAAACGCATGCATCGAGAATGACGTCATGATGACGTCAAATCGACTATTTCAGTAGAGAACATTGATCGTATTGAGTTACAGAAACTCACTACTGATTCAAGTAGTATTACCGGTTCCATCGACTCAAGTGTCTGTTGAGAGGGCGTTTAGTGCTCTGGCTACAATTTTAACAAAACTGCTCACGAGGTTTTCAAAAGAAACCTTGAATAATATATTGATTGTTAAGCTAAATAATGATATTCTCGGCAAAGTTTCTTATTTTGATTAAGTACCTAATACTATGTTCATGCTGGATTTGAAACGCAACATTTTGCATTTTCGAAGATGGCTTTTCGAAAAGCGTTCATGCTGCCGCGTTTTGTAAATGCGCATTTGAGAACTTCGAAACAAACGGAGCTAATATCCCAGATTACGCAATCAGGTGTTGAGGTTTATTTTTTTGTTTTGTCTAATTAAAAAAATAGAACAAGAATTTTCAAAATATGTAATAATATAATACACAAATTTTGCAAACCAAACGTACCAACCGCTTTGTTATTAATTTTGATCTCTGTTTTGTTTACTTTCGTTCATTACATGTAGAGTGACGTCATCATGGAGCTCGTGTGCCCATGCCCATGCTGCTCTATATGCGTAATCTTGTAGGTATTTCGTTCTTGTATTGCCAGAGTGTTGCCACTATTTTCCATTCGAATGGCAAATTTTTTCGAAGATTTCAGGGTTGCTTTCTGCGTTAGCATTCAAAACGCAAAAAAATAGTTGCATTTTGGTGGTGGAATTTGTATGGAGAAATGTAACATTTAATGTTGCGTTTTGGACTAAACACAAAAATGCCTCCGAAACGCAAAACGCAAGCTCACCATGAACATGCTATTAGTGTTAAGAATAGTTAAGAAATATGTATGTACATACATACATATCTGTGTTCATATCGAACAGTAGCTTATGTCGAAAGGAAAATTTTAAAGTGCAGTTTCCCGCACAATATTATTACATGAGTAAAATCATTGAGACTGAAGTTGGTTGAAGGCCTAAGAAAGAGTTAAAAAAAAACTGCAGAATGTACTCTCTGGGATGCATTACTTCTGCTTTTTCCAAACTGACTCAATTTTTCCTTAAGTACACTTAAGCTACTGTTCCATACGAACACAGATACACATATACTGTGAGTTAAGACTAGGGACATGATATCGAATCAAAAGCATCGATCTGGTACTCATTTAAAATATCGGTGAGGAAGAATCGCGAACCCGATAATATCGAAACTAAACTACTCGATACTCAAAGTATCGGTATCGAAAGCGGTAATTTTCTAGAAGGTGCAACCTTAAAATTTCCTCTAAAATAGTTAAAAGAGGTATCAGTCGACGCGTTCTGACCTCTAGATTATGAATTCGAAAGCGGAAATAAAATATTTTTCTACATTTTAAAGATATTTATTAAAACGGTTTAAAGTTGCACCGTCTTCTAGAAAGTTACCAAAAACGCAATAAAACTGCACCCTGAGGCATACGCATATCGCTGTATTAGTGCTAATTCCATGTCATAGTATGCCATGGCTGGTTCCAAAGTTTTGATTTTGACGTAAATCCTTTTCTAACTCATAAGAATAGTTCAAGCTGATTAAAAAAATTATACAAGTTTATTAAGTTCTTGAAAACATTTTTTACAAACCAACAGCTTTTACAAAACAACAGGTGTATTTAATGCAATCACAGTTGTAAAAAGATATTTGCAAAATATTTAGTATTTTAAAAAATAAACATCTTAAATAACATTAACAATTCATTTTCATTGAGATTGAGTGTCAGAATAGCTGTGCATTCCATGTTATAAAGAGAAGCCATTGCGCAGTATGATTTTTCTTCCGGACTTCTTCTTTCCCCTTACGGCCAAAGCAGAAGCTTACAAGAGGCAAATTTAAAATTTGTATTTCCATATATTTTATATTTTAAAAATAATTTATTTTATAGTTGTCAAATTGAAACAATTGTCAGAAAAAAGTGCCGAATGTCAAAAAACCTATCGAAATACAAGCTGGCTCATTGGTTTTTAACCGCCTAGATGGTATTTCGTTGGTTTTTTCCAACATAGCTTACTCCCTTTTACTAACACAAAACTGTATTTGACCACCTCTTTCACACAAAAAACCTTGTAGAATACCAGGAAAAAAACGTAGTGTCATAGGGTCATTAATGGAAAACAGACCCTTTTTAGTTTACGTGTTTTTAGTAAAATGAGAAAGAAAAAAGATATTGACGATTCCTTCGCTGAAATGATTTGCAAACGTCAAATTATCGTATGAAAATGAAAAATATATAATCCTATATCTGCAGTCAGGGCCGTGCGCACGGGGGGGGAGGGGTTAAAACCCCCCCATGACCAAATCTAAGTTGCAATGATTTGCCAAAAATTTTCAAAATACAGTTTATAAATTTTGCATTGAATTTTGACTCATAATTTTTGACAATATTAGTTACAATAATTTTACGGAAGAAGAATTGGTAAAAGTTGCAAAAAATAAGGTTGGCCAATACATAAGTTCGGCACTTTGAATTGCACTTGGAGCTTTCCGAAATTACAAAGTTGTGTAGCATATGTTCGTTTGGCATTTTTAAAAAAATTGTACTGATAACAAAAAATGTTCATTTTGTGAAAACAGTGAGCAGTTTCAATTAACAAGTACTGTAAACAGTACACGGAAAGAAATTTGTATCAAGAAAAATGCTTTCTTGAACTCAATTTAGAAAATTTTTAGGGAAATAAGAAAAATTGACTTAATTACACTGGATCACAAAATGAAATTTTTTGTCTGTACTTTGGACGTGACTATCCTATATATATGTAAAATCGGCCGCTGATTCCGAAAATCGGGTTCATTTTTAATTCTATGGGAAGGTTTTTGAGATATCGGCAATTTACCGTTATTTGGCCAATGGCTCCACTTAATCCTGAATGTGTCTTTAACGCAGTGAGGTATCTTCCTTGAGGTAACACCAAACGAAAGAAAATTAAATTTCCTTTTCATGGCTCCTATAACATTTTTCTCTAACTCTTATAGTTTCTGAAATATTGACGATTAAATTTGAAAAAATTGACTTTGTCAGGCAATATCTTTAAAACCAATGTCTTCACCTTCGGTTTTACTCCTTTACGTGAAGCTCCATTCTATTGGGAAAAAGATAAGCTACCAACGAAGAAAATCCATGCTAAAATGGAAAAGTTATAGGCGATCAAGTAAATAAATCCAAGTCGCGCAATGCCTCTGCACGGGTATATTCTATGCATGTTATACCCGTAAATGGGCTTGTATCTACTGCGCTGCCAACGTGCTGCTACTGCAGATGTGTAGGTATTGGTAAAATTTAATCGTCAATATTTCAGAAACTATAAGAGTTAGAGAAAAATGTTATAGGAGCCATGAAAAGGAAATTTAATTTTCTTTCGTTTGGTGTTACTTCAAGGAAGATAGCTCAATGCGTTAAAGAGACATTAAGGATTAGGTGGAGCCATTGGCCAAATAACGGTAAATTGCCGATATCTCAAAAACCTTCCCATAGAATTAAAAATGAACCCGATTTTCGGAATTAGCGACCGATTTTACATATAGATAGGATGGTCGCGTTCAGAGTATTTTTTGGCTGTAGAGCAGTGTTATTACTGGAAATAAGAAATTGAGTTTTCCAAAAATGAGACAATTATTTTCTTATTCAAGAACACTAACAAAATCTATAGAAAAAAAATGTTGAAAAAAATGTTTAAATAAATAAGAACATCTTTTCTTAAATTTACTTAAATGAAGAAAATTTGTTTGCTAATATCAAGAAGAATTTAAGAAAATTGTGTTTCGACGAATTGGAACAACAAAATACAGCAAAAAAAATGTAAAATGAATAAGAAAACGTTTTCTTGAGCGAAGTAAAATTTTTCTTGCTGAATTTGCATTTCCAAAGTTACATGTATTTTTTTTCATTTGCCATCCGCTTTGCATATTTCTGAATATTTTTGCAATTCTCAGATTGTTAGTGAAGCATTTGGTATAAGGAGTTCACTATTTGCATCTTCATTTATATTAAATAAAATGTTGTCATTTCAATAAACAAGTCCTAGGAAAATACTAGTTGACTAATTATGGTTTTCTAATCCCTCATGATTACTCTGAAAAAAATACCCGTAGTTAACTCAACAACTTTCCGCGGTTGAATCTCCGTCTTTGATTCAACAGCAAAAGTATTTGTTTTAACGGCAAAGTTTTTGATTCAACAACTTTCCATAGTTAATTCAAAGACGGGCGTTTTTGATTCAAAAACTCCATTTCTGTTGAAAATTTTTGAAGTAAATAAAAAATAGAAAATTTTTTTTTTCAAACTCGTTCAATTAATTTAAATTTTCGGGAAAAATATTTATATGTACATATATATATGCAATATATAATCACAAATAAAGGTAAGTCACAATAATGATATTATTTATATATTATTATAATATATTAAAATTATATGTACATACATATATACGTTTAAAAATTTATTTTGTATTTTCAGATTAAATATGTTTGATTATCCCGTTTTTCCGATAGCGAGCAATCGAAGGAGCCAAATCTGCAGCTAAAACTTGTCGGCGATGAGAAAATAATCAAGTTATTCTTGTCGTGGGAGTTATGTACAGGTGCATTGATGCAGTTCAATGAATACGGTATCAAAAATATTGAACTGCTTGCAATGATGCACTCCCACGACATCGACGAAATATTAAATAAAAAAGAACTCATCGCCGACAGGATAAAATTCCGCAAACCTACAAATGTGGCGGTCGGAAAACAATAAAGAATGTGTTATGAAATAATAAAAAAAATAAGTTGAGTTTATGTGTTTGTGTTTGTGTAAAAAGCCCTGCAGACAGTGATAGTCATTTGATATATCATTTGAGGCGCACGATTGATGGATAATTCTGTCACACACTGCCTACAAGTTTCCATAATTTTTATATGGACGGTGTGAAAAATGTGATGAGAACCTTTGTGTCCGTGTCTCTTTTCATCAATCGCCTTGTTCAAATGATGTATCAAATGACCATCACTTGTTTGGTGAAACCGGGCCTTAGTATTAATATTACATACTATGTAAACATATATATTATATAAAAAAAATAAAATAAAATAAAATAAAATAAAATAAAATAAAATAATATTAATATCTATTATATTAAAACAAAATTACTATTTTTTACGATTTTTTTGATGTTAACTTAAAAGCGTAAGTATTTGCTTCAATGGTGCCCGTTTTTGGACCAAAAACTTTTGCTGTTAGTTCAAAAGCAAAAATTGTTAGCTTAAATACGAAAAGTATTTAAATCAACGGTGCTCGCTTTTGGACTAAAAAGTTTTGCTGTTAATTCAAAAGCAAACACTGTTAACTTAAATGTAAAAGTATTTCATTCAACAGTTTCCGTTGTTAACTTAAATACGAAAAGCATTTGAATCAAAAACGCTCGAATCTTTGAAACAACAACGGAGCGTTGTTGGGCACATTTCAACTGCGGAAAGTTGTTAATTTAACTGCAAAAGTCTTTGTATTTACAACGTTTTTTTTTTTTCAGAGTAGTTTTCATTTTCCTTATTTTTTACGTTTTTAATATTTTTAGAAAATATTTGCTTAATTTAATATTTAATATTTTCTTATGCCTCAGACACACATGTGGTATGAATATTAGAATATCAATATTATGATTTGGCTATGCTATGAAAATTTTCAATTAAACTACAATATGAGGGTGACACATATGTGGTATAGATCGAAATATTACTATACTATGATGTGTGTCTCTCGCATTACTTACTTAAGCTCGTATAAGAAAAGTTTTACTTGCAACAAAAAAATAATTTCTTAATTTATTTCAAAAAACAAGAAAAAAACACTTACCCTAAGTAAATTATTTCTTATTTATTTAAAATCCAATTTTACTTGAAGCAAGAAAATGTTTTCTTATTTATTTAAAATCCAATTTCACTTGAAGCAAGAAAATTTTTACTTATTTATTTAAAATCCAATTTCTTGGATTTTCTTGATATTAAGAAATTATTTTCTAAGTTCAAAATCAAGTCTAATTTTTCTTGTCTCGGCATTGATTCTAGTAAAAAATTCTTTCCGTGTACTATTCAGGACCTGGTTAACTAGGTTTTGATGAATCATAATGAGTTTCAGAAAAGTTAGAGAACATTTAAATTTATTGTGTATGGGTCTGGATATCTGTTTCAGCAAATATGTTTATCTTAGCGAAAAATGTATGCGAATGCAAACCAAAATTAAAACCCCCCCCAAGGCTAATTCCTGCGCACGGCCCTGTCTCCAGTTATCATTATTTCTATCGCATGGTAATTGCAAATTGTAAGCAAGTTTCGGTGGCAAGTGTGCGCCTCGTTAAATGTGAAAATCAATAAACAGATTTGGGTAACTTCATACAACTTCATACAAAAAACCTTACGAAGTAGCCCAAGCCTGCAATTATTTCAGCACGTGGATCAGACCTATTTTTCGATATGTACCAGTGAAAATTACTCGTGCTTGTGCATTTTTCGGCCCTTTAGGAAGCAGCTTGTCACTTCTGCACACTCGACCGATTTTCGGCACTATTTTGCATTGCACAATTTTTTAGACAAATATGACACAATTTTAATTTTCCATCACTGAATGTACTCATTTGTTCGATACCGTGGTTGAAGTACTCGATACCAAAAAATATCGTTGCAAAAGAATCGAGTAAAAAGTATCGGTATCAAATGCAAAAAATATCGATTTGGTATCGTATCGTATCGAAATTCGTATCCCTAGTTATGACTTCTATTATGAAGTAATAAATATTTCGTTTATGCAAAAAAAAAAAATATGATTCTAATGACGAATAAATAGTTTTTTGCGTTAATCGCATAATAAATAAAAACTAAACAAGTAGGTAGGTACCTACATACATATGTACAACGAATAATGCACATTCTTGAAAATAATTTTCCTTTTACCTACCTACCTATATTCGTACATATGTAAATATGTATTCGTAATTGCATCTGGTGAATTAAATACATATTTACATATGTATCTACACATGTACACAGATGAAAAACAACAAAAAACCAGTTTAGGTAGAAAGATGGATTTTACATACCTACTCAATCGCCTGAAACGGGCATAAATACGAAAAAAAGGCAAAAAACAAGCATACATGCTATTTAGCAGAAAAACCATGGCACTAAATTGCACACTGCAACATACATATGTATGTATGTGTATGTATGCATTTTTATGCAGCGTCATTACGCATTCCTCACTCACACGCTCCCACACATTACACCGTGAGAAGAGGAAACCTACGGCGGCTCACTCCACACACAGCGTGAGCGGCTCCTTCGAACCTCACTCCAACCGCACACGTAGTGTGAGCGGCTCCTTCGAAACTCATAGTCCAACCATTGACCGACGGCGTCATATCTCTCAGTTACCTCACGCAATAGTTGAAAATCGACACCATTCACGCACGTAAACGCACGCATACCCAACGCAAGAATCAGTTGTTTTCCTTTGTTTACATTCTGCATTGTTTTTGGTTTGTTTGGAATGAGTTGAATAACAGCGTTACCATTGTACAGCAAAGTATACATGCAGTTTTTGATTTCGTAGTAACTTGTGTTTGGTTTCGTAGTAATTCTTGAAAATCGTATTATTCATAGAATTTATTAATAAATAAATTTTTAAATTGAAAATGTTGTATCATGATAATTTAAAACCAAATATTAATTGCAGTTTTGTTTACTTCTGACTCCGTGCTTCTACATTTTCTACTACTATTTCTTAAAGGCTTTTAAGAATATGTACATTAGGCATATAACAAATTTTGACGAAAAATTTGGCATACCACCACGTGGTGGCAAATATTGTACAAGTAATGAATATCAGTTTTTTAGGTGATTTCGGTTCAGAAACGTTCCGCGCAAAAATGGATTTCTAAAAAAAGTCAGATTTTTTTTTAAATTTTTTTTAATATTTTTATTTTTACATTTTTGTCAATTGTTATATGAAATAAGTTTTAAGTTTAAAGTATATGATGATTTACGCAATGGTAAAATGTCTTGCACAATTTTAATTGCACGCTCTGCGCAGATGTACAAAACTTTTTTTGTTTTTTTCAGCAGTTCTGATAAAAAAGTAATTTCGTTTTGCGCGGAAACTATTGCAATTTCGCAAAAAAAAAAAAAAATAATGGGGTTCATACTTTTTTATGCTCTATTCGACTTTAGTATGCCGTTTTTCGAATTTGCAAAAATTGTAAAAAGTTATATGCCTAATGTACATATGTATGTGCACTAAGAAATCTAATTTTTGCAATTAATAAAATGCAGCAATTATATACAAATACTGTTTTTGTTTTAATTTTTAGCAATAATATTCACCGCGATTATTTTTTAATTTATGTATTGCATATGTACGTATTTCGGTCTTTTTGTTGTTTATGCTTGTTGTCAAATGCACGAGTCTTGCCGGCTCGCCGAGTATTATTCACCTGACAGCTTTTAAAAATTTGCTATCTGGGGTAATTTTGCTAAATTGAACAGTCAAAAATATTCACAATAGTCAAATGTATTAAATGAAACAGTCAAAAATATCCACAATAGTCAAATTTAGTAAAGAAAACACAGCAGGAAAAACTTAATTTTCTTCTATTTAAATTTTTATCTCCATATAAAAACAAATAAAAACGATTGATACAATATGTAGTAAAATTTAGTAAAAAAAAAACGCCAAAAAACCTTCATTTTCTCTATTTACATTTTTATTTCCGTGTAAAAAAACGATTGCGGCAATAGTCAAATTTAGTAAAAAAAAACGCAAGAAAAAACTCAAATTTTTTTATTACATTTTTATCTCCATATTTAAAAAAAAAATACACTTATGTTAACATAATTTTATAATCGGCAACATTCGGAATAGTTATTGAGGTACTTTGGGAGCATATTGAAAGATTCGTACTAATTTACTACAAAATGATCGCTCCGGGAACCCTGTTGCAAAGAGAGCAATCAGCTGACACGTTATTACGTGAAAAATCAAACTGAGCTAGGTTTCTACGATACGTGCGTCAAGAGAGCCGTCGTCATGCGTTGGTGATTGGGCATTTACACTACAACTCCATAAGACAGGTTGTGTCAGCTGACACGGGCTACGTGCGTGCGTCGTTGACTGGTTGGGCTATCACTCCAACCAAAGGAGCGGAGAAACAAAAAAAAAAAAATACTCACTCCGCGTTCTAGAGGAGTGTGAAACGCAAACGGCCACTCCACAGCACGCCGTGAGGAGGAGTTTCCTCACTCACTCACACATACTCGGAGTTTCTTCCTACCCTGCTTGCGACTCAATCGATTTAGAGCAGCGATGCGCAGCCTCTTGCCCGCGGGCAGACCAGCTGTTTGCGATTCACACGTATACACACCGATTGTCACTAATACAGACAAATAAAGAGCGTAAAACGAGCGCTTACGATGGGACCAGTGATGCCGAAATTGGGCCTTTCGGACCAAATCTGGTCCGATAAATTTACTTTGGGCTGTTGGGCGGCTAAAATCAATTTTGGTCCGATTTGTTATATGAAAATTGTTAGTGGAGACAATTTCTCGGACGCTAAACATTTTATTTACCAATTTGAGAACCTAATGCAGTTCACCAGGGCCCTCACTATGTAGTTCTATTTATAAGCGAAATTCGATTCGAAAGCACATTCTTATTGCATAGAATATATGGAATAGAACTCGAAATCGAACGAATTTTCTTTCGAATTAAACTACAGAGTGAGGGCCCAGGTCCTTTATGTCGACGTCCGCGACTTTGCATAGGCTATCCAGGAAGGAAGTCTTGGGACTTGGGCGTTGTCGCCGCTGTTAAGCGCCGAGCAGTGGCAGATGAGGTGTTCGATTGTCTCCTCGCCTCATCATCTTTCCAGCTTATGCATCATCTGCGGTAGGGTCCACCTAGCCTCTCTGTGTGTTTCCCGATGAGGCAGTGTCCTGTGAGTACCGCCACAAGGTTCGAGATGTCATCTCTCCTTAGAGTACATATTTATTTGATGGGATCGCTTGTGAACCCATTTCTGCCAGGTTTGCCTTGATGTTCGACATACTGGCTTCTGTTGCCATCTATCGCTTGCTAGTTTATAGACATGCTGTTTAAGAATTAGCTTGTTTGTGGCTAACGGGATACCTATGCGTTCTTTGTCAGGAAGAGCCTGCTCGGTAGTGCCCTGCCTCGCAAGTTCATCCGCCCTACAATTGCCATTGATATCCCTACGTTCCGGGACCTACACGAGGTGCAGACAAGTCTGTTTGGCCATCTCCTTTAGAGATCGGCGTCAGTCTACTGTTAGTTCTGAGTTGAATGAGTGGGAGTCAAGATTACTTAGTATGTACATATGTAGTTAAAAATAAATATGTAATTCCATTTTAAGTTGACTTCTGATTTTTGGGCGTTTTTTGGCGGAATTGGGCGGTAATTTGGTCGGTAAATTTTTTTTGCAGTGGCAACACTGGATGGGACCATGCTTAGCAAAAATAATTAATTTGCCTTCGACTGTCGTGAAAGTAGGTGGTCGCTAGGTGATCGTCGCTTGGCATTCTTTTGTTTTATTTGCAGAAGCCAGACAACAAACAAAACTATGAAGAGTTTGCAAATAACATACGTATGTACTTGTATACCTACGTTGTTTCATAATTTCGCAAAGCGTGCGCAACATGACCCTGCTCGCTCATCTGCATGCAGACTGATTATTGTTTATCGTTTTCCACTTTGGCCTACAGTAGGCGCACCAACACACACTAATTTTCGGAGATGTTTGAATGTGTTTGTGTGCCCATCCCTGATTTAGAGCCTATACACACTTGCGACTGAATCGATTTGGTCGAATTAGGCTGTTGTATTCACACTACGCCAACTATTTAGTCGAATCGGTGGCAGCTATTCACACTAGAGACTTAAGCTTAAATTAGTTATGCATTAACATTATTTCCATAATAGTAACAGTATCGGTATTAATTTGGTCGATTATTGGTGCAGTAACAGTAAACAGCTGAACAGTGATCATAGCCCAATAAAGGTGACCATAGCAATAGAGTCGCTCTTCTTCTTTTGGTTTTTTAGGTTGCGAAATTATCATATTTTGTATTAATGCTAATTGCGTGTTCTCTTTTGATTGCTACGACCATATTATTATTGGGTCATGACAGTGAACAACTGAAACAAACAATCGATCAGCTGGTTAGCGTTACTGCTGAAAACCAAAATTCATTTGGTTGTTACCGATAGCGTTACCGACTAGCGAATTACTAATCAAATACATTGTTTCCCATAAGGTTGGTTGATCAGCTGTTTTATAACGATACTGTTACTGCATAACTAATTTTAGCTTAAATAGTCGGGTGATTGACAATGACATAGTGTTGCCAATGTTCACATTTTACATTAGTGGTCTTCGTATAAAGTGATGAATTATTAAATTGCTTTTATCACTTTATCTGCATTCTTACATGAAAGCACCTTCTTGTCATCTGTCAACTTGATTAATAAATAAAAAATAATAAAATAAACAAAAAGTGCATACATTGTTTGGCTTTCTTTCTTAGTAAACTAGCAACTAGCTGTCAAGTAAATGAAAAGAGAAAAACGGAAGGAATTACGCTCATAAAGAACGAAACGAACAGAAGTACAAGAAACGGAAAAATAGTAAAAATTAGCCATTAATAATTTCCATGCAATTTCATTTTCATTATTCCTATTTTAAAATGCGATTAATGACATATTTGAAGAGAAAAACAATATCAAGAAACACATGAAAACGGAAGTAAATATCCTTAGTTAGATAATTCTAGTTAATAAGAAATGAACCTTTTGTTTTTTCTAAACATTTTGAAAATATTAATTGAAATATTCAATCTCTGCAATTTACCAAAAGTGAAATAAAAGAAGTGCTGTCAGCAAGGCAACTCTTTCCACTACGAATATCACTGTTGTTGTTGTAGTCATTCGACTAAATTGTCTGTAGTGTGAATACGTAGAAGGGCGCCTTGCTGATCAAGCAGTTGTCCAACTGTTTCAGTTGGAATGAAATTGGGCTGCAAATCCAACTGTTTCAGTTGTTCGACTAATTGAATGTAGTGTGAATGCTTCCATACATTCCCATGCAAATCAACATTCGACTAAATCGATTGAGTCGCAAGTGTGTATAGGCTCTTAGTCGAATGTTGATTTGCATGGGAATGTATGGAAGCATTACATTCAATTAGTCGAACAACTAAAACAGTTGGATTTGCAGCCCAATTTCATTCCAACTGAAACAGTCGGACAACTGCTTGATCAGCAAGGCGCCCTTCTACGTATTCACACTAGAGTCGAACGACTACAACAACAACAGTGATATTCGTAGTGGAAAGAGTTGCCATGCTGACAGCCCTACTTTTATTTCACTTTTGGTAAATTGCAGAGATTGAATATTTCAATTAATATTTTCATAATGTTTTTAAAAAAAAACAAAAGGTTCGTTTCTTATTAACTAGATTTATCTAACCAAGGATATTTACTTCCGTTTTCATGTGTTTCTTGATATTGTTGTTCTCTTCAAATATGTCATTAATCGCATTTTAAAATAGAAATAATGAAAATGAAATTGCATGGAAATTATTAATGGCTAATTTTTACTGTTTTTCCGTTTCTTGTACTTCTGTTCGTTTCGTTCTTTATGAGCGTAATTCCTTCCGTTTTTCTCTTTTCATTTACTTGACAGCTAGTTGCTAGTTTAATAAGTGTTATGGTTTGCTATCGATATCAATACTGATATCGATCATAAACGGGTTAATTTCGGTTGCTCAATTCTGTTTGTGTGGCAGCACCACTATTTCAGTAGTTTTTTTTCTTAGTACTTTTCCAATAACTTCCATTTCATAATGGCCGACGTGCTGACATGGTGAAGAAGAATGGTTGACGCGTGGCCAAACTAAACAGGTCGTCGCATGGGAGGCAGAATATGCGATTGACGCTAGGCGGCTTGTTTCAAATGTCAAAAGCAGGGAAAAAGAAGTGAACACACAACTTAGCAAGGATTGTTTAAAGAAGGATTTCGCGGCAGATAAGCTGATTGCAATTGGGTACGTGTGCAAAAAAAGTGCGAACGTCAGATAGAACCGATTGGGGAAAAATTTTTGCTTTGAAAATAATTTCTCTCCTCTTTCACGTTGACATTTTTTTTTAAAGGAAACACACACATCAAAACGTAACTAATATAACCTTCTTTGGATAAACCTTGAGCTTAGCATTCTACTTCTGCGAACAAGGCATGCAAGATTGTAAAATCAAATCAACAGACAATAAGTGACATATGCCAAGAAGAAGAAGAGCGATTCTCCCTCACATCGACCCTGTATGTTTGAGCTATGGGCTAGTGTAATAGGTGGCCGCACTGCGAGACGAGGGTGATTTATGAGGTTGTCTCGATGGCAACAGCTGACAATTTTTTTTTGACAGGAGCCATTTCCTTGTTCGAGTAAATTTCACTCACCACTGGTGGTGTTCTAACGTTTTGTATTTTCTTATTCAGTTTCTAGATATCTTAAATGTAACCTTTTTTTTTAAAATCCTGTAATTAATTCTCCTATTCCTCCACTAAGAGTCTAAACAAATTTTAAATAAATAATTGTATCCGAAATTTACATTGATTTCTTTTTATTCTTCTAGATGGTTATATGGTTTTGCTGTAATTTCCAGATCTCAATCTATATAGATTGCATGAAAATTTTTCTTATTTGCAAATAGGCAAGCTTTCGAGCCAACCTCTATAAGTAGGCCTTTCATGGGGAAAGCTTAACTCAAAAATCCCATCTCAACCTTAACAATCGTTCCAATGGCGAGGTATGCACATGTATTGGTGATGGAGAAACTGGTTCTCCAGGGTTGCCATGAACACTTCTTATTGTGAAAATACGTAACACATGGTTATTCGGTGACTTAGTACTTTCAAATGTACATATTATAAAATGTTCTTATGCGATCCATACAATTTTAAAATTTAGATAGTTCACAGAAAATTAATTAATTATTTACCACATATTTATACTATTGTTTCATTAATCAGATTTTCCTGTCTCTTACCATTTTTATGATTTGAGCGTAAGACAACATTGTCTATTAATATTCCCCAACGCACACTAATAGAATTTTACAGTAGCAAATTTACTAGGGCACGAATAAAATCGACTTTTTTGAGATAGTTTCATGGGGAAAATGCTTGAGGCATTTTATTCCGAAAGTCTTGGTAATTTTTTTTTGTGTGTCCTGGCAACCGCATTCCATCTCGCTTGTGTTATTGCTAGCGTCACACCAGAATATGAACATCCAAATTACAGTAAAATCACGCCACTGAACAAGCGGCAGTCACGCCACTTTACGCTGAAGACAAATCGAGGCGACGCGACGGTGCGACAGCGACAGACGCTGGACGTAATAATGTCAGTGCGAGTTCAGCGATTAAAGCATGATAAAAGTGTCAACGATTGTCACTACATATGCCTGTTGCAGCCACATTACAATTTTTAAGTAACAATTAGAGGTTTTCTTTCGCTTAGATCATAAATTTTCAACGCAAAATGATAAGCTAAATAGCTAAATTCATTAATGTAATGCATTAGATTTTCATTACGTTTGATTGCGTTTAAATATTTATTTTTTTTTCTGTAAAGCTCGTCAGAATTATTGAGTTGTCAAAATTTTCATATTTCATAACGCAGCGACAACTCTTCCTCGTCACCGAAATTAGAAATCAGTCTAAGTTGATGACAACGTAATTTTGTCGTTGGACGACGTTGCGACGCGTAGACTTTGTTGTAATCGCTTCCATAATAGCGCATATATTTTAATCGTGACAGACTGTCGCTGACGTAGTGTCTTGTCGCTACGTTTTGATTCTGTTTTCACCCTAATGCATACATAAACGAAAGAAAACGGGACTCTTCCAAACTGAATAGATAAAAAGGTGGAAGGCACGCTTGGATAGAAAATTTTTAGTACAGCGATTATTAGTTGGGAAAAGTGAGTGGAGTCAATAGAGTCAGACAACAAAGTCGGTTGGTAACTGGTGGTCCGCAATAGACATTTGGTGCGGGCACATTCGCAAAAGAAGGAAAAAATTAAATTTATTATGATTATGCGCGGAAAACTATGTAGAAAATCGCGTCACTAACCAACCAAACAATTTAATTGCCGCACTGTGTGCTGTGATTATGTGAATATCGATGTGGTGAAATAAGAAAGTGATCGTACACACACACAGTTGTGAAACTCCAAAAATCGAGAAACCACTCGAAAGAAATATACATAGATATATATTACCACTGCAGAGTGGCGTGAACATGAGGCAAAACGTTTTGAAATTTTTCTTTAAAATTAGAGTCATAAGACGCGTTATCCGTGTATAGTCGCTATGGAAATTCTCATCCATGCGTAAAATATGTACGTGAACCTGTAATTTTTATCATCCTTGTAAAACCTCATAAAAGAATAAAGATAAGCAAAAAAAAACAAAAAACGCCAAAATTCAAACGAGATATGTACGTATGTAAATTAAAAAAAAAAAAAAAGGAAAAAAAAAAAAAAAAAAAAAAAACTATGAATGATACAAAAAAGAAATGGGAAGGAAAAATCCGAATTAGCAGTGGACTGCATTAATAAATGAGATGTAAAAGTTATTAACAATTAAGATGAATTAGTTATTTATAATTATGATTATACCATAATCGCATACGAAATGTGTACAATCAAAAATAACCATATGTACGTATGGAAAAATGTTACTTTGCAATCAACAAACAAAATCGGAACAGTGTCATACTTGGTGCTGCTAAATTAGTCATAAGCACATAAATCGCTAATTAAAATAAAACAAAAAAAAGGGTGGACTATACTAAATACCAAATAATAGACAAAAAAAGAAAAATTTTTTTTACCTAAAGAAGTAAAACAAAAGGGGAATCCATCGGTCATAGCAGCAACTAAAACGCTCACAACAGCAACAATAACAACAACCGATACCGCAGCAGTAACAACAAGGGCGACATTCACTGGCATAAATCCGTAAGCAGAAAAAAAAAATATTAAAGTTTTATGTTAATAACTTTTAGATAAGATTTCAACAAATGCTGTATAATTTTGGTAATTAAAGAAGAAGTGAAAAAACAAAAAAAAAAAAAAAAATACATATACGATAGAGATGAGTAAGATACTAGGGTGATAAGATAAGAGATTGGAAATTTGAAACAAATGGTAAACTAAATCCGACTTGATCAAGTGTAGGGAATCATGACGCACTGAACAGGTGGTGTAATAACTTTTCTTGTCATCTTACCTAACTAAATTTTTCCCTTTCTAAGCGCTTTTGGTAAGCAATATAAAATATACAAAGGCATGGCCAGAAATATACATAATTCTAGTGGATATTTTGACATTTCCATGACTTCCAGAGTGAGCAGTTTCCAACAAGGCTGCGTGCATTTACCTGTTCAGTTTGCCATGTAAGGAATGTAACACGTCTTCCTTCTAAAAATCAAAACAAAAGAATTAAATTATTATTACTGATAAAATTGTTAATAATTATAAAATTAATTGTAAACAAAATTTGAATTGAAACAAAGACAAAAACCCAATTTAGTATTTTTTTAAGGTGAAGAAAATGATTTGTAAATAAATATTGTAAATTAATAATGGGAATGCTGGTTACCCTTATTTGAGAAGGCATAGGGATTTGCAGGAATGGGGTCATCGAAATATAGGTGCACCGATGGCCATGGATGAGGGTGGGTCGAAAAGCACCAGCGCTGCAACAACACCAGCGGCGCACCACAGGTAAGGGGTTACTGGTATTCGTGTGCGACAGTAACTATGGATTAGGGTGGGACAAAAACGCACCGGCGCTGCAACAACATCAGCAACGCCACCCCCTTGTGAGTTCGGCCTTTAACTTTTTTTTGATTGTTCATATATTTTAAATTTCAGCTTCTTTTATGTATTTTCAGATGCCTGTTAATAACCGGTCCTTCCGGTTGATTCAAATTTAAAATCAAAGTTAACGATTTTTTTTTCTCTCGCGATATATATATTCAAATTTAAATTAACTGACAGTTTCTTTTGATAATGTTTATTCAACTCTAATGCACATCGACTTCAACGTACGTTCAAATTTAAATTTTTAAATCTTTTCTCTTCCGTCCGCGATTATTTAAATTTAACGCCCGCTTATCTATTTTAAAAATTTTCCGTTGATGTCAGTATTTCCGTCCGACTTAAATTTTGGTTTAATTGCTTTGCCAACGTTCGTCTGACTTTAACGTACATTCAAAATTCCTATTCAAAGTTTAACGACATTTTCCCTCGGTTCGTATTTATTTAAATTTCACTGACGTCTGGCCTTTTGAATTTGATTTTTCCGGGTTATCTTTTGAATTTTTGAATTTTTCAACGGTCCGTCCGTGGCATCCGGCTAAAACCGGATGTTGTTTTCGTTTGATTTTACTCGTTTTGGTTTGAAAAGGCATGATATGAATTTTTTCTGTTTATGGCGCAGGACAGCAATGTAGGCAAGAACCCCGCCCAGCCGACAATGACTAGCCACAGTGCAACCCTAGATCATGCCGACCGCCATGCATTGCTGCTCCACTCGATATTCGAATGCTAACCATAACAGATGGCGCCCAACGTGCTGACTCGATGGCTTTTTGATCAGCCAGTGACGCCTTACTATCTGGCAAGTCCCAGATGGGCAGGCCCTGCGCCGCCACTGTGTTGCGGCGAGATGGTGAGACTGATCAGGTTGTCCAAAGAGATCATCGCTGTTGGTGGCATAGGGCGCCACAAAACGCACTCGATAGTCGAAAGCTGTACCATAACAGATGGCGCCCAACGTGGGGCCTGGGGTACTGGCTTCAGTGGTTTCCTGGTCGTTCAGTGAAGTTTCATTATTCCGCAAGTCCCAGATTGGCAGCCTCAGTAGCCGCCACTGCGTTGCGGCGGGATGATGAGATTGATCGGGATGATTGGAAATCATTGGTGTTAGTGGCTCAGGGCTCCACGAGACTTTACGTCACCTAGTCTGTTTTTTTTCTTTTTGCATTTCACCCGGAGAGGCAGTGTTTAACGCACTTAATTTTTTTTGTAGTTTAAATATTAAATTTGTCTTCACTGTCGTCCGAGGGGCATGTCCGCTAGATTCAGTATTTATTTTTATTTCTTTTTGCCGAATATGTCTTTTGTGCAGTTTTGTGTATCGGATTTTTTTTTCTTTTGGGGCCTAGCTCATCTCGCGTCTGGGGTAGTGTTTCGAACACCGCCTTCATTGCAATGAGTTGAGTTGGATCCTAAGCTAGCAAATCCTTCTTCGCAAGTCTGGGGTAGCAGCTTCAAACCGTGCCTTTCATTGCGGCGGAGCCAAGGATGTTGGCCAGGAGGAAAATTCGTCCTTTTATTTTTTTTTCTTTTCTTGATTTTTTTTTTGCAATTTAGGCTACAGCCATCCCGCGTCTGAGTTGGTTGCACCTAGCGCCACTTTCATTGCGATGGGTTGGTCTGAGACCTGAGTTAGTACTTTTCATCTCCGCAAGTCTGGGGAAAGCAGCCTCTAGCTGTGCCTTTCATTGCGGCGGAGATTAGGAGGGTATTTTGCAAATTTCTTTGTTTTGTCTTTTTCTTTTGTTATGCGATGCAGGCCTCAGGTCATCTCATGCCTGAGTTGGGTGCCTTGGAACATTTAGCACCACTTCATGGCGATGAGCTGAGCTGAGACCGAAGGATGTATTGTCTATCTCCGCAAGTCTGGGGATAGCGGATTCAAACCGTTCCTTTCATTGCGGCGGAGATAGGTTAGTATTTCGCAAAATTTAAATTTTTTTTGTTATTGCTAACTATCTTTAGTTAGCCAGCCTGTCTCAGGGATTTAGCTTCCGAGCAACCCTGCATTGCGGTTGGTGCGCTGGAGACCAGTTGGCACACACACTGTCTTAATTTTTTTTTTGTTTTTCAAGGGGGTTTATATATATTTTTTTTTTATTCTGTAACCTGTGCCTTTTATAATGGGAGGTCAGCATTCCCATTGAATAACGAACATATATGTATATATTTTTTGCATTGTATATCTTTTTACATTTACATATTCACGTATATGAACACGTTTATTTATACAAATATTTTTTTTTGATAAGCGAAGCGAAGTCATTTTGAATCGACATTGTTAGCAAAATTTAAGATAATTTTTTTTGAATCGCAAATAATTATTACAATTATTGCTTGATTTTTTTTCACCAAACGCGACAACGTATTATAATTTCTTGGATATGACATAATTTTTACCGGCATGGAGATTTAAAAAGCAAATATTCGTTATAAATGATTGCTGAAGTTATTTCTTTTGGATGCGACATAATTTTGAATCGAGATAGAAATTTAAATTTCGTTAATTGTATAAATATTTGCATTTGGACTTTAACACCAAACGTGATTTTATTTAGGCAGTTAATTGCTTAAGATTTCATACGACCATTCAAGCGTGCCTTGTTTTTTTTGAAGCGCTCATACGTTCGATTTTGTTTAAATGTCCCAAAACTGTCAGCAGTCGACTGAACGGACGCAAACGAGGAAATCTGTAAAAACTTAGCGCAGGCAAATGATAGAGTCAAGTGACGAGTTCGTGGAAAAGTGGGCAATACACTGTATGACTTAGAAGACTTAACAGGGAGATTAATAGGACGATTCCACGCTTCTGATATCCGTCCTCAATAAGACTCCGCTGGGCGTCTTGGCGGTCGGGGACAATTCGCCCAGTATTCTCCCCGAGCAGTTATAATAATAGGTGGATCACAAGCGCTCCCATCGGGAACCGTGGACCATCTAGCAGTCCATATTCCAATTGGTCTGCTTATACGGAGTTTTGACGAGTTCTCCCAAATTAAAATGTCTAGTTTTATGGAGTTTTGGCGAGTTCTCCAATATCAAATGCCTAACCTTACGGAGTTTTGACGAGTTCTCCAATACAAAAATGTTTATTCAAACGGAGTATTGATGATTTTCCTGTTAAAGTTTTTTTTTGTCCAGCTTCGAGAGGTTAGGGACCATAGACCGGCTGATAGGGTGATTGTATTCGGAGTTTAGACGCGTTCTCCTGTAAAAAAATGTCTAAGGCCGCGAAGCCTTAAAATAGGAAACAAAATAATTTAATTTTTTTTGTAAAGCCCATTCCGGGGGGCGAGAAACCAGCGGACCAAGGGTCTTTTTCAAGACCGCCTGTCCTGGGTCCAGCGTGCGGGGTTGGATCAGCCGGGGGGGACAGGTTGTTAAGACCGACCAAGATCGGCACCTAGGAGGAGGGCTCCTAGGGGGGAGTAGGCTTCTCTGGCCTAAGCCAATAGAGAAACACCGCAACACCGGACTTACGCATTTTGGTTTTTTTTACCAAATGAAATTTTTTTATATACCTGACTTTCAATTATTCTCGGATTTTCATACACTACTAGATTGCACGTTCATATAGCATACGTTTTTTTTTGGTATCACCTGATGGAGCCTCTGTTGCCCGGTTGGCTGTGGTAGAATTTGAGACTCTTATCTAGGGGTGAGTCGGTCCCCACGTAGTTAACGGTTGAGTATTCTCGCGACAACCTTACAGGCAACCCATTTTTCCTGTTCGCTCCCTCGTCAGGTCTTCGAAGCGAAGCAGGCCTGTTATGGTTTGCTATCGATATCAATACTGATATCGATCATAAACGGGTTAATTTCGGTTGCTCAATTCTGTTTGTGTGGCAGCACCACTATTTCAGTAGTTTTTTTTCTTAGTACTTTTCCAATAACTTCCATTTCATAATGGCCGACGTGCTGACATGGTGAAGGAGAATGGTTGACGCGTGGCCAAACTAAACAGGTCGTCGCATGGGAGGCAGAATATGCGATTGACGCTAGGCGGCTTGTTTCAAATGTCAAAAGCAGGGAAAAAGAAGTGAACACACAACTTAGCAAGGATTGTTTAAAGAAGGATTTCGCGGCAGATAAGCTGATTGCAATTGGGTACGTGTGCAAAAAAAGTGCGAACGTCAGATAGAACCGATTGGGGAAAAATTTTTGCTTTGAAAATAATTTCTCTCCTCTTTCACGTTGACATTTTTTTTTAAAGGAAACACACACATCAAAACGTAACTAATATAACCTTCTTTGGATAAACCTTGAGCTTAGCATTCTACTTCTGCGAACAAGGCATGCAAGATTGTAAAATCAAATCAACAGACAATAAGTGACATATGCCAAGAAGAAGAAGAGCGATTCTCCCTCACATCGACCCTGTATGTTTGAGCTATGGGCTAGTGTAATAGGTGGCCGCACTGCGAGACGAGGGTGATTTATGAGGTTGTCTCGATGGCAACAGCTGACAATTTTTTTTTGACAGGAGCCATTTCCTTGTTCGAGTAAATTTCATTCACCACTGGTGGTGTTCTAACGTTTTGTATTTTCTTATTCAGTTTCTAGATATCTTAAATGTAACCTTTTTTTTTAAAATCCTGTAATTAATTCTCCTATTCCTCCACTAAGAGTCTAAACAAATTTTAAATAAATAATTGTATCCGAAATTTACATTGATTTCTTTTTATTCTTCTAGATGGTTATATGGTTTTGCTGTAATTTCCAGATCTCAATCTATATAGATTGCATGAAAATTTTTCTTATTTGCAAATAGGCAAGCTTTCGAGCCAACCTCTATAAGTAGGCCTTTCATGGGGAAAGCTTAACTCAAATTTCCCATCTCAACCTTAACAATCGTTCCAATGGCGAGGTATGCACATGTATTGGTGATGGAGAAACTGGTTCTCCAGGGTTGCCATGAACACTTCTTATTGTGAAAATACGTAACACATGGTTATTCGGTGACTTAGTACTTTCAAATGTACATATTATAAAATGTTCTTATGCGATCCATACAATTTTAAAATTTAGATAGTTCACAGAAAATTAATTAATTATTTACCACATATTTATACTATTGTTTCATTAATCAGATTTTCCTGTCTCTTACCATTTTTATGATTTGAGCGTAAGACAACATTGTCTATTAATATTCCCCAACGCACACTAATAGAATTTTACAGTAGCAAATTTACTAGGGCACGAATACAATCGACTTTTTTGAAATAGTTCATGGGAAAAATGCTTGAGGTATTTTATCCCGAAAGTTTTGGTAAATTTTTTTTGTGTGTCATGGCAACCGCATTCCATCTCGCTTGTATCATTGCTAGCGTCACATCATGATATAGACATTCGGGTAACCGTAAAGTCACGCCACTATTATGCACACGTCACTACATTGTTATACGTCACTACATTGTTATACGATAGGAAACGGGACCCTTCCAAACAAATACTGAAAAAGGGGAAGTGAGCGTCTAGCTAGGCACGCTTGATTAGAGGTTGGAAGATAGGAGATGGTGGATATTGAGCCGCGATCGCGGATGGTACGCGAAAAGCAAAGCAGTTCTGAAATTAATAAATTTTATAAAATATTTGAAATTAAAACGCCGCTTAAGATTTTTATTTTGTGGAAAAGTGTATTTTTGCTGTTCTGAGTTCTTATTAAAAAAAATACTATTGAAAAGCGTTTTTGGTGAGGTGAGACATTAACAAACACAGATTAAGATTGCAAAAAAAAAAAAAAAAAAAATAAAATAAAATAAAAAAAAAACATCGCAACACATACTTTGTACTTGGTACATTGCGTTTGCACATTCTGCAAAACTGTGTAGAAAATGAGATTTGAGTGTGTTCGCGCAAATTATGTAGATACTGTATGTGGAAATGTGCGCATAGTTATACTCAGTTATATTATCGCACGAGGTGATGTACTTGCGCACGAAAAGTGAAAAATTGATAAAGACAACAAAAAGTGCACAATAATGAGCTGACGCATTTTCCAAATCGGAGTTAGCGCAACATCGCCAGGGTTAGCGCTACCACAATATCTCGGCGTAGCGCAGTGTTACCCATGCCTAATGTCCAGAATTGCTACAACAAAATTGATTAACGACGAGACGGATTAGGTTTGCCACGACAACAACCAACAGCCAACGACAGCAATCAGCGAAAATTTGGGCACCACAATACCACCAACAAACCGGCGACCACAACAACAACTGGTAAGCACAACTTAAATGCCACCGCATCAACACCAACGGTGCCACAACCGCAATAACAGTAATAAGTGCCTCGTGTGGTGTACAAGCTAAACTGCAACGACAACAACCAGTGCCACTTATGGCGCACAGCAATAATAGCGGTAATCGTCACAGCCGGTGTACAATCAATACAACAGCCAGGCGCAAGATACGTGCCACCACAACACCAACAAAAGGCGAATGAAACGTACACATGTTGCCACCACGATAACAAGACTAGCAATAGTACCTGTAACAACAACAACAATATCAATATTAAGCGCCACCACACCAACAACAGCAAGTTGACGTATGTTTGGCACCGCGACAACAACAGCAAACTGGATTTGGTGCAACAACAACAAACGGCGTAAAATTTTGCCACCGCAACAACAACAGCAAACTGGATTTGGCGCAACAACAACAAACGGCAAATCGGTGACACCACCACCAAAGGTGCACCGCAACGGGTGGTGAGTCCAAAAGGGATGTAAAATTTTTTTTCCAAACATTTTGTGTACATACGTATGGCGATAGTTTAGTAGCTAATGTGTCCTTAAATCCGCATACGCATATACATGTATGTGTTACGAGTGTGGGACAATATAAATCGGATTATACGTTAATGCTTCCAAATAAGCTCGCATTTCCTTTCTTTTGCTTTGGTGCCCACTTACAGTAATATATACGTGTATGTGTGAATGGCTTTCTAAATACCGGTTAATTAATTTAGTTGTTCAACTTACTAATATTAAAATACGTAACAGAAAAAAAAAAATCCCAATTAATTGTATCAACTAAATTCGCACCACAACGTGTATGTATGTATGAAAGCGTGTACTTATGATATCGGAATTTTGATTGAACCACGTTTTCTTTTGCAAATAATAGTTTTTTTTGAGGTTTTGAAAAATTGTGAAGTAATCAAGTGTAGACACGCATGCAGGTGCATACATACATACGCGCATTGCAATAGGCCAAATTGATACACTAATTGCATACATTGAAGTTGTAATATCAAACATTTTGCCTCAATTAAATCGCTTAAAAGCTGCGTCAAAATTATTGTCAATTTTATAAATAATATTGGGATTTGCGTATTAACAAAAAAAAAAAACACGAATTATATTGGAAAAGGTAGTGTAACAAAAGGGGGAAAAGTTTGAATATTTAAAATTAAGACGGATCAGATAAATTAAGGAATATACATGTAAGAGGAAGAAGGGAAATGAAAGGAAGATAGCGTGGATGGCTACATATGTGCGTTGTACTTAAATATATATATATACGTTAGCCAACGTACACGTTATATAAAAAAAAAAAAAAAAAGAGAAAATAATAATAACCGTTAACAACAAAGAGGGGGAGGGAGAAGAGTAGTTTAGGGAATTATAACCCAACGTTAACCACGAAACCTAGTAAAATAAATATTGTAAATAATATATACATATAGGCCAATAATGAAATGACATAAAAACGATAACCGAAAAGTTCCCATCACTTACCTCCTCGATCCTTTTTTTTTTCTTACTATACTTGCGTGCTATATACTTATATAATCCTTACAGTTCCTTTTGCTTTCTCCTCGCACTAGTAACTAACCTAATGTTAGTAAACTTGACTCCTGTATGAAATTATTACAATAATTATAGTGTTAGGATATACATATGTATATAGACCTTAAGAACCTATCTTTCTATGAATTTCACCAAAATGAATTGTGAATAAATTTTGTAGATTTAAAATGGGAATGCTGATTCTCTTCTTTTAAAAAGGCATGGGGATTTCAGGTACGGGGTCATCGAATTAAAGGTGCACCGATGGCCATGGATGAGGGTGGGTCGAAAAGCACCAGCGCTGCAACAACACCAGCGGCGCACCACAGGTAAGGGGTTACTGGTATTCGGGTGCGACAGTAACCATGGATTAGGGTGGGCCGAAAAGCACCAGCGCTGCAACAACACCAGCGGCGCAACACAGGTAAGGGGTTACTGATATCCGGGTACGACAGTAACCATGGATTAGGGTGGGACAAAACGCACCGGCACTGCAACAACATCAGCAACGCCACCCCCTTGTGAGTTCGGCCTTTAACCTTTTTTTTTGACTGTTCATTTATTTTAAATTTCAGTTTTTTTTATGTATTTTCAGATGCCTGTTAATAACCGGTCCTTCCGGTTGATTCAAATTAAATTCAAATTTAACGATTTTTTTTTGCGATATATATATTCAAATTTAAATTTACTTTGAAAGTTTTTTTTTGACAGTGTTTATTCAAATTTAGTGCATATCGATTTCAACGTACATTCAAATTTAAATTTTGGTGCAACGATTATTTTCTCGTCCGTCCGCGATTATTTAAATTTAACGTGCGCTCATCTATTTTAAAATTTTTCCGTCGATTGTCAGTATTTCCGTCCGATTCAAATTTCGGTTTAGATGTTTTGCTAACGTCCGACTGACTTTAACGTACATATGTACGTTCAAAATTCATATTCAAATTTTAACGACATTTTCCCTCGGTTTGCATTTAATTAAACTTAACTGACGCCTGGCCTCTTGAATTTAATTTTTTTTTGGGTTATCTTTTGAATTTTTGAATTATTCAACGGTCCGTCCGTGGCATCCGGCCAAACCGGATGTTGTTTTAGTGTGATTTTACTCGTTTTGGTTTGAAAAGGCATGATACGAATTTTTTTCTGTTTATGGCGCAGGACAGCAATGTAGGCAAGAACCCCACCCAGCCGACAATGACTAGCCACAGTGCAACCCTAGATCATGCCGACCGCCATGCATTGCTACTCCACTCGATTGTAGATCGTAATCGAGGTCAAACGCTACCCATAACAGATGGCGCCCAACGTGGTGTCCTGGGGTACTGGCTTCGGTGGTTTTCTGGTCGTTCAGTGAAGTTTCATTATTCCGCAAGTCCCAGATTGGCAGCCTCAGTAGCCGCCACTGCGTTGCGGCGGAATGACGAGATTGATCGGGATGATTGGAGAGTCATTGGAGATGTCAGTGGCTCAAGGCTCCACGCGACTTTACGTCACCTAGTCTGTTTTTTTCTTTTGCATTTCACCTGAAGAGGCAGTGTTGAACGCACGTATTTTTTTTGTAATTTAAATTTGTTTTCACTGTCGTCCGAGGGGCATGTCCGCTAGATTCAGTATTTATTTTTTTTTATAAATTTCTTTTGCCGAATATGTCTTTTGTGCAGTTATGTGTATCGGATTTTTTTTTTCTTTTGGGGCCCAGCTCATCTCGCGTCTGGGGTGGTAATTCGAACACCGCCTTCATTGCGATGAGTTGAGCTGGATCCTAAGCTAGCAATCCTTCTTCGCAAGTCTGGGGTAGCGGCTTCAAACCGTGCCTTTCATTGCGGCGGAGCCAAGGATGTTGGTCATGAGGAAAATTCGTCCTTTTATTTTTTTTGTTTTCGTGATTTTTTTTTTTGCAATTTAGGCCTCAGCCATTCCGCGTCTGAGTTGGTTGCACTTAGCGCCACTTTCATTGCGATGGGTTGGTCTGAGACCTGAGTTAGTACTTTTCATCTCCGCAAGTCTGGGGAAAGCAGCCTCTAGCTGTGCCTTTCATTGCGGCGGAGATTAGGAGGGTATTTTGCAAATTTCTTTGTTTTGTCTTTTTCTTTTGTTATGCGATGCAGGCCTCAGGTCATCTCATGCCTGAGTTGGGTGCCTTGGAACATTTAGCACCACTTCATGGCGATGGGTTGGTCTGAGACCTGAGTTAGTACTTTTCATCTCCGCAAGTCTGGGGAAAGCGGATTCAAACCGTTCCTTTCATTGCGGCGGAGATAGGGTGGTATTTCGCAAAATTTCAATTTTCTTTTGTTGCTAACTATCTTTTAGTTAGCCAGCCTGTCTCAGGGATTTAGCTTCCGAGCAACCCTGCATTGCGGTTGGTGCGCTGGAGACCAGTTGGCACATACTGTCTTAATTTTTTTTTGTTTTTCAAGGGGGTTTATAATTTTTTTTTATTTCTGTAACCTGTGCCTTTTATAATGGGAGGTCAGCATTCCCATTGAACAACGAATATATATATATATTTTGCATTATATATCCTTTTACATTTACATATTTACGTATATGAACACGTTTATTTATACAAATATTTTTTTTTATATAAGCGAAGTCATTTTGAATCGACATTGTTAACACAACTTGAGATAATTTTTACAATCGAAGATAATTGTTACAAAGATTTGCTTGATTTTTCCACCAAACGCGACAACTAAAGTTTTATTTCTTTATCGGATGTGACATAATTTTGTACCGGCATAGAGATTTAAAAAGCAAATATTCGTTATAAATGATTGCTGAAAGTTTCATCAAACACAAAAACCAAAGTTTTGTTATTTTCTTTTGGATGCGACATAATTTTGAATCGAGATAAAGATTTAAATTTCGTTAATTGGTACAAATAATTGCATTTGAGCTTTGACACCAAACGTGACTCATTCAAGCAGTCAATTGCTTTAGATTTGATACAACCGTTCAAGCGTGCCTTGTTTTTTTTTGAAGCGCTCAAGCGATCGATTTTTTTTTGAAAATGTCTCAA
This sequence comes from Urophora cardui, assembly GCA_960531455.1. NCBI lineage: Eukaryota > Metazoa > Arthropoda > Insecta > Diptera > Tephritidae > Urophora > Urophora cardui. The sequence goes on along the minus strand of OY482674.1, from coordinate 58,481,401 downwards.
AACACTCAGCAGTCGGCTGAAGGGATGCAAACTAGGAGTTCGACTAGAGGTAGTGGTTCTAAAAACAGAGGTAGCGGGGGATATTACAGAGGAGGAGGAAGTAGAGGTGCAACTCCGAAACCCCCAGTGAGCCGACCTTTAGTAATGCATTCCCCAATAGTCAGCCGGACAACAGTCGATCCGTTCAGGGATGTCCCAAATAATGACCCTTCGGGAAAATATGATAGACCGGCTAGTGCAAATATCCTCGATCTAGACAGTCTTATTAGGAATATGCCGGATCCGCCTGAGCAATGCGCGACAAATACTGTAGACGAGGCTAGCGCTCTACCACAAGTTCGGTTACAACCAAACGTTTACAACGATAGGGCTTTCAATCATGAGACCCATCCCGAAGTGACTCCTTTGAATTCGTGGGTACATGTCCTGCATCAGTTATTCCAAACGTCACAAGAAGAACTGCGCCATGAAATGAGAGGTATTAGGGAAAACGTGAATACCCTGAACGCTGCAGTCGCAGCCTCTCGAACGGCGGCAGATTTTGTTAGGAGTGATGCTAGATGTGATACTAGGGATGATGCTAGACAGCAGCCGAACCAAGCGCAGACTTTTGTTAGCAACTCAATTGTTCCCATACCTAGTAATACGGTTGTAAAACCACAAGACTGGAAGATTTCTTATGACGGTACTGGTAGTGTTTCAGACTTTTTGTTTAAATTGGACACCTTGCGTGAGCGCACGCAGTGTACAGAAGATCAGCTTATGGCCAGTTTTCACCTTTTCTTGTCAGGACGTGCCGAAGAATGGTATTGGTTATTTACCAAACAAAATTCCAACGCAAACTATCCATTTTTGAGTTATTCTTTAAAACGGGAATTCGGTACAATGAAAACGGACCACGAGCTGATGATGGAAATATCTGTGCGTAAGCAGAAAGTGAATGAGACATACGACGTTTTCCACACGGACATTCTGGCATTAAACGCAAGACTTAGAGAGCCCATGTCTGAAGCCTTGTTAATAGATATCATCAAACGCAACGTTAATGGTAATTTGAAATTAATGCTGTTTAACGCGGATGTAAGAAGTCTGCATGACCTCCGCGATGTAGCTCGAAGAGGTGAGCAAGTATTGAAAGAGAGCAGAAGCTTAGTCTCAAATTACCATAGGCCAAGCGTAAACGAAGCACGTGCCATAGCTCCAGAATGTAGGGTCGAAAACGAAGATGATATAGTAGATCCGCAGGTAGAAGCGTTGAATTATCGTCGTATGGGTAAGCCAGACTATTCAGGGATTAAATGTTGGAATTGCCAGGCAATGGCCCATTCTTATATATACTGTGAGGAGCCCATCAAATCTCAGTTTTGTTTCAAATGCGGGCAGAGAGGAGTGTTGACTCCGAAGTGTCCCAACGACCACCGTGGTCAGGGAAACCGTTATCCGAGCGAGAAAAGAGAGGGGGAAACTCGTTCGGGACTATAGCCCCCACTTCAGTCAATACCCAGCCAATCGTCGCAAGTAACGAGCCTAGTCCACTTTCGGCCAGTTCCGCAAGTAGTCAATCAACACCAATAGTAACTTTCCCTGATAGTACGGATAATTCAAATAGTTCAGATTCAGAAGACCCAGCTTCGTCGCAAACAAATTCTCGGCCAGGTCGTATTTTGAAAGCCTCAGTTAGAAATGTTAGTCGTCAGACCATTTTCCGACTCAAATTTCCCATCTCAACCTTAATAGTGCAACTCTAATGAACCGTATGCAGATGCGTATGCGTGTGCGTGTCACTGACAGCCGTGTTGCATACCTGTGTTTAAATGAGGCAAACTCCAGTGGCACGGATGTAAATGCACCACACGCATAGAAAATTCTAAGATGGTTTCGAACACGCATTCGAACGCAGCTAAGTTGAAAATTTTCTACTTCTATGCGTTTTCTATGCGTGTTGCAGCCAATATTAGGTTGGTTGCTACATCGGTATACATATTTTTTGGTAAAAACTTCGTTAAATTGATTTAAAGTGAAGTAGTGAAAATGTGTTTGCCAGCAGAAATGTTAATTAAAAGGGGTTTTAAATATATTTAGAGATGGTTAATATTAATTATATGTTAATTACTATCTGAATACCCATGTACATATTTAGTACATGAATTTAAATTACATATACATATGTAGTTACCCGTGTGTAAATACATAATTGAAACTTAAATAAGTTTAACTGTAAAAAAATAATTAAGTGAAGTGAGTATTCTTTTGAATAGGGAGTTTTCGCCTTGGTATAACAGAACACCAGATTTCAGAGGTTGTGCATATACATATTTGTATTAACCAAAATTTTCAGTCTTATATTTTAAGGCAAAGAAACTGTAATTCTTACAATACATAAAAATCAACGGATAGCAATTTGGCAATATGGCCGCTGTGGTGCAATGGGTAGAGTGTTCGTCTGCTATACCAGAGGCCTCGGGTTCTAACCCCAGTCCAGACAAATTCAAAAAAAAATTTTTTCTAATTAAGTAAAACCCAATTATTGGGTTTTTAGAAACAGCGGTCAAATTTCGGCAGTAGGCGGCATACCCTCCGAGTGTATTTCTGCTATGAAAAAGCTTCTCACAAAAAATGCATTCGCCGTTCGCAGCCGGCATAAAACTGTAGGTCCACCCAATTAGGAAAAACAAAAGGAGCACTTCTTGAATAGGGAGAGAAGCTCGGTCATTAAGCTCGTCACGTTCCCGAATGGTACGTGTTTTTTTTAATAATTTTAACGTATTCCGTATATACGGTAATAACACTTCCTATCATAATTAATATCAATTCTAAATCCCCATTCATTATACATTTCATTGAATCTTTCGCGAATTGGTAAAATATGTATTTTCAAAAATAACAACGGTGGAAATTGTATATATGTATGTATGTAGTGTAATTGACAGACGCAACCATACGCATACACTGGAGCAGCCAGGGCCGCACGCAAGAAAACGTTTAGATGCGCATACGCACACGCATTCGCATACGGTACATTAGAGTTGGACTATTACAATCGTTCCAATGGCGAGGTATGCACATGTATTGGTGATGGAGAAACTGGTTCTCCAGGGTTGCCATGAACACTTCTTATTGTGAAAATACGTAACACATGGTTATTCGGTGTCTTAGTACTTTCAAATGTACATATTATAAAATGTTCTTATGCGATCCATACAATTTTAAAATTTAGATAGTTCACAGAAAATTAATTAATTATTTACCACATATTTATACTATTGTTTCATTAATCAGATTTTCCTGTCTCTTACCATTTTTATGATTTGAGCGTAAGACAACATTGTCTATTAATATTCCCCAACGCACACTAATAGAATTTTACAGTAGCAAATTTACTAGGGCACGAATAAAATCGACTTTTTTGAGATAGTTTCATGGGGAAAATGCTTGAGGCATTTTATTCCGAAAGTCTTGGTAATTTTTTTTTGTGTGTCCTGGCAACCGCATTCCATCTCGCTTGTGTTATTGCTAGCGTCACACCAGAATATGAACATCCAAATTACAGTAAAATCACGCCACTGAACAAGCGGCAGTCACGCCACTTTACGCTGAAGACAAATCGAGGCGACGCGACGGTGCGACAGCGACAGACGCTGGACGTAATAATGTCAGTGCGAGTTCAGCGATTAAAGCATGATAAAAGTGTCAACGATTGTCACTACATATGCCTGTTGCAGCCACATTACAATTTTTAAGTCACAATTAGAGGTTTTCTTTCGCTTAGATCATAAATTTTCAACGCAAAATGATAAGCTAAATAGCTAAATTCATTAATGTAATGCATTAGATTTTCATTACGTTTGATTGCGTTTAAATATTTATTTTTTTTTCTGTAAAGCTCGTCAGAATTATTGAGTTGTCAAAATTTTCATATTTCATAACGCAGCGACAACTCTTCCTCGTCACCGAAATTAGAAATCAGTCTAAGTTGATGACAACGTAATTTTTTCGTTGGACGACGTTGCGACGCGTAGACTTTGTTGTAATCGCTTCCATAATAGCGCATATATTTTAATCGTGACAGACTGTCGCTGACGTAGTGTCTTGTCGCTACGTTTTGATTCTGTTTTCACCCTAATGCATACATAAACGAAAGAAAACGGGACTCTTCCAAACTGAATAGATAAAAAGGTGGAAGGCACGCTTGGATAGAAAATTTTTAGTACAGCGATTATTAGTTGGGAAAAGTGAGTGGAGTCGATAGAGTCTATTGTGAATGGATACAAGTGACTTGACTCTGGGATGTGTGTTAAAAAGGTCGAACAGCTGTGCTCAGCTGATTTCAGGGTTGCTGTTATGGCCCAATAACGATGGTGAAAGCAATAGAAGTTGCTCTTCTTCTTTCTGTTTTGTAGGTTGTTGATTTTACATTCTTGCATATGTTATTCGTGGAATAGCTGGCGTTTACGCTATCACCGGGAATTGCGTTTTAGGAACTCAGCCTTAAATTCTTTTCGGAATTATGAATTGGTTTTTTCAATTCCCAATTCCGGAATTGCGTTTCTGTCTTGATTGCTACGACCTTGTCATTATGGTCCCTTTTCTTACAACAACCACATCCGGCCGCCATACCAATCTGTACCCCCGGAAGTCGCCGCCATACCAATCTGTCCCCGATTTTGACATTTTTCGATGACTTATCGTCTTTTTTTTTATCGAATTTCGACTACGCATCCCAGAGCCATTTCACTGTATGCTATACACTATGATAGAGTCAGACAACAAAGTCGGTTGGTAACTGGTGGTCCGCAATAGACATTTGGTGCGGGCACATTCGCAAAAGAAGGAAAAAATTAAATTTATTATGATTATGCGCGGAAAACTATGTAGAAAATCGCGTCACTAACCAACCAAACAATTTAATTGCCGCACTGTGTGCTGTGATTATGTGAATATCGATGTGGTGAAATAAGAAAGTGATCGTACACACACACAGTTGTGAAACTCCAAAAATCGAGAAACCACTCGAAAGAAATATACATAGATATATATTACCACTGCAGAGTGGCGTGAACATGAGGCAAAACGTTTTGAAATTTTTCTTTAAAATTAGAGTCATAAGACGCGTTATCCGTGTATAGTCGCTATGGAAATTCTCATCCATGCGTAAAATATGTACGTGAACCTGTAATTTTTATCATCCTTGTAAAACCTCATAAAAGAATAAAGATATGCAAAAAAAAACAAAAAACGCCAAAATTCAAACGAGATATGTACGTATGTAAATTAAAAAAAAAAAAAAAAAGGAAAAAAAAAAAAACAAAAAAAAAAACTATGAATGATACAAAAAAGAAATGGGAAGGAAAAATCCGAATTAGCAGTGGACTGCATTAATAAATGAGATGTAAAAGTTATTAACAATTAAGATGAATTAGTTATTTATAATTATGATTATACCATAATCGCATACGAAATGTGTACAATCAAAAATAACCATATGTACGTATGGAAAAATGTTACTTTGCAATCAACAAACAAAATCGGAACAGTGTCATAATTGGTGCTGCTAAATTAGTCATAAGCACATAAATCGCTAATTAAAATAAAACAAAAAAAAGGGTGGACTATACTAAATACCAAATAATAGACAAAAAAAGAAAAATTTTTTTTACCTAAAGAAGTAAAACAAAAGGGGAATCCATCGGTCATAGCAGCAACTAAAACGCTCACAACAGCAACAATAACAACAACCGATACCGCAGCAGTAACAACAAGGGCGACATTCACTGGCATAAATCCGTAAGCAGAAAAAAAAAATATTAAAGTTTTATGTTAATAACTTTTAGATAAGATTTCAACAAATGCTGTATAATTTTGGTAATTAAAGAAGAAGTGAAAAAACAAAAAAAAAAAAAAAAAAAATACATATACGATAGAGATGAGTAAGATACTAGGGTGATAAGATAAGAGATTGGAAATTTGAAACAAATGGTAAACTAAATCCGACTTGATCAAGTGTAGGGAATCATGACGCACTGAACAGGTGGTGTAATAACTTTTCTTGTCATCTTACCTAACTAAATTTTTCCCTTTCTAAGCGCTTTTGGTAAGCAATATAAAATATACAAAGGCATGGCCAGAAATATACATAATTCTAGTGGATATTTTGACATTTCCATGACTTCCAGAGTGAGCAGTTTCCAACAAGGCTGCGTGCATTTACCTGTTCAGTTTGCCATGTAAGGAATGTAACACGTCTTCCTTCTAAAAATCAAAACAAAAGAATTAAATTATTATTACTGATAAAATTGTTAATAATTATAAAATTAATTGTAAACAAAATTTGAATTGAAACAAAGACAAAAACCCAATTTAGTATTTTTTTTAAGGTGAAGAAAATGATTTGTAAATAAATATTGTAAATTAATAATGGGAATGCTGGTTACCCTTATTTGAGAAGGCATAGGGATTTGCAGGAATGGGGTCATCGAAATATAGGTGCACCGATGGCCATGGATGAGGGTGGGTCGAAAAGCACCAGCGCTGCAACAACATCAGCAACGCCACCCCCTTGTGAGTTCGGCCTTTAACTTTTTTTTGATTGTTCATATATTTTAAATTTCAGCTTCTTTTATGTATTTTCAGATGCCTGTTAATAACCGGTCCTTCCGGTTGATTCAAATTTAAAATCAAAGTTAACGATTTTTTTTTCTCTCGCGATATATATATTCAAATTTAAATTAACTGACAGTTTCTTTTGATAATGTTTATTCAACTCTAATGCACATCGACTTCAACGTACGTTCAAATTTAAATTTTTAAATCTTTTCTCTTCCGTCCGCGATTATTTAAATTTAACGCCCGCTTATCTATTTTAAAATTTTTCCGTTGATGTCAGTATTTCCGTCCGACTTAAATTTTGGTTTAATTGCTTTGCCAACGTTCGTCTGACTTTAACGTACATTCAAAATTCCTATTCAAAGTTTAACGACATTTTCCCTCGGTTCGTATTTATTTAAATTTAACTGACGTCTGGCCTTTTGAATTTGATTTTTCCGGGTTATCTTTTGAATTTTTGAATTTTTCAACGGTCCGTCCGTGGCATCCGGCTAAAACCGGATGTTGTTTTCGTTTGATTTTACTCGTTTTGGTTTGAAAAGGCATGATATGAATTTTTTCTGTTTATGGCGCAGGACAGCAATGTAGGCAAGAACCCCGCCCAGCCGACAATGACTAGCCACAGTGCAACCCTAGATCATGCCGACCGCCATGCATTGCTGCTCCACTCGATATTCGAATGCTAACCATAACATAAGAAAGAAAGCCAAACAATGTATGCACTTTTTGTTTATTTTATTATTTTTTATTTATTAATCAAGTTGACAGATGACAAGAAGGTGCTTTCATGTAAGAATGCAGATAAAGTGATAAAAGCAATTTAATAATTCATCACTTTACACGAAGACCACTAATGTAAAATTTGCTGTATAAAATGTGAACATTGGCAACACTATGTCATTGTCAATCACCAGACTATTTAGTCTCTAGTGTGAATAGCTGCCACCGATTCGACTAAATAGTTGGCGTAGTGTGAATACAACAGCCCAATTCGACCAAATCGATTGAGTCGCAAGTGTGTATAGGCTCTAAAAGTGCAGACATTGGTGACTTATCTGTAACCTTATAAAACAGCTGATTCAACCAACCTTACGACAAGCTGTGTTACTAGTCATTGGTGCCTTATCGTAATTCTGTAGCTGTATCGTTAACTTACAGACCAATTGGATTTTTTTTAAGGTTCAGACATTGGTGACTTATAAGTTATTCTGTATCATTAACCTTATTGTAACTTTATCGCTATCCATATGAGCTGTTAGTGGTGCCGTAAATCTGTAAACAGCTGACACATGTCGAGGCAGATCTTGGAAGGTAGGCGCATATGCGAATTCAGAAATTTCCCATGTATTTTGTTATTGAAATTGGTAGATTGTAATGTCAAAATAATATTTTTCTTGGTTAAAATCTGAATTCGCTTGGGACTCGCACATTACTATTGGCCATGATGTGAATTCGCTTTGATTTTGATATTATAATCTACCTTTGTAAATAAAAAAAGAAGTTTCTGAATTCGCCTATGCGCCTACCTTCCTATAACTGCTTTCACAAGTGTCAGCTGTTTACGGATTTAGGGTTAGGGGTTAGGGGAGAACGAAAAAAGACACTGAGGATGGCGCATATTAGCCGAAACCGGTTTGTCTCCAAACCAAACTTGACAAGGGATGACGGAGGATCGTTCCACAATACATCAAGAGCTACTCTCCCTTGCATGGACCTTCTATAGTTAGGTTATGGGTTTTCGCATGACGACATACCTTCATACATAGTGGGGCCATAAGTGTCATGCAAAGAGGAATGTAGAAGAATTTGACAGATTCGGCCCCTATGGAAATGCTAGGGTGCGTGTGTGTGTGGCATATGTCAACAAAAATGCTTGTGTTCGTGTGTTTATGAAGATTGAAGAAGAAGTCAGCTGATCTTATGCATTCTCCTTTATTGTTGCTCCATGAAACTAGCTCATTGCCATGGTACAATAACTTAGAGGTAGGCGCACGGGCGAATTCAGAAACTACTTTTTTTACTTCCAAAGGTAGAGTGTAATGTCAAAATCCAAGCGAATTATAATCATGGCCAATAGGAATGAGCGAGTCCCAAGCGAATTCAGATTTTAACCACGGCGAAATATCATTTTGACATTACACTCCATGGTAAAATCATGGTACAATAACTTAGAGGTAGGCGCACGGGCTACATGGGGATTTTCTGAATTCGCCCCTGCGCCTACCTGGTATATCCATGATGCAAGAAAGAAGGTAGTGTAAACGTCAAATTTTTGTCGCCATATTAACCACCTGACAATTATATGGATTATGACATTTCGTGCTGCCATACTCAGTGCTAAAAATCCTCCATTTAAGTTATTTTTTATTTCCTTGGTAACCATGGTATCGATTGCAACAAAACGAAGTTTTTTAATTTGAATATTGATATATACATATAAATATAAATACGTACATTTACGTGTTAAATTCTTCATAATATCAGATCACAAATAATTGTATAAAAAATAAGATTTATTCTTAAAATAAGTTGCGGCAAGTTTGTGGAATATAGTACATACTACAATCCCACTACACCTCCTGTGAATTTCATTGAAAAATTTCCGTGGTTAGAAATTATGAATATTGGCACCTTATGAACTTGCGACCGAAAAAACAAGTGCGGTCGGTGGCATGGTTATATACAAAATTTAGTAGTAAATACAATATTTAATTTAGATGAAAAGATACGAAAAAGATTTTTTTGCGAAGAATCTATTTCAGAATTATGTAAATAATAAAATAAAAGAAAATAAAATTAGTAACTCAATTAAAAACTAAAGAAAACTGCATCATAAAAATTTAAACTAAATTTACATTCTTATATAACTGCAAAAAATTTTTTTTAATAAATATATTTTTTAAATGTGGAAATATTCTTGTATAAAACATTGAAACCAAATATGCATATATATATGTATACGTACGCAATAAATATTTCATATAAAGAAAATCAATAACTCTTACTTTATTCATAAAAAATCGAACAGTTTTCAAATATTGTATAAAGGACGTTTTCGTAAGATTTTTTGACTTTCATAACTGCATAAATCTATTTTATTTTTAACACGCTTTTATTACCCTGCAGGAAATGCATATAACTTAAAACTGACTTTAAACTGTTTACAAAGACACCAGTGGTCACTTTTAATTGTATAATTAAAAATGGGTTTCTTGCTGTTTGATTTTTTTTCTTCCTGCAGGGTAGTTTCACCTGTATGTATGTATGTAATTTCTAGCTGCTGTCTAAAATATATTTTTAAAATATTCACTTATTTATGAATAACTTAATTTTGTTTTCTTTGAAAAGCTTTTTTTTCAATATATTGAAAATGTTAAAATATACTCATTACATCGGCTCATTTGTTTTGTTGATAAGCATATGTGAAAAACACTATTTTATTTAAAATACCCAATATTTTGTTCAAATATACCCTCAGCCAAAAAATTTTGATTGGGCAACGCTATCCTAAATTTTTGACTTAAAATAAGACGTCAATAATCCATATTATAATCAAAAATGACAACGTCAAAGTGAAATGGAACTACCTTGTTTGTTTGTATCATGGGTATATCCATGGTATAAGTATACCAGGTAAAACAAACGTCAAGTTTTCGTCGCCATATTAATCACCTGACAATTAAGCAGATTATGACATTTCGTGCTACCATACTCAATGATAAAAATCCTCCATTAATGGCATTTTTCGCTGCTTTGTTTTAAAAATAAATTGTAACCATGGTATTCATGGTAAAAACTATTTTAATTCAAAACGGTTTGGAATTTTGCAAACCCACATCCAAACCAAGGTAGATTTTTTGATTATATTCTTAATCCAAATATCATTTTGGCGAGAAACAGTTAAATGTGCAGTTATTGGCTTACTTATGTATTTATAAGCGGTTTTGCGTCTTTTATTTTGTTCAATAGTGACGTATAGGCGGTTTTGCAGGCGTTTGTAAAAACTTTTCTTCAATAAAGCAAAGTTATAATCCATTTCGTGTTTATGAAAGTATAATCAACTTTAGTACAGTACAGTACAGTTATAAAGCAATAACACCTATTATTCGCGGCATTGGTTAGCAAAATTTCCTTAAAAAAAGCGGTTTTGAAACTGTGTCATTATTTGGAATTGCATTGTGTGAATCTCAAAATTGTTGCATGAATGGATGGGGACGGACGCCAGGAATGTATTTTTGATGAAATCTTATTTTTGGCAAAAATGTCACGCAGTTTTGCACTTTAAGCGACGATATGTATGTACACCACCATACCAAGTGAGCATTTCAGTCTATATATGTATGTATGTACATATGTCCAATCCAATTACAAAAAAATATGTACCCTAGATTTTAACAATATGAGTTGCTTATTTCCGCGGTGCAATAATACCAAATATGGCTGCAAAGACGGTGATATAAAATTTTTCCAATTTCCGACGATACCCTTTATTCGCGGAGAGTGGATGAAGATTTGTGGAGTGAGCGAAGAGGAGCTACCGGAAGTTCCATAAATCTGCTCACTAGTGCCCTTTCTCTTTCTGTCCTTTGATTCCTGAAATACCCAAACTTTCAAACAAAAATCTACGTATTCAAAAAATAAAAATCTGGCATCGCTATACCCCAAAACTGACATAAGATCAAACTTCAAAAATCTGCTTTTTAATCAAAAAGACAGCGTCAAAATGACAATGCACATACCTGTATTTTTTATACCATGGGTATATCTGCCTTGGGTACAATAACTTAGAGGTAGGCGCACGGGCGAATTCAGAAACTACTTTTTTTATTTCCAAAGGTAGAGTGTAATGTCAAAATCCAAGCGAATTATAATCCTGGCCAATAGGAATGAGCGAGTCCCAAGCGAATTCAGATTTTAACCACGGCGAAATATCATTTTGAGATTACACTCTACCAATTACAATAACAAAATACATGGGGTTTTCTGAATTCGCCCCTGCGCCTACCTGGTATATCTGCCTTGATTACACTCAGGATCCACCAATACAGGTCGGCTCTTCAGATCAGCTGACTTCTTCTTTTTCTTCAACAGCTATCCAATTTCTCTGCTTCTGCATATTCTATACATACATTCGTGTTTACTATTGGTCAAATTCTTCGTTCTCTGAGTTTCTCCATCATTCGCTCGTGAGCTGAATGTCAAATTATTTCGTTCTCCTTTCAGTTTTGACATTCCGTTTGACATTCAGCTCACGGCATGTTTGTGTGTATGTACCATGGACCGACCTGGTATTTGGATCATGATTAGGGTGCCGACAGTCATCAACGAGTCGACCGAACGAATCGAGTACCCGTAAACATAACGAGTTGAACGAATTTCATGCCCGCATGACAACACAAAAATCAGCTGTTTTCTATTTTGAACAGCCGTGTGAGTGTTGCCGTATTTGAAATAATGGGAAGACACAAAAATTTCGCATGAAATACCCAAACTTAGTACCGATATTTATTCTCGATTGAAATTTTTAAATATATTGTTTTCTTTCAGAAAAAAAGACGTAGGCGAAAATTTTAAATAAAAATATGCTCGATTTTGTATTCAAAGTTTTGGTAATTATCTAGTTTAGGTGACATGGTGAAAATTGGTAAATTTTCAAGAACTGGGGTGTCAATCGACGCGTTTTGATCACATGAACACGAATTCGAAGCGGAACTTAATTTTTTAACGCAATACAAAATTGTTAACAAAAGACGGCGGGGTAAAAACAGCTTTTTTAAGTGGTGTGGTCCTGTCCCTCTTCAGGAGTCAGAGTTGCATTTCTGATGCATTTTGTAATTTTGTTGTTGAACAGTGAAAAATAAGTAAAAGAAAATACACTTTTTTGGCAATAAATAAAGGAATAACCATAATTTTTTTTTATTTCGTGCTTACACAAACAATTTTCTAAAAGCTGCCTTCGTCGCAATTTTGTTTGCCTGTGTGGATTTTATGACGGAAAATATCAGTTGTTCACTACCCGCTGGCCCGCTATCCGTTGATCCGTTCAAAAATGGTAAAAGGGATAATTTTGAAATAAAAATTACTTTTATTTATCATAAATTACTCTTTTCTTTTCATTGCCTAATTTCTCATTTATTTGAAAAATACGCTATCCATTTCCTATGAAGTAGGGATATGAAATAACTATTATTTCATTCAAACATGTACATTTTTCAAATATAACATCATTTATGCAACTTTTTTATTTCATCCTGTGCGAAAAGTTATGCTCCGAAAAACAAAAGTTATAACTGGATAATATCGATTTTAAGTTTATTTGAAACTAAAATAAAGGCATTAAAAATGGTTACATGTGAATTAATAACATATACAGAAATGATAATTATTTTCAATAAATGAGCTAAACAATTATCTAATAACTCATATTTCGCTTAAATAAACTTAAGCGGTTTTTCCTATGAACAAAGATATATTCTATTACATTTTACACTCGCATTGATTTCGTTTAATAATACAATGAAAAATACCGTTCAAATGTTTTAGTGGCTAAAAAAGTTCGTTCGGCAACACCGCGTTGAGCAAAAGCAATCAGCTGACACGTTGTTATGGGAAAAATCAAAACTCGTTTGATTTCTTCGATACGGCCGGCTATGGGCGTTTATGTCAGCGTCGGTGAGATTTCGTTTACATGCAACTCCCATAAGATAGATCGTGTCAGCTGACACGGGTATGTGCGGGCGTTGATGACTGTTGAAACCATTACACTCTACCAATTACAATAACAAAATACAAGGGGATTTTCTGAATTCGCCCCTGCGCCTACCTGGTATATCTGCCTTGCTCAATGCGACGCTTTTGAACACTTGGTTTTTTTTTATATTTAATTAGTTTAAATTTTAAAGACAGTTTATTACACAATTTTTGGACATATTGAAGCTGCCGAAAAAATATGGGATCTTCGAAAAAACATAAAAAGCATAAATCCGAAAAACGGGAAAAATATGAAGGTAAAAAAAAATGTTTATTACCTGTGCCTGCCAATATACATATGTACATAAATATGTTGCTAATATCTAAATTATAATACTTTCCACAGAGTATAGCAATCAAATGGATCCCTCGCAATGGCAACGAGGTCTAAAGTTAATTTTAAAGGTCGGCTCCAATTCTACGCCTGAATATGGTGGCGGCGACACAACACTGATAGGACCGCCAACAGCCGCCGAGGCAATGATGTCTACGGCGCCAAGCAGTCCAGTATGTCAAGATGAAAAACAGCAAACGCGAATGGAGGAGCACCACCACAGTGAGAAGCATAAAAAATCGAAGAAAAAAAAAAAGAAAAAGGATCGTGAGAAGAAGCATAAACATCATAAGGAGAAACGTCATCGTAATGAGCGACGTGAGCAGCGAAAAAAAGATGGATGCGGAAATGGCCTACAAGCTGATAATATAACGGCTGAGTTGGCCTGTAATGATGAGCATCTCAATAAGTATAAATATTTGGATGTCCAAATGGTACAGCAGAATACACAGCCCACTAATCACTCGACCATAAGCTCGCCGCAACGCAGTCCAAGAAATATTCGTGTACCTCCCTCCACTATGGATTGCGATTCCAGTCAAGATGGCTTCAGTTTTATGGAAGAAGTTGATTCACAACCATTGCCAGGGAACGTACTCTTGTATGCTGGTGTAACAACAGAAAATGCGCCATCCTCTCGGCCCGTCTCAAAGCCCATAGTGCCGCGCAAAATTGATGATCTATTGGATTCACCAGTTTCCTCCTCGACGCAATCGCCATCGGCTGGCCCAGGCATCTTGGGACCTATTAGTCCATCAAAGCAGCTGCCAGAAGTAAGTCATATGCTATATTGTTGTTACGTCAAAAACACTTCCCGGAAGTTCTGAGAAGTGTAGCCAAACTGACAGACTTTGGTCAGAAACAAATTCGAGAATAAGTGGAATGGTAGGTACTTCCAGACGACGCAATGAGATTTGGTACTTTCAGAAAGTGAGAAGGTACTTTCATTGCGTCGTCTGGCAGTATCAGAATAAGTACAAATCGACAAAATTAATATTGGAATCGATAAAGCTTCTCAAGGTGAGTTTAGCAATATATTTTTTTTGCTGCAAATATATTGGTGGTTCTGCACTGAAGATGGCGCATATTAGCCGAAACCGGACTACAAACCAAACTTGACAAGGTATGACGGAAAATCGTTCCACAATATATCATATTCCTACCCTGTCGGAAAAACAAGCAACCAAAAATTATTTTATTTACCTTTCAACGATGTAAAAATTTTGAAGAAATACCCAATACTTTGTAAAATATAAGATTTTAAAAATATCGAATCTTGAAACTTTACCCCTTAAACTCCCCACCTATGTACATATGTATATGTTTGTACCACAAAAATATATATGTATATAGCTAGCTTAGAGTGCAAATTGTGTAAGTCCTTTTTTCAAACTTTGTAGGAGAGACAAAAAACAAAAAATAAAAAAATTTCAAAATGAAAAAAAATTTTCTGTTCATATAAAAATTTTGGACTTACACAATTTTCTTCGCTTTCTGGACTTACACAATTTGCTTATCACTGAATAACAACGAGTAGAAATATGACAAGTATCACAGACTTGTTTAGTGTGGTGCATATCTGATTTTTCTAGCTTTCTACACTTAAAAACACTTTTTCATAAAAATGGACTTACACAGTTTGCACTTTAAGATAGCGATGTGTTTTTTGAACTCATCGTTAGAAACTATCGATCCCTATATCTATATATATAAAAATGATTTGGTATTTAATTGTAACGCTAAAACTTGAAAACGGCTGAACCAAATCAAATACTTCCTTAGGGGGGTTTGTTTGTTCTTACCCCGCGAAGGTTTAGTCGAAGAAAAAATTAAAAAATTTTAGGGGGGCGTGGCACCTCCCATACAACCTTAATTTTTAAAGCTGCTTATCTCTAAAACAATTTAAGGTAGGGAGCTGAAAATTGGTATAGGGGTAGGTGATATCAAAACCCTTCTCATTCAGAAAATTGGGGGTTATCAGAAAAGGGGGCGTGGCACCTCCCATACAGCCTTAATTTTTAAAGCTGATTATCTCTAAAACAGTTTAAGGTAGGGAGCTGAAAATTGGTATAGAGGTACGTGATATCAAAACCCTTTTCACTCAGAAAAGTGGGGGTTATCAGAAAAGGAGGCGTGGCACCTCCCATTCAACCTTAATTTTTAAAGCTGATTATCTCTAAAACAGTTCAAGGTAGGGAGCTGAAAATTTGAATAGAGGTAGGTGATATCAAAACCCTTCTCACTCAGAAAAGTGGGGGTTATCAGAAAAGGGGGTGTGGCACCTCCCATACAACCTTAATTTTTAAAGCTGATTATCTCTAAAACAGTCTAAGGTAGGGAGCTGAAAATTGGTATAGAGGTAGGTGATATCAAAACCCTTCTCACTCAGAAAAGTGGGGGTTATCAGAAAAGGGGGCGTGGCACCTCCCATACAACCTTAATTTTTAAAGCAGATTATCTCTAAAACAGTTCAAGGTAGGGAGCTGAAAATTGGTATAGAGCTAAATGATATCAAAACCATTCCCACGCATAAAAGTGGGTGTTATCGGAAAAAGGGGCGTGGCACCTCCAATACAAACTTAATTTTTCATGCTGAATATCTCTAAAATTGTTTACGCTAGGGGCTAGGAAATTGGTGTGGAGATAAACGATAACAATTCCATATTAACGCAAAATAATAGGAGTTATACGAAAAGGGGGCGTGGCACTTCCCAACAACACTTAATTTTTTAAGCTTAATATCTTTAAAAGGATTTAAGTCAGGGACCTTATATTTTTGAAGTTGTATACACAATGAAGTAGTGAAAAATCGTTAATTTTCTATTAAAAACAATACCGGTGTAATAACAATTTTTGAAATGAAATTAATAAAAAAATCTATTTTGGGCAGAACGAAGTTTGCCGGGTCAGCTAGTCTATATATATAAAAGGAAGTGACGTTAGTACAAACGCGTATAACTCAAGAACGCCTGCACCGATTTGGATGATTGACACCAATTCAGATTGTCCTCTGGCCAGAATACGAGAATATCCAATAAAATTCCCGAAAAATGCAAAAAAAAATTATTTTCCCATACATTTTGTATATCTATATATATAAAAATGATTTGGTATTTAATTGTAACGCTAAAACTTGAAAACGGCTGAACTAAATCAAATACTTCCTTAGGGGGGTTTGTTTGCTGTTACCCCGCCAAGGTTTAGTCGAAGAAAAAATTAAAAAATGTTGGGGGGCGTGGCACTTCCCATACAACCTTAATTTTTAAAGCTGATTATCTCTAAAACAGTTCAAGGTAGGGAGCTGAAAATTGGTATAGAGGTAGGTGATATCAAAACCCTTCTCACTGAGAAAAGTGGGGGTTATCAGAAAATGGGGCGTGGCACCTCCCATACAACCTTAATTTTTAAAGCTGATTATCTCTAAAACAGTTGAAGGTAGGGAGCTGAAAATTGGTACAGAGGTAGGTGATATCAAAACACTTCTCACTCAGAAAAGTGGGGGTTATCAGAAAAGGGGGCGTGGCACCTCCCATATAACCTTAATTTTTAAAGCTGATTATCTCTAAAACAGTTCAAGGTAGGGAACTGAAAATTGGTATAAAGGTAGGTGATATCAAAACCCTTCTCGCTCAGAAAAGAGGGGGGTTGTCAGAAAAGGGGGCGTGGCACCTCCCATACAACCTTAATTTTTAAAGCTGATTATCTCTAAAACAGTTCAAGGTAGGGAGCTGAAAATTGGTATAGAGGTAGGTGAAATCAAACCCCTTCTCACTCAGAAAAGTGGGTGTTATCAGAAAAGGGGGCGTGGCACCTCCCATACAACCTTAATTTTTAAAGCTGATTATCCCTAAAACAGTTTAAGGTAGGGAGCTGAAAATTGGTATAGAGGTAGGTGATATCAAAACCCTTTTCACTCAGAAAGGTTAGTTTATCAGAAAAAGGGGCGTCGCACCTCCCATACAACCTTAATTTTTAAAGCTGATTATCTCTAAAACAGTTCAAGGTAGGGAGCTGGAAATTGGTATAGAGCTAAATGATATCAAAACCATTCCCACGCATGAAAGTGGGGGTTATCGGAAAAAGGGGCGTGGCACCTCCCATACAAACTTAATTTTTCATGCTGAATATCTCTAAAATTGTTTACGCTAGGGGCTTGGAAATTGGTGTGGAGATAAACGATAACAATTCCATATTAACGCAAAATAATAATAGTTTTACGAAAAGGGCGTGGCACTTCCCAACAACACTTAATTTTTTAAGCTGGATATCTTTAAAAGGTAGGGAGGTGGAAATTGGTATAGAGCTAAATGATATCAAAACCATTCCCACGCATGAAAGTGTAGGTTATCGGAAAAGGGGGCGTGGCACCTCCCATACAAACTTAATTTTTCAAGCTGAATATCTATAAAAGCGTTTAAGATTGGGACCTGAAAGTTGATCAGGAGATTAACGATATCAATAGCATGCTTATGAAAAAAACAGTAGTTTTGGGAAAAGGGGGCGTGGCACCTCCCATGCGTTCTTAATTTTTAAGGCTAATATTCCTAAAGCGTTCATGGCATATATATAGAAATCACTATGCAGATATACGATATCAATACCATGTTCACCCAAAAAAAAAAGAAAAGATTTATCGAAAAATGGGGCATTGCACCTCCCATACGTACTAAACTTTTGAGGCTGAATATATCTAAAAGGGTTGGAGGAAGGGCCTGAAAACCATTATGGAGGTATACTATATCAATCCTCTTACTTACTCAGTGGAAATAAATATCCGGGACAGAAAACTAAAAATGTTGTGTATCGTGCAGCCTTAAACTGAATACTAAAATTATATATTTTTGAACTTGTATACACAATGAAGTAGTGAAAAATCGTTAATTTTCTATTAAAAATAATACCGGAGTAATAACAATTTTTGAAATGAAATTAATAAAAAAAATCTATTTTGGGCAGAACGAAGTTTGCCGGGTCAGCTAGTTATAGAATATTTGTCAAATACATTATACGAACAATTTACAGAATTGCCCGCAACCACTGTAACTGACAAACTCGATACACCATATGAGCCAAGCGAATCCGAAATGCTTACGGATATTGGTGAATTACCATCAGCTGAGCAACCTTCTTAAAAGGTACGTGGTTCTTACGGTGAAAGGTGCAATATACCAAATTTTGTTATGATGTGTGATAGATTTGGAGTATCCGACAGAGTAGCTTCATGTCTAGCAACATCACTTTTTCAAGATTTAAATATAAGGGATCATAAAGGCGGGTACGTGTTTGTGGATAAATGTAAGGTTGCCAGAAAAAGAAAAAAATATAGAGATATAATGTTAAATAATCAACTTATTGAACGTAACTTGACAGCATTTTCGTTTGATGGCCGAAAGAATGATTCATTGAGACAACAAAAAGTTAATCAAAAATGTCATCCAACTATGGCAAAGGAGTCTCATCTAGTAGTTGTCAAAGAACAGCATACGCAACTAATTGGATATGTATCTCTAGCTAAAGAAGATGCAGAATCTAAGCAGCAAATATTAATAGATTTTTTTAACAATAAACAAATATCACTACAAAACTTAATTGGCATTTGTTGTGATGGTGAACCTGCTAACACTGGAACAGAAAATGGTGTTTTGCGTAGATTCGAGCTGCATTTACAAAGGCCATTGCATTGGTTTATATGTTTGCTTCTCTGTCGGATACTCCAAATCTATCACACATCATAACAAAATTTGGTATATTGCACCTTTCACCGTAAGAACCACGAAACTTTTGAGAAGGTTGCTCAGCTGATGGTAATTCACCAATATCCGTAAGCATTTCGGATACGCTTGGCTCATATGGTGTATCGAGTTTGTCAGTTACAGTGGTTGCGGGCAATTCTGTAAATTGTTCGTATAATGTATTTGACAAATATTCTATAATTGTGCGCTTTCTTTCATTATGTTGGTCCAACATGAATTCCATTAGATGATTCGGAATTTCTCCACATGAACATTTTTTTTTTTTTTTTTTTTTTTTTTTTTTTTCAAATTACATTGACATTTTCCGATATAAAATAACTCATTCAATGAGTGTAGGAATAATTGAAATTTCACACAATTTTTATTCTTATTTTCTTTATGATAGTTATCAATTAATTTGTTTAGCTTTTTTGTAATATTATTTTTGATTTTCTATTTTTTTTTTATGCTAATTTATGATTTACATACAGATGTACCTTAGAAAAATGTTTGCTTCACAGGGAAATATATGGATAAACATGCATGGTTAAAAAGTGCGATATCTCGGTGAAGGAACAACATATTTTAGAAAACTCGATGGCACTTAAAAGATTAAAATTTATACTTTAAGATGATATTCTTAGATTTTTAATTGGTTAAAAAATGTTGATGCTACACTACGTTAAAACTAGTGCATAAACAGCAATTTTTGCATCTTATTCATCTTTAGGCGAGGATATCTCGGAAACGAGTCCTGTCACAAGCAATTGGATGTAATATTCGGAATCATAAGAAGATTCTACATTGGAAAAGTGTTGCTTTATTGTAGTCAAAAATTGTGGAATTTGGATATTTTCATTTTGCGTTTAAATGAGTGGAAGTTGTTTAGAAATATGCATTTTTTTCAACAAAACCACAACAGCGAAATCAAACTTTATATACATTACTAGCTGACCCGGCAAACTTCGTTCTGCCCAAAATAGATTTTTTTATTAATTTCATTTCAAAAATTGTTATTACACCGGTATTGTTTTTAATAGAAAATTAACGATTTTTCACTACTTCATTGTGTATACAACTTCAAAAATATATAATTTTAGTATTCAGTTTAAGGCTGCACGATACACAACATTTTTAGTTTTCTGTTCCGGATATTTATTTTCACTGAGTATTGGCTATTTGAACCAAGTAAGTAAGAGGATTGATATAGTATACCTTAGATAGGGTCGAAAAAAAATGTCCTAAATGTCCGCCCCTAAATTTGAAGCTTATGTAGAGAGGGTTAAGGGACACAAAAAAAAATTTTTTTTTGACCTCGCGAAATACCGCCGAAATTGTTTTTTTCTTGTAACTTTGTTATTTATCATCCGATTTTTAAAATTGATACGTCATTAGTTTCGTATTTTGAAGCTCTACACTTCCTTCTAATGTCCTTTTGAGCTCTGAAGTCGTTTTCACATAGTTGGGTCAGCTAACTTATTTGTATGTCCACGAACTATCCTCTTTGTATTGCCAAATGAAAGTGCTTCAAAATTCATGACAATTTTGCCTTGAAACGGTTTTACTAAATTAATAAACAAAGAAGTTACGTCACAAAGAAGTTATTTAACGTAGATATTATTTAACTAATTTTTTTAAGCAATTCAGTATATGTAAAGTTGTAAAAGACCGACCCTAAATTTGAAGCTTATATTGAGAGGATTAAAGAAAAAAATTTTATTTTTTTTTCTGATCCCGCGAAATACCGCCGAAATAGTCTTTTTTATTGTAACTTTGTTATTTTTCATCCGATTTTTAAAATTGGTACGTCATTATTTTCGTATTTTGCAGCCCTACACTCCCTTCTAATGCTCTTTTCAGCTCTGAAGTCGTTTTCACATAGTTGGGTCAGCTAACTTATTTGTATGTCCATGAATTATCAAATTTAGGGGCGGACTTTTACAACTTTTTTTTTTCGTATGGGGACCAACCCTATCTAGTATACCTCCATAATGGTTTTCAGGCCCCTCATCGAACCCTTTTAAATATATTCAGCCTCAAAAGTTTAGTACGTATGGGAGGTGCAATGCCCCATTTTTCGATAAATCTTTTTTTTTTTTTGGTGAACATGGTATTGATATCGTATATCTGCAAAGTGATTTCTATGTGCATGCCATGAACGCTTTTAAGGATATTTAGCCTTAAAAATTAAGAACGCATGGGAGGTGCCACACCCCCTTTTCCCAAAACTACTGGTTTTTCATAAGCACGCTATTGATATCGTTAATGGCCTGATCAATTTTCAGGTCCCAACTTTAACGCTTTTATAGATATTCAGCTTGAAAAATTAAGTTTGTATGGGAGGTGCCACGCCCCCTTTTCCGATAACCGACACTTTTATGCGCAAAAATTGTTTTGATATCATATAGCTCTGTGCCAATTTCCAGGTCCCTGACTTAAATCCTTTTAAAGATATTAAGCTTAAAAAATTAAGTGTTGTTGGGAAGTGCCACGCCCCCTTTTCGTATAACTCCTATTATTTTGCGTTAATATGGAATTGTTATCGTTTATCTCCACACCAATTTCCAAGCCCCTAACGTAAACAATTTTAGAGATATTCAGCATGAAAAATTAAGTTTGTATTGGAGGTGCCACGCCCCTTTTTCCGATAACACCCACTTTTATGCGTGGGAATGGTTTTGATATCATTTAGCTCTATACCAATTTTCAGCTCCCTACCTTGAACTGTTTTAGAGATAATCTGCTTTAAAAATTAAGGTTGTATGGGAGGTGCCACGCCCCCTTTTCTGATAACCCCCACTTTTCTGAGTGAGAAGGGTTTTGATATCACCTACCTCTATACCAATTTTCAGCTCCCTACCTTAGACTGTTTTAGAGATAATCAGCTTTAAAAATTAAGGATGTATGGGAGGTGCCACACCCCCTTTTCTGATAACCCCCACTTTTCTGAGTGAGAAGGGTTTTGATATCACCTACCTCTATACAAATTTTCAGCTCCCTACCTTGAACTGTTTTAGAGATAATCAGCTTTAAAAATTAATGGCGTTTTCTTTTCTGACAAAAAATGTTGCCCTTTAATATCTCAATTATCGAATTACGTAACCTGACTTTCTATAAAATGGCTGAATTTGTATTTAATGGTGCTATCTTACTTAGTCAGAGGACAACATTCGTTGAAATCACCACACAAGCTTACAAAATGGCTAAGAAAATCAAACAGGGCAACATTTTTTCGAGAAAAGAAAACGGCATAAGGTTGACTGGGAGGTGCCACGTTTCCTTTTCTGATAACCCCCACTTTTCTGAGTGAAAAGGGTTTTGATATCACGTACCTCTATACCAATTTTCAGCTCCCTACCTTAAACTGTTTTAGAGATAATCAGCTTTAACAATTAAGGTTGTATGGGAGGTGCCACGCCCCCTTTTCTGATAACCCCCAATTTTCTGAATGAGAAGGGTTTTGATATCACCTACCCCTATACCAATTTTCAGCTCCCTACCTTAAATTGTTTTAGAGATAAGCAGCTTTAAAAATTAAGGTTGTATGGGAGGTGCCACGCCCCCCTAAAATTTTTTAATTTTTTCTTCGACTAAACCTTCGCGGGGTAACAACAAACAAACCCCCCTAAGGAAGTATTTGATTTGGTTCAGCCGTTTTCAAGTTTTAGCGTTACAATTAAATACCAAATCATTTTTATATATATAGATATAGATATAGATTAAAAGTGTTTAAAATGACGAACAAAATGAAAAAGAAAGTAAAGCAATAAAGTTAAAACTACTCGTTGAATTGAAGAGAGTATTGGTTGCCATACTTAAATCAATTCTACATAAACTTCAATCGAAAATGGGCAAGCTCGAAATTGATTTTAGAGGTATGCTCTAGAAGACTTTTTTTCATAGAATTTAATGTAGAATCCAAATTTGCTAGGAACACTATGGCTTAGGTTCCGCCCATACAAATTGACCCACCCTAATATACATATATGCAAAATGCAAAATTATGCCTTGTGCTTGATTACTATAACAAAAAACAACTATTGAATTATGAATGTATTCAGTAAAAAATTTCCTCTCAATAAAGACGCGTTCAAATACGTATTGGAGCTGGTGCAAAATGCAATAGGGCTACGCCATGTTTGTGGCTCCTCGCGCTCTGTTAAACAATTTATTTACATATGGGTGATTCCAGAATGCTGAACGTGACGTTCGTACGCCTTCAAAGCTCAATATATATAAATATTTTTCTTCTGATTTTCATTTTTGGAAAGCACTTGAGTAGCACTATAATCGGTGCAATTAAGAAATATTATCGATTTCAAGCTTCTGAGATATTAGACTTTAGAGGGTGATCGCGAACGTGACAAAATTTAAGGAAATTTTTAGGTGCTATTAGGAAAGTGCAAAATTCTGCGAATTGTGGTCCAACATTTAAAAAGTAATGATTAGGGATCAAAGTATAATAATGTAGCTCTCAATTGGTGGTGGTATCGTGAAAATAAATGCACTAGTTTGATTTTTATATGCTTAGGAAGAAATGTGTAACGTGACATGGCGAACGCGACAAAATGTCCCAACCGGGGTCATAATGATTAATTCAAGTAAATTATACTTAGAATTCTTTCAATGAAGATAATTGCTTAGTAGCACATATAGTGAATATAAGTACAATAGTTAAGGGGAACGCGGAAAAATTTAATTTTACGTTGTCATATATTTATTAATTTCCATTGTTAATTCGGGAGCCTATGTGGATAAAGATTATTTAGAAACGTTCAAGTAGATTAAATGAGGAAGCTATACCACAAAAAAGCTATATCTGAAAAATGGGCTGTATGGCAGCTAGGTACATATATGTTATAGTGGTTATACCTTGCCAATTTTCGGTAACGCTGTTTAGACTATATGAGTACCAATAATCCAAAGTTTCATGTCCCTAGCTGTTTAAATGGAGAAGTTATACCCAAAAATGTATAATCTGAACAATCGGTTGTATGGGAGCTATATGTTATAGTGGCCCGATTTAGCCGATTCCGACAAATGATAAGCTAGCCATAAAAAGATACCCACATACCAAATTTCTCTAATACAGGGCTGCTCAGCTCATAGGCACTCAAAGCACAATTGTTTTTGTTTTGTTCCGAATCATAGGCACAGATACATATTTTCACTTCAACTACATATAAAAATTAAATTTTCTTTGCACTCCCACCCAACCAACGCTCACGAGAATGTGTAATTTTTCGAAATTTTAGCAATACTTTTTCGGACAAAACTATCGTAACGGGTTCCGTAAAAGTATCGTAAATGAATTACCTTTCGCTCAGTTTAGCCCTTATGACACTACGTTTTTTTTTCTGGTATTCTACCAGGTTTTTTGTGTGAAGGAGATAGTCAAATACAGTTTTGCGTTGGTGTAAGCGAGCAAGCTATATTGAAAAAAACCAAACAAAATACCATCTAGGTGATTAAAAACCAACGAGCCAGCTTGTATTTCGGTAGGTTTTTTGGCATTCGGTAATTTTTTCTGACGATTTTTCCAATTTGACAACCATAAAATAAATTATATTTAAAATAAAAAAATATATGGAAATACAAATTTTAAATTTGCCTCTTGTAAACTTCTGCTTTGGCCGTAAGGGTAAAGCAGAAGTCCGCAAGAAAAATTATATTGCGTACTGGCTTTACTTTTTAACACGGAATACAAAGCTATCCTGCCCATTGGGTTTCATAACTTTTTTATTTCAGTAATTTAAATCAAATTTCCAAAAAAAATATTTTTTTAAATAAATATTATTTTCATTTAATTTGAAGTTTAATGTCAATCAAGTTATTTTTGAGGGAGTGTTTGTCTCTTTTCAACCTATAGAAGAATTGTTTTTGTATTTTGACTTTCGGTGGGTTTTCAAAACCAAAAAAACTAGGGAAAAAATGTAGTGTCATATAGGCATTTGTGGCAGCAGAGCTCACTTTCTCGATATTCGCTTTCGATTCAGTTTACGATACTTTTTCGTTACTGAAACTGATAGTAAACGGATGTACTTTTTATCCGTGTTTGTATCGAGAATGTGACTGAAAAAGTATCTAAAACGGATCGAAAATATTTACTTTAGGAATAAATTCCTATTTCCAATTGGATCTTATATCCAATTCGTTCCACATATAAAAAAGGGTGCATTTTTTCGTTAACAAACAACATATATACAGATATGTACATTAATATTTAATAATAAATTAACTAATTATAACTACTAGGAGATCCCGCTACTATCGAAAATTGACAGTTTCCTAGTAGTGTAGCTACTCCAGAATGCAGAAATATTTTTTACTTCATGATATTTTTTATTAAAATTTATCTATTTCATTCAAATCCCATTTGTAGTTCAAGCACAACCCTTTTCCATTTTTAATTTATTAAATTTTTTCATAAAAAATTATTTTTTTACCTTAGTTTGGGTGGCACTGGTTTGTTTTTTTTTATTATTTTAATTTGGACCCATTTATTACGCATAAAAGCAGGCCTGCATTCACCTTCCGCCACCTCTACCCTCTTCACCATAGCATTGTAGTTGGCTATCAAATTTGCGGTCTCTGCCGCCAACTCACCGACTCTCTGTAAAACTCTGCTCCGACTCTTTTATGAATTCCATTAGCTGCTCCTTCATTTCCTCTTTCCACAAAATTAATTTTGCCTCTAAGCGCGAAATCTCACTTGAGGATGGCGGTGGGCTCTCCATATTCGAAGCCTTAACAAAAGTTGGAGTGAGATGTGGAGAGGCAGCAGTTAGGCGTGTTGTTCTTGCTTGTCTTGGCGGGGGAACCATATTAGCGGCAGAATAAGTTTTGTTGTTGCTTTTTTGTTGTTTATTTTCTTGCTTTTAGGATGGCAAATTTTGGTGTTTTGCAATTGTGCAAATTATTAATAAAAAACAAATTTTTGTAGCCGAGTAGCGTACACAGGTTGAAAATAATTTGACAAAGAGTCTGCGCGAAGTTTAACAATTTATTATGACGTATAACACTTGGTTAATTTAATTTTATTGCAGCGAAACTAAAAACGCGTCTACTCTTTTTGCATCGCCATGTTGACCGAATTCGAGCAGTTCGAATTGATCGTTTTTGTTTGAAGCCCGTCAAGGCTTATCCAAATAGAGGTTATATTACTTCCGTTTTTATGTGTGTGTTTTCTTTAAAAATGTCAATGTGAAAGAGAAGAGAAATTAATTTCAAGGTAAAATTTTTGCCAATTCGTTTTGTCTGACATTCACACTTTTTAGTATACATACACAATTCCAATCAGCTTATCTACTGCGATATCCTTCTTTAGATAATTCTTGAAGCCCGTTTGTTGTTCAAATGCCCGTACAAACATGCCGTGCATTCGAGCTTACAAACAAAAAAATGTGTATCGGAAAAACAAAAATAAAAAAAACTACATATCGTCGCTCCGGAAGAAGAAAGACGCATGCCAGTAATTTGTCGACGAAAAAAGGCGCATTAAAAATATTTCGGGGAAGAAAGACGCCTTACAAAACATTTCGACGAATATAGATGTATCGAAAAAGCACTCGTATATGAATCTTTTTACGTCCGTTTTTTTATCGTAAATGTAGAAATTTTACAAACATACATACTTACATTTAAAATATTTAGTTTGGAATTTTTCGAGAATAGCTCGTAAATCGCAATGTTCGTAAAATGTACGGTACTTTGCTGGCTGGGTATTCAAACAAAAAAGGACGCCGTACTTATGGTGTTTTCGGTTCTAAGTTAAAATTTTATACACCACGAATGCAAAATGTTTTCAATGTCGCACTCTCCTGTGAAAGTCTACTTTACGTTTATTAAAAAGTGCAGTGCCATGCCTTGACAGTGTAAACAATGTACATTTATTACATTCATTACATGCAATATTCTGAGAATGAAACAGATAGGTTTGCATTTTTAGAATCGACCACGAAAAAGAAAAAGGGTAATGAAAAGGTAACATTTTATGCCAGAATCGAAAACACCATTAGTATAGTTTAGTTTATATTTAAAAGCATAAAAATTCCACCTAAACGAACTGCAGTTGCAGAAATTGTCGGCACTGTTGTTGCAGTTCCAAGCAATATAGAAATTATAATTGAGAATAGTTTATATAATATACTAGCAAACAGAGGTGGGAAATAAGGATTACGATTACAAGATGATTACGATCATAATTTTATATATTACTAGCTGTACCCGGCCAAGCTTTGCTTTGGCCCACTTCCTATTATAGGTACTTGAAGCGAAAAACGGCACACTTTAAAATATGTTGGATGTATCTAGAAACCGAAATTACCTCGGGCTGCAGAACTCAGCACAAATCAGATAAGTTTAAAAAAGTGAAGGAAAAAATTGATGTTTTCAAAAGTTTGCCCTCTTCATATTCTTATCCCATTTTTCTTCGTATTAGTTTCCAACTCCCTTTCCCTCTACTTTTCTCTTTCTCTTTCTCTTTCTCTTTCTCTTTCTCTTTCTCTTTCTCTTTCTCTTTCTCTTTCTCTTTCTCTTTCTCTTTCTCTTTCTCTTTCTCTTTCTCTTTCTCTTTCTCTTTCTCTTTCTCTTTCTCTTCCTCTTTCTCTTTCCCTTTCCATTTATCTTTCCTCACATTTCAGTTTCCTTTTTCTTTTCCCGTCACATTCCTGCTTCCCTTTCTCTATCGCTCTCTCTCTCTTACCTCTCTTTTTCTGGCTTTCTCCTTTTTTTACCCCCTCTTATTCCTTCTCTACTTCCCTGTCTTCTCTCCCCATCCTCTTCATTCCATTTTTATTATATTCTCTCTCCTTTTTCGTCCCTTTGCTTTTCCCAGTCTCATTACTCTTCCCCTTTCCCTAGGGAACTGGGTTTAGCATAACATACCCTGCATTGCACTTCTCATTTCATACCATCATTGCTTAAAAACATCCCGTGGCGTCCGAATCGTCTCTTTTACCCATAATTGTGTATCGGGACTAAGAATCACTATGAAAATATCTATATAGCGGACCCGGTCAACACCTTTCATTTTATATCAGTATTATTCAGAAGCATCCCGGGCTCATCCGGGTCCACTTATTGACCCAATCTGGGAACTTGACCTAGGAACAATAATGGCTACGGTATCTGTAGACTTGACCAAAAAATCGTAATGGGTACGGCTCTACATGAGAGTCCGCTCAACATCTTTCATTTGGTACCAATATCCTTAAGATATATCACGGTGTTATCCGGGTCCACATATTGACCCATATCTATGGATCCCACCTAGGAATCGTCATGCGCCGTGATTAAATAACAATATCGCTGAGAAATTATTCGGGGCCATCCGGATCCACATTTTGACCGTCATCTGGGGACCTGACCTAGGAATCATCTCTATGTAAAAGCCCTGCCTTTCAGTTTACACCCATATCGTTGAGAAATTTTCCGGGCAATCCGGGTCCACGTTCATTTGGTACCAATATCCCTGAGAAATATCCCGGTGTTATCCGGGTCCGGGTGCTGACCCACACCTTGGGACCCGACCTAGGAATCGTAATTAGTTCATTTCTATCTAAAATCCCTGCTCAGCACCCTTCATTTGATACCAATATCGCTGAGAAATTTTCCGGGGTCGTCCGTGTCCACGTTTGACCCACATCTGGAGACCCGACCTAGGAATCACAATGAGTACTATTCTATGTGATTTCTCTGCTCAATACCTTTCATTTGATACCAATATCGCTCAGAAACATTCGAGGGTCATCCGGGTCCACGTTTGACCCATATCTGGAGACCCGACCTAGGAATCACAATGGGTACTATTCTATGTAAATTCTCTGCTCAACACCTTTCATTTGATACTAATATCGCTCAGAAACATTCGAGGGTCATCCGGGTCCACGTTTTGACCAATAACTGGAGACCCGACCTAGGAATCACAATGAGTACTATTCTATGTAAATTCTCTGCCCAACACCTTTCATTTGATACTAATATCGCTCAGAAACATTCGAGGGTCATCCGGGTCCACGTTTTGACCCATAACTGGAGACCGAACCTAGGAATCACAATGAGTACTATTCTATGTAAATTCTCTGCTCAATACCTTTCATTTGATACCAATATGGTCCAAAAATATTCAGGGGAAAGCCGGATCCACGTTTTGACCTTTTGACCCATATCTCGGGAACCGGCTTCCGGATTTGAAAAAAATATGCATATAAACCATCTAGGGCAATGTACTAAGCTGGTGTGTAAATTTGATCAAAATCCCTCCACGCGTTTGGACAAAAGCCGGCGACAAAGAAATGGGCTTGATTTTTATATATATATAGATATATATTATATGATATTACGATTACTGTAAACGTAGTCCTATGTGTATTCGATTACACACGTCATCCTTATCGCCAAGCTCTGCTGGCAAATACCCGCCCCGCTTCGTAATGACGAAGAATAGTTGTACATATGTCATAATGAGTTTTTCCTATACCTTTCTCCTTTTCTTTCTTTTTCAGGCAGTACATGGAGAGCAAAGAAGGAAAATGGAAGACGCTACAACAAGCCCAACACTTACTTTTTAACATCTATATATTAATACACTAACATGAATTTTGTCCGCGACCTTTTGGCGATTCTACTGAACCGATTTTAAAAGTTAGACCATCATTAGAAAGGGAATTACCGAGAATAAGTCCATTTTGATTTTATGAAAAAATTTAATAAATTATTTTTTTACCTTAGTTTGGGTGGCACTGGTTTGTTTGTTTTTTTTATTTTTTTAATTTGGACCCATTTATTACGCATAAAAGCAGGCAACAAAAAATATTATAAAAATTATTATAGGTAAAGGAATTTTCTGCAACAACAGCAATTACACAGAAATTTTCCAACGGCGATTGTGCACGAATTTTCCAACCGATTTTAATGAAAATCAAAATGGACTTATTCTCGGTAATTCCCTTTCTAATGATGGTCTAACTTTTAAAATCGGTTCAGTAGAATCGCCAAAAGGTCGCGGACAAAATTCATGTTAGTGTATTAATATATAGATGTTAAAAAGTAAGTGTTGGGCTTGTTGTAGCGTCTTCCATTTTCCTTCTTTGCTCTCCATGTACTGCCTGAAAAAGAAAGAAAAGGAGAAAGGTATAGGAAAAACTCATTATGACATATGTACAACTATTCTTCGTCATTACGAAGCGGGGCGGGTATTTGCCAGCAGAGCTTGGCGATAAGGATGACGTGTGTAATCGAATACACATAGGACTACGTTTACAGTAATCGTAATATCATATAATATATATCTATATATATATATAAATCAAGCCCATTTCTTTGTCGCCGGCTTTCGTCCAAACGCGTGGAGGGATTTTGATCAAATTTACACACCAGCTTAGTACCTTGCCCTAGATGGTTTATATGCATATTTTTTTCAAATCCGGAAGCCGGTTCCCGAGATATGGGTCAAAAGGTCAAAACGTGGATCCGGCTTTCCCCTGAATATTTTTGGACCATATTGGTATCAAATGAAAGGTATTGAGGAGAGAATTTACATAGAATAGTACTCATTGTGATTCCTAGGTCCGGTCTCCAGTTATGGGTCAAAACGTGGACCCGGATGACCCTCGAATGTTTCTGAGCGATATTAGTATCAAATGAAAGGTGTTGAGCAGAGAATTTACATAGAATAGTACTCATTGTGATTCCTAGGTCGGGTCTCCAGTTATTGGTCAAAACGTGGACCCGGATAACCCTAGAATGTTTCTGAGCGATATTAGAATCAAATGAAAGGTGTTGAGCAGAGAATTTACATAGAATAGTACCCATTGTGATTCCTAGGTCGGGTCTCCAGATATGGGTCAAACATGGACCCGGATGACCCTAGAATGTTTCTGAGCGATATTGGTATCAAATGAAAGGTATTGAGCAGAGAAATCACATAGAATAGTACTCATTGTGATTCCTAGGTCGGGTCTCCAGATGTGGGTCAAACGTGGACACGGACGACCCCGGAAAATTTCTCAGCGATATTGGTATCAAATGAAGGGTGCTGAGCAGGGATTTTAGATAGAAATGAACTAATTGCGATTCCTAGGTCGGGTCCCAAGGTGTGGGTCAGCACCCGGACCCGGATAACACCGGGATATTTCTCAGGGATATTGGTACCAAATGAACGTGGACCCGGATTGCCCGGAAAATTTCTCAACGATATTGGTGTAAACTGAAAGGCAGGGCTTTTACATAGAGATGAACTCATCATGATTCCTAGGTCAGGTCCCCAGATGACGGTCAAAATGTGGATCCGGATGGCCCCGAATAATTTCTCAGCGATATTGTTATTTAATCACGGCGCATGACGATTCCTAGGTGGGATCCATAGATATGGGTCAATATGTGGACCCGGATAACACCGTGATATATCTTAGGGATATTGGTACCAAATGAAAGACGTTGAGCGGACTCTCATGTAGAGCCGTACCCATTACGATTTCTTGGTCAAGTCTACAGATACCGTAGCCATTATTGTTCCTAGGTCAAGTTCCCAGATTGGGTCAATAAGTGGACCCGGATGAGCCCGGGATGCTTCTGAAAAATACTGATATAAAATGAAAGGTGTTGACCGGGTCCGCTATATAGATATTTTCATAGTGATTCTTAGTCCCGATACACAATTATGGGTAAAAGAGACGATTCGGACGCCACGGGATGTTTTTAAGCAATGATGGTATGAAATGAGAAGTGCAATGCAGGGTATGTTATGCTAAACCCAGTTCCCTAGGGAAAGGGGAAGAGTAATGAGACTGGGAAAAGCAAAGGGACGAAAAAGGAGAGAGAGAATATAATAAAAATGGAATGAAGAGGATGGGGAGAGAAGACAGGGAAGTAGAGAAGGAATAAGAGGGGGTATAAAAAGGAGAAAGCCAGAAAAAGAGAGGTAAGAGAGAGAGAGAGCGATAGAGAAAGGGAAGCAGGAATGTGACGGGAAAAGAAAAAGGAAACTGAAATGTGAGGAAAGATAAATGGAAAGGGAAAGAGAAAGAGAAAGAGGAAGAGAAAGAGAAAGAGAAAAGTAGAGGGAAAGGGAGTTGGAAACTAATACGAAGAAAAATGGGATAAGAATATGAAGAGGGCAAACTTTTGAAAACATCAATTTTTTCCTTCACTTTTTTAAACTTATCTGAATTGTGCTGAGCTCTGCAGCCCGAGGTAATTTCGGTTTCTAGATACATCCAACATATTTTAAAGTGTGCCGTTTTTCGCTTCAAGTACCTATAATAGGAAGTGGGCCAAAGCAAAGCTTGGCCGGGTACAGCTAGTAATATATAAAATTATGATCGTAATCATCTTGTAATCGTAATCCTTATCTCCCACCTCTGTTTGCTAGTATATTATATAAACTATTCTCAATTATAATTTCTATATTGCTTGGAACTGCAACAACAGTGCCGACAATTTCTGCAACTGCAGTTCGTTTAGGTGGAATTTTTATGCTTTTAAATATAAACTAAACTATACTAATGGTGTTTTCGATTCTGGCATAAAATGTTACCTTTTCATTACCCTTTTTCTTTTTCGTGGTCGATTCTAAAAATGCAAACCTATCTGTTTCATTCTCAGAATATTGCATGTAATGAATGTAATAAATGTACATTGTTTACACTGTCAAGGCATGGCACTGCACTTTTTAATAAACGTAAAGTAGACTTTCACAGGAGAGTGCGACATTGAAAACATTTTGCATTCGTGGTGTATAAAATTTTAACTTAGAACCGAAAACACCATAAGTACGGCGTCCTTTTTTGTTTGAATACCCAGCCAGCAAAGTACCGTACATTTTACGAACATTGCGATTTACGAGCTATTCTCGAAAAATTCCAAACTAAATATTTTAAATGTAAGTATGTATGTTTGTAAAATTTCTACATTTACGATAAAAAAACGGACGTAAAAAGATTCATATACGAGTGCTTTTTCGATACATCTATATTCGTCGAAATGTTTTGTAAGGCGTCTTTCTTCCCCGAAATATTTTTAATGCGCCTTTTTTCGTCGACAAATTACTGGCATGCGTCTTTCTTCTTCCGGAGCGACGATATGTAGTTTTTTTTATTTTTGTTTTTCCGATACACATTTTTTTGTTTGTAAGCTCGAATGCATGGCATGTTTGTACGGGCATTTGAACAACAAACGGGCTTCAAGAATTATCTAAAGAAGGATATCGCAGTAGATAAGCTGATTGGAATTGTGTATGTATACTAAAAAGTGTGAATGTCAGACAAAACGAATTGGCAAAAATTTTACCTTGAAATTAATTTCTCTTCTCTTTCGCATTGACATTTTTAAAGAAAACACACACATAAAAACGGAAGTAATATAACCTCTATTTGGATAAGCCTTGACGGGCTTCAAACAAAAACGATCAATTCGAACTGCTCGAATTCGGTCAACATGGCG
Organism: Urophora cardui; assembly: GCA_960531455.1. Taxonomy (NCBI): domain Eukaryota; kingdom Metazoa; phylum Arthropoda; class Insecta; order Diptera; family Tephritidae; genus Urophora; species Urophora cardui. The sequence continues at coordinate 58,447,540 of OY482674.1, read as the reverse complement.
ATGCAAAAAGAGTAGACGCGTTTTTAGTTTCGCTGCAATAAAATTAAATTAACCAAGTGTTATACGTCATAATAAATTGTTAAACTTCGCGCAGACTCTTTGTCAAACTATTTTCAACCTTTTTATTAATAATTTGCACAATTGCAAAACACCAAAATTTGCCATCCTAAAAGCAAGAAAATAAACAACAAAAAAGCAACAACAAAACTTATTCTGCCGCTAATATGGTTCCCCCGCCAAGACAAGCAAGAACAACACACAAAATAATAAATTCGTGCTAGACACTAACATACCCAATAATGTTAAATTATAAATTGTGCTGCTGTACATACAACTACTGTACACAGCGCCCGCTGTCCGCCAGCTGCCAACCAGTATTCAACACTTGCATAGCAGATGTACGAAAATCGTACACTAAGTGAGGTTCGATTGAATAGAACAATGGCATATATAAGTGAAAAATCCAACAGCTCAGCAGACCATCGGTAGCCGCAGTGCTTAGCGTTTCGCTAATATTCGACTACTGATGGTTCGAGCGTAGGTTCAAAGCCTGGTGTGCTCCCGAGGAGATGTCTGATGATGAAGAAAGTGGTTTTTCTTCGAAATAGCTATCACATCTACCATCGCTGTATGAGCTAATTGGATTTTTCCGCTTATTCCAAAGTATAAAAATTAAAATTAAAAATAATAAATTCGTGCTAGACACTAACATACCCAATAATGTTAAATTATAAATTGTGCTGTTGTACATACAACTACTGTACACAGCGCCCGCTGTCCGTCAGCTGCCAACCAGTATTCAACACTTGCATAGCAGATGTACGAAAATCGTACACTAAGTGAGGTTCGATTGAATAGAACAATGGCATATATAAGTGAAAAATCCAACAGCTCAGCAGGACCATCGGTAGCCGCAGTGCTTAGCGTTTCGCTACTATTCGACTACTGATGGTTCGAGCGTAGGTTCAAAGCCTGGTGTGCTCCCGAGAAGATGTATGATGATGAAGAAAGTGGTTTTTCTTCGAAATAGCTATCACATCTACCATCGCTGTATGAGCTAATTGGATTTTTCCGCTTATTCCAAAGTATAAAAATTAAAATTAAAAATAATAAATTCGTGCTAGACACTAACATACCCAATAATGTTAAATTATAAATTGTGCTGTTGTACATACAACTACTGTACACAGCGCCCGCTGTCCGTCAGCTGCCAACCAGTATTCAACACTTGCATAGCAGATGTACGAAAATCGTACACTAAGTGAGGTTCGATTGAATAGAACAATGGCATATATAAGTGAAAAATCCAACAGCTCAGTAGGACCATCGGTAGCCGCAGTGCTTAGCGTTTCGCTACTATTCGACTACTGATGGTTCGAGCGTAGGTTCAAAGCCTGGTGTGCTCCCGAGAAGATGTCTGATGATGAAGAAAGTGGTTTTTCTTCGAAATAGCTATCACATCTACCATCGCTGTATGAGCTAATTGGATTTTTCCGCTTATTCCAAAGTATAAAAATTAAAATTAAAAATAATAAATTCGTGCTAGACACTAACATACCCAATAATGTTAAATTATAAATTGTGCTGTTGTACATACAACTACTGTACACAGCGCCCGCTGTCCGTCAGCTGCCAACCAGTATTCAACACTTGCATAGCAGATGTACGAAAATCGTACACTAAGTGAGGTTCGATTGAATAGAACAATGGCATATATAAGTGAAAAATCCAACAGCTCAGCAGGACCATCGGTAGCCGCAGTGCTTAGCGTTTCGCTACTATTCGACTACTGATGGTTCGAGCGTAGGTTCAAAGCCTGGTGTGCTCCCGAGAAGATGTCTGATGATGAAGAAAGTGGTTTTTCTTCGAAATAGCTATCACATCTACCATCGCTGTATGAGCTAATTGGATTTTTCCGCTTATTCCAAAGTATAAAAATTAAAATTAAAGATAATAAATTCGTGCTAGACACTAACATACCCAATAATGTTAAATTATAAATTGTGCTGTTGTACATACAACTACTGTACACAGCGCCCGCTGTCCGTCAGCTGCCAACCAGTATTCAACACTTGCATAGCAGATGTACGAAAATCGTACACTAAGTGAGGTTCGATTGAATAGAACAATGGCATATATAAGTGAAAAATCCAACAGCTCAGCAGGACCATCGGTAGCCGCAGTGCTTAGCGTTTCGCTAATATTCGACTACTGATGGTTGGTGCTTAGGTTCAAAGCCTGGTGTGCTCCCGAGAAGATGTCTGATGATGAAGAAAGTGGTTTTTCTTCGAAATAGCTATCACATCTACCATCGCTGTATGGGCTAATTGGATTTTTCCGCTTATTCCAAAGTATAAAAATTAAAATTAAAAATAATAAATTCGTGCTAGACACTAACATACCCAAACACGCCTAACTGCTGCCTCTCCACATCTCACTCCAACTTTTGTTAAGGCTTCGAATATGGAGAGCCCACCGCCATCCTCAAGTGAGATTTCGCGCTTAGAGGCAAAATTAATTTTGTGGAAAGAGGAAATGAAGGAGCAGCTAATGGAATTCATAAAAGAGTCGGGGCAGAGAGTTTTACAGAGAGTCGGTGAGTTGGCGGCAGAGACCGCAAATTTGATAGCCAACTACAATGCTATGGTGAAGAGGGTAGAGGTGGCGGAAGGTGAATGCAGGCAGCTTCGATCTGACGTTAATGTTTTAAAGACTCAGCTGGATGAATGCCAAAATAATGCCATACTGGGTGATATATTGGTGAGTGGAGTCCCTCAAACACCAAACGAGGATTTAGCTGGTGTCTTCGCCAAAATATGTCGCACAGCTGATGTAAGTGTGCCGCCAATACGCTCTGCTTTCCGTATTCTAAAGAGTAAGAACGGTAACTCTCCCGTAATTATTAAACTCAACTCCCCCACTGACCGTTCTGTGCTTCTAAGAGCAATCGCAAACTTTTGCAAAACCAAAAAAAGAACATTGGCTCTAAGTGATATTGCTCTAAATGGAAATGGCAAAATATTTGTGCATGAGTGCCTATCAAAAAGTAACCGCGAGGTGTTACAGCATGCACTGCAGTTAAAAAAACAGAAATTGCTTGCTTCTGTTTTCTCGATACGCGGGTGTGTGTATGCGCGTACTAGTCAGGGAGTTGATGCTGTGAAGATTTATGATAAAGAGAGCGCTGACCGAATTGCAGTAAACAGCATAACAAGAGATGGTAGCAGCACTTCAGCAACATGCTAACATGCTTTACATAGTTACAATTTTTCATATGTTCTCTTTTAATATCATTGTTTCTTTTTTTAATACTTTCTCTCTTAATATTACTGCTTCTTTTTCCCTATTTATCCCGCGCTCTAAACTCTTCTTCTCTCCGTCTTCCACTTGCTGCTTTGTTGATATTATCTTGCTTGTTTATTGTGGTTATGTATAGCTTGAACAGTGATTGTGCTGACAGTGGGCATGTGAGGTGTATTTTGCGTCAAATTTGTAAAAAAAAAAATCCAACATTTAATATGTGTCTTTTAAACGCTCGTAGTTTTACTGCTCATAAGTTGGACTACCTTTCATATGTACTTGATGATCAAAATATTGATTTAATTTGTATTACCGAAACCTGGTTCAGACCCGGCATTGATGATCATTCGTACGTAATAGGTAACTATGTGTTATTAAGAAATGATAGGGGAGATAACATTCGTGGTGGTGGAGTTGCTATATATTGCAAAAATGTTTTGCATCCAAAAATAATTTACCGTTCAGAGCAAGGCAGTGTGGTTGAAAGTATATTTATCGAAATTGGCGATGCTCGAACAAAGTGTTTTTTAGCTTGCTTCTACAATCCTAATAGGTCGAATGATTTATCTTATTTTTTTCATAAACTGTCAGAATTCACAATAAATTACGAGCACATCATCATCTGTGGAGACTTCAATATTGATATGCTTAACAATGATACCCGCAATAAAAATCTTACAAGTAACTTTCAGGCATTTGATTTAAGTATTATAAATAAATTCGCGACCCGTTTTTCCCCAAACAGTAACCCTAGTTTACTAGATTTAATTTGTGTTAACAATGCTAATAATATGAATCATATTGACCAATTCCCCATGGATGGTATTTCTGACCATGAAATGCTATTCTTGTCGTATGATTTGAAATTTAACTCAAAAGAGCCCGACGTGGAAGTGACCTATAGGAACTAAAATGGTATAAACTTGGATGAGCTAAGTAATGAGGCGTCTAGACTTGACTGGAATGGATGTCTCTCCTTCCCTGGTGTAGACGAAAAGTTAGAGTATTTCAATAATCTTGTCAGTTACCTTTTTAATAAGTTTGTTCCGCTAAAAACCATTAAAATTCAGGGTCATAAGAAGCCGTGGTTTACTAAAGATATTTTGAGCCTCATAAGAAAACGTGAAAGAGCCTATAGGGAATGGAAGCGATTTTCCAATGAAGAGCACTGGGATGCCTATCGCCATTTGCGCAATCAAGTTACTTTATGTATCCGCAATGCTAAGGTAGCATACTTAAAAAACAAATTTAATTCTAATTTACCTCCTAAAATGCTCTGGAAGAATCTTCGGAATCTTGGAGTATCTAAAAAGGATAATACTAAATGCAACCTTGACCCCAATGTGATGAACTCATATTTCTTGAGTGGTAATACAAACGATAATGGTATAAGTGGTGTTGATGTTCGTAACATAAATTCCGTACATGATGAAATGATAGCTGCAACTAGTATAGATAGTAGACCGAGAGTTAATAGTTTCGATTTTTCAGTGGTAACAGAATGTGATGTGCTGGATGCTATATTTGACATTAAGTCTAGCGCTGTAGGGATCGATGGCATAAGTTTAAGATTTGTCAAACTTATTCTTCCTCTTGTCATATCCCCGCTAACACATATATTTGGGTTTTCGATTATATCCGGTCAGTTCCCTAGTCAATGGAAAATAGCTAATGTCATCCCCGTTCCTAAAGCAAAATCTCCCTGTTCTGTCAAAGAGTTTAGATCAATAAGCCTATTGCCTGCATTATCTAAGGTGTTTGCGAAGCTATTAGCAAAGCAGATAGTAAATTTTGTTTATAATAACAACTTGTTATCAGGGATCCAGTCGGGATTTAGAAGAGGGCATAGTTGTGCAACGGCCATGCTAAAGATTTTTGAAGGTATACGTCCTGCCTATGACTGTAATGATCTCACAGTTCTTGTACTTTTAGATTTCTCAAGAGCATTTGACATGGTTAATTTCAGAATACTTCTCCACAAGCTCGAAACATGCTATAATTTCAGCTCTTATGCTATAAAATTAATACAAAACTATCTCGTGGGCCGATCTCAACAAGTTCAATGTGGTGATAAAGTTTCAAGCTTAAACCGCATAACATCTGGTGTCCCACAGGTCCAATATTTTTTACAATGTTTATTAATGACATTGTTGGTTGTTGTCACAATGCCTCGATACATCTTTACGCAGACGATACGCAAATATACCTGTCCCGGCCAATCGGCCTTACTGAAGACTTGTTTGCTAGGCTGAATGAAGACCTAGCGCGTATTGGACGCTGGGCTTACGTAAATAAATTATCTCTAAATGCAAGAAAGTCAAAGGCGATAGCAATATCGAACGCAATTTATGACCTGAGCTGCCTTCCTGATATTATACTTAATGGGGATAAAATACTTCTAAACGATGTGGTCACCAATTTAGGCTTTAGACTCAACTCTAAGCTAACATGTGTTGACCATATTAATATTGTGGTCGGTAAAATATATAACACCCTTCGAAACTTGTACCGAACAGCATATTTACTGCTGCGTGATACTAAGATGAGGCTAGTCAAAACGCTAATAATACCTCAAATTTCCTATGGTGAACTCATATACGGTAACCTTGATTCGTCTTCGCTTAATAAACTGCAGCTTGCCATAAACAATGCTGCTCGGTTTGTTTACTCTAAAAGAAAATTTGATCATATCTCTTCATACGCTACGCAAATCCTCGGGAGCGACGTTAACAATTTTTTAAAGATCAGAAATCTTTGTTTTTTGCATAAGCTACTCCACTCTCAATATCCCCCTTACTTATTTGAAAAGTTAAATTTATGTCAGTCATCTCGGACTCTGAATATATTGGTCCCAAATTTTAGATACATGACATCCTCCAGAATGTTCTTTGTCAGTACAATCCGTCTTTGGAACTCACTTCCATCCAAGACAAAAGCTATTCAAAAAGCAAGATGTTTCAAACTAGCAGCAATATCCTTTCTCAATCCCTAACTTACTTTAATTTGTTTTTTATTTTCTGTATTCTAAATTGCCGGTATTGAAATTATGTAAATTTGTATCTACAGTATCGAGTGAAATACCGGTTATATAGTATTGTATAATGCATTTTGTAAAATTTCTATCTACCTATTTTAACTTTTATTTTTTCTGTTTTGCACCTATATTTTGTAAGATTTTCATTGTAATCTCTTTACCAGATTGATGTACTACCTAAAAGACTTATGTCTTACTTGTACAAACAATTTTAAATAAAATAAAAAAAAAAAAATAAAAAATACCCGGGTATCTACATAGATCCCTAATATGTATGTGCCTATGATTCATATTTTATGTGCACAGCAAAGGCACTTTCTATAGCAGGCTCGAGCCTGAAAAAAAATTCAAAAAATTAAAGCACTGTAAAAAATTTGTTTTCAAAAAATTTTCATATAAAAAATAAAAAATTTGTATGTATGTGATACTACCATTTGAAAATATATTATAAAATAATATTTTATTGGAATTCAAAAAAAAATGTAAATGTGCAGTAGATACATACCCAGCCAGCAAAATCATCGTAAACGAGCTCGTAAACTGATGTTTTCTCGAAGAAAACTCTAATAAAATATCGTTTATGATATCCGTTTACGATTCGCCTACGAATACTGTTTCGCTTTAAAATGTTCAGTGCCTACGAGTGTCGTAAATGTATCGAAAAAGCACTCGTATATGAATCTTTTTACGTCCGTTTTTTTTATCGTAAATGTAGAAATTTTACAAACATACATACTTACTTTTAAAATATTGAGTTTGAAATTTTTCGTTTTCTTTTTTTTTTTTTGACATGATAGAAAAAAGTTTCTTTTGTTATTGTTTTTTTATTCGAGAATAGCTCGTAAATCGCAATGTTCGTAAAATGTACGGTAGCTTGCTGGCTGGGATATAACAAATTTGTAGATGTATTGAGTTTTGCACTTTCAATACGAGAGCGTTGAACAGGCCAGCTCTAATATATCTTGAGAAATACACCTTTATTTTTAACATTTATGTAATTTTGTTCTCATTCTGTTTTTTACACGGCTCGCCCATATGTATATTCCAGAGGCGAAAAATAACTTATTGAATTTTTTAAATCAAAAACGTCAAAGCATTTCAATTAAAAAATTTTTCCCTTAAGCATAGTACTGAGTTTAAGGTTTCTGGGGCGGGGTTTAGATAATCTTTAATTGAAGTGTGGGTGTGGTCGATTTGTTTATACCAGCTGGAGGTCATGGGCCATTGCCTCATGACGTTTATTTTGAAATTTTTATTTTTTCCGTTGCCTCAACGGTTATTCATGAAAATATAAGGAAAAATTAATGTGAAAAATTAATATTTTTAGTAGAAGTTATAAATACATATGTAGATAGATCTATTTCGGAGATCGCCACATCTCTTCATCAAACTTCTTTTTACTTTTATTCTTGCGTCCCCATAAAACATCATTTAATCAAAAATTTAACTAAAAAGTTAAAAATAAATAATAGCTTAGAAAACTAAAAACACGCTTTAATCTTAAAAATCGCACTAAAACTTGAGAAATAATGTAATTAGAAAAAAATGATGAACGAAAATATACATAAGTATTATTATATTACAAGGAAAATCGTAAAAATATTAGTAAAATAAAAACACCATGCCCAATTATTAATGGACAGAAATTGAATGTTTTATACGTCATAACTCAGAAACCTTACCAGATATATCGCTGAAACTTGGTATGTGTGATGTACTTACTTAGTTAAATGCATGGACTACTCAACTATAGACGAGGGCTGCACATTAACGTTATTTTTTATCAATAACCGAAAAAATATTTTGTTTTCAATTCAACTTTGAAAAATTTTAACGTTAAGTGCTGAACAAAAAAATACTTTTTTGATAATTATCAAAAAAATTATGAAAAAAAATTTCGTTTTGTTGATTATCAAAAAACAAATCTTGAAAAAATTTTGTTTCGGTAGCCAACAAAAAAACAAATTTTTATTTTTATTTTGTTTTTGATAATCAACGAAACAAAATAATTTTGATAATTTTTTTTTGGATAATCAACGAAACGAAATAATTTCAATAATTTTTATTTGATATTCAACAAAACAAAATTTTTTTTTTAATTTTTATTTGATATTCAACAAAACAAAATATTTTTGTTGATATCGTTGTGCAGCCTTGCTATAGACATAAAACAGAAGACACAAAAATGTTTGAAAATGGGCGTGGCACCGCCTCCATTTAGAAGCAGGAAGATACGAGATTTCGTAGCCCATAACTCAACAAATAATTGAGATATTATGACGAAACTTTGTGTATACACTTTTATCACTTGCGGTATTATCAGGGATTGCAAATAATCGTTATTTTTTAAATTTTGACTAAAAAAATCATACTGAAGGGGAAATGCTAAACGAAAAAGAAGTACACAGATGTAATCACCGTAACGCAGACTACCTCTAGGTGCATTAACTTTTATTTTTTCGATAAGATTTCGCCATATAAAACTCATAAATTAACTTTTATTTTCCGATCGAAAAATAAAACTCAAAAAGTAACTTTTATTTTCTAATCGAAAGATAAAACTCAAGAAATAACTTTTATTTTCTGATCGAAAAATAAAACTCAAAAAATAACTTTTATTTTCTGAGGGAAAAATAAAACTAAAAAAATAACTTATTTTCTGAGGGAAAAATAAAACTCAAAAAATAACTTATTTTCTGAGGGAAAAATAAAATTCAAAAAATAACTTATTTTCTGAGCAGAAAATAAAACTCGGAAAATAATGATTAAAAATCAACTTTTTGGATATAACTCATAACCGTTACAGTTCCTGGGTAATATACATGCAAAAATTTATCGAAGTCGGTTATTTTTACAAAAATATTTCTAAAGCGGCCTTGTGAAATTTGTAACGCGACATGGTTGTAACCTAAGGTCATACATGTATGAAATTTTGCACTAACAAGAATATTTACACGCTAGTTGGATGATTGCTACAGATTTTCAAAATGGGCTTGGCTACCGTATATCTGACAAATGCAAACAAACAATAAAAGCATACAGCTGAGTATCCAATATTCGATTCCACTCGAACTTAGGGCTCCTTACTTGTTATTTAATTACATATGTTCACCAATTAATTTTTTAAATAAAAATTATTTTATATATCACTAGTAAATACCCGTCCCGCTTCGCAGCGACGAAAAAATTTTTATGTTATAATGAGAGTTTCCCTCTACATTTATCTTTCTTTTTCTTTTTTGGTGTTTGCTTTTCCGACAGGGCAGGATTGCGATGTATTGTGGAACGAATTTCCGTCATCCCTTGTCAAGTTTGATCTGGGCCCTATTCCACAAAACAACTTATCAACTTTTCACTTTGCACTTTGCAAATTTTTCGTCAATTTGCAAAACTTTGTGTTCCTCAGAATTGTAAAATTTGATAAGTTATAAGTTGAATTTGAAAAGTCTTTGCAGTTTTTGTACTCTCTTTTCGATTTCTGTTCCACGTACGTTCTCTTGTGCAAAGTGCAAAGCTAATATTGAAGTGTAATTTGCAAAGACTTTGCAAATAAATGCGCTCTTTCGTTCCTCAAAAACTGTAAATTCTATGTTTGCAAAGCCAATTTTGATAAGTTTGTCAAAAATTTGCAAGGTAAACGATCGCTTTGCAAATTCACATGCTTATTACTAGTGAAGTTTTTCAAAATGTTAAGACGTGAGTTTTTGGTCGACGATACTGAAGACGCGGTTATAGGAAGAAATTATAGAGACCGAATTAATTTTTCGGGACTACAAAGCTTTAATTTTAAAGAGTGCTTCCGTTTAAACCAAACTCAAGTTGATTTCGTTTTAAATAAAGTTGGTGAATACGAAAAAAAAGCAAATATATCGACGGCTGAGAATAAGATCGCCTTATTTCAAAAATTTCTTCAAAAACGCCCTATTCCAAAAATTGTTTGAATAACGTCCTATTTCAGATTTTGCTTCAAAAACGCCCTATTTTAGAATTTGTTTCAATAACGTCCTATTTCAGACAATTATTCAAAAGCGCCCTATTTCAGAAAAATATATATGGAACTTTCTCTGAAATAGGGCGTTTTTGAAGCAAAATCCGAAATAGGACGTTATTGAAACAATTTTTCAAATAGGGCGTTTTTGAAACAATTTTTGAAATAGGGCGATCTTATTCTCAGCCGTCGATATGAAGTTCACTTAATGTTTATTTACGAAAATACTATATTATAATGATAATAAACAAAATAGCAAGTGATACAAATAAAATTATTTGCATGTATAGGCAATAAATTGTTTTACTTACGAATGCTCGACTCTTCCATAGCCCAAACAACACTGAAATAAATTTTGGTATAAATTTTAAACTTTTTTTGTCGATATAAAGAACGCGACCGATAAATTCTTAAAATGTAAACTTTGAAAAGCTTAAAATATTTTTAAACATTTAAGGTTTATATTTTATTCCAAATTAAGATTTATTTTAAGACTTTCAAAAGTTTAAAATTTAAACCTTTTTTGGTTTAAATTAAAAAAAATGTCTGCTCCCAAATCCTCTTCGTGCTTTTCCCTATTGTATCTTCTTTCCTACCTTATTTTCTCGTTTTCTTCCATATTGTTCTCCCCATAACATCCCCTTCATCCTTTTCCATATTTCATCTTTTTCCTATCCTCCTTTTCTCCGTTTCTTCCTTCTTCATTTTATCTGTTTCCATAATTATTTTGTGTTTGTTTTTTCTCCATTCAAACAACGCTACACAGTCGGTCATTCAATTCGTCTAATAACTATAAGTGAGCCTTTTATATTGTTTATTTCTCGAAAAAGCAAGTTGGAATTTCAAATCAAAAATTACAATTTTTTCATTGAAATAATATCTTACGACCAATAAAAGTTTAAAATTTAAACCTTAAAAGTTTAAATGAGAAAAAATGTAAGATTTAAACCTACAGTATGAAATTTATTCAAAAAAATACTTAGAAGTATTTAAACTTTTGTAAGTTTGAATTTTAAACCAAAAAAGTATAAGAAACTTTTGAACTTTCGAATGTTCAAAATTTAACCCAAAAAAAAGTTTTAAATTTGTTTCAAACCAAATCAAAATTTTAAAATTATTCCAATATTTATAACAGTGAAGCTATCCCTCGCATAAGGCCATGTTTTTTGGGCCGACGCCAGTTGCAGTGAATGGGCTTTATTAAAAACTTCCTCCCACGCTGCCTGCTTATCTAATCTATTAACCTTCAAAATGAAATATAAGCTTAAATATGTTCTAAATACAATAATTTTATAAAAACATACTTTTGGAAGCTAGCAAATAAAATATCTTTTTTTTTTGATTAGCTTTAGTATGGCTAATTATTTTCCTCTATTTTTATTTTTCGGCTCATAATCACACAATGCAAAGTGAAAAGAATCAAAACAAATGCAAAGACGTTTCAATGCTTTGTGGAGCACCTTGCACGCTCACTTTTCAATAGAACGCAAATACTTTGCAGAGAGAGTGAAAAGTCTTTGCAAAAATATGTTCCGTTAGCAAAGACTGCTAAACTAAGCGCAACGCATAATGAGATTTGCAAAGAATATTGTGGAACAGAAACACTTTTCACTTTGCAATAAAATCGATAATGCAAAGTGCAAAGTTGATAAGTTTCTTTGTGGAATAGGGCACTGGTTATAAACCGGTTTCGGCTATGAGCCATCTTCAGTATCTTGTTTCGTTCTCTGAAGAAGACTGAAGATGGCACATAGCCGAAACCGGTTTATAACCAAAACAAACTTGAGAAGGGATGACGGAAATTCGTTCCACAATACATCTTTCATTTTCCTTTAATTTTACCTTTACCTTTACCTTTGCCCTTACCTTTACTTTATGTGTTGAAGAACTGCTCAACGCCTTTCATTTGCTACCAATATCGCTCGGAAACATTCAGGGGCCATCCGGGTCCACGCTTTGAGCCATATCTTGGAACCCGGCCTAGGCATCACTATTTAAAGAGCTCTTTGTTCAAGTTCTCCTCAACAGCTTTCATTTGATACCAATATCGTTCAGTAACTTTCCGGGGTCACTCGGTTCCACGTTTTAAGCCGCATCTGGGGACCCGGCTAAGGCATTGCCATGAAAATAACTGTATATTGTTGGCATGCTCAACACATTTCATTTGATGCCAATATTGCTCAAAGACTCTGGGTCCACATTTGGGCCTATATTCCGGGAAGTTCCCACGTTTTCTATATACCCTATCATGTGCGCTAATACCACATGAATCTACTGTGAAAATTTCATAAAGATCGGTCGAGTACTTTGGGAGTCCATAAAGGTCACACAGACACGTTCATTTCTATATAATAGATTATAATAGCTACAAGAATTTTGAATAACAATATTTTTTTTGCATTAATGAAATTCGAATACTTAAAATATATGTATATTTTACGGAACTCTTTATAGTCTAAGATACGACAGAACAAATATATCCCCTCTGTTATTTACAGTGGTAACTGACAGTTCCTAAGCATATTAACACATCGAACATGGGTTGCCTAGCTAAAATGCGTACGAAAGGTACTAAATATTTAAAACAAAAACTAAAATTTTTAGGTATACTCCCCTTTTCTGTTATTTAAAAAAACGATACACCAGACGAAAGACGGCAATTAGGAGAGTTCAAAAAACATGGGTTGCCTATCGAAATCTGGGGCAAACTGGAGGGTTGCCAGCTTTGAAAAGTGCAAAAAATAGGTTTTCTCCCCTTTTATGTTATTTCAAAAAACGATACACCGGACGAAAGAGGGCAATGAGGAGAGTCCAAAAAACATGGGTTGCCTATCAAAATCTGGGGCAAACTGGAGGGTTGCCAGCTTTGAAAAGTGCAAAAAAATAGGTTTTCTCCCCTTTTCTGTTATTTAAAAAAACGATACACCGGACGAAAGAGGGCAATGAGGAGAGTCCAAAAAACATGGGTTGCCTATCAAAATCTGGGGCAAACTGGAGGGTTGCCAGCTTTGAAAAGTGCAAAAAAATAGGTTATCTCCCCTTTTCTGTTATTTAAAAAAACGATACACCAGACGAAAGAGGGTAATGAGGAGAGTCCAAAAAACATGGGTTGCCTATCAAAATCTGGGGCAAACTGGAGGGTTGCCAGCTTTGAAAAGTGCAAAAAAATAGGTTTTCTCCCCTTTTCTGTTATTTAAAAAAACGATACACCGGACGAAAGAGGGCAATGAGGAGAGTCCAAAAAACATGGGTTGCCTATCAAAATCTGGGGCAAACTGGAGGGTTGCCAGCTTTGAAAAGTGCAAAAAAATAGGTTATCTCCCCTTTTCTGTTATTTAAAAAAACGATACAGCAGATGAAAGAGGGCAATTAGGAGAGCTCAAAAAACATGGGTTGCCTATCAAAATCTGGGGCAAACTGGAGGGTTGCCAGCTTTGAAAAGTGCAAAAAAATAGGGTTTCTCCCCTTTTATGTTATTTAAAAAAACGATACACCAGATGAAAGAGGGCAATTAGGAGAGTTCAAAAAACATGGGTTGCCTATCAAAATCCGGGGCAAACTGGAGGGTTGCCAGCTTTGAAAAGTGCCTGAGTGATTTCTAAATAAAGGAAAAAAAGGGTTAAATACATGTCGTATAGAAATATGTTGTTAGGAAACATATAGTAAAATTTCACGAACTTTAATTTCGTGGAATACGTTAACCCGCTAACACTTCCACGAAAGGGTCGTTTTGACCCCCCTTTTTTAAAGTCCGAAAAAAATACTATTTTGAAGGTCGATAGAGGGTTGAAATATTCTAGAAAATTATTGGCCATAAAATTTCACTAGGGGTCTCCTCAGACAAAATCTTTGTATAAATAACCCACAAGACCACAGAAAGCAAAAAACATATTCCTTTGTATTATTTCAAGTAAAAACAAAACGACCCTTTCGTGGAGGTGTTAGCGGGTTAACGTATTCCACGAAATTAAATGTCGTGAAATTTTACTATATGTTTCCTAACAACATATTTCTATACGACATATATTTAACCCTTTTTTCCTTTATTTAGAAATCACTCAGGCACTTTTCAAAGCTGGCAACCCTCCAGTTTGCCCCGGATTTTGATAGGCAACCCATGTTTTTTTAACTCTCCTAATTGCCCTCTTTCATCTGGTGTATCGTTTTTTTAAATAACATAAAAGGGGAGAAACCCTATTTTTTTGCACTTTTCAAAGCTGGCAACCCTCCAGTTTGCCCCAGATTTTGATAGGCAACCCATGTTTTTTGAGCTCTCCTAATTGCCCTCTTTCATCTGGTGTATCGTTTTTTTAAATAACAGAAAAGGGGAGATAACCTATTTTTTTTAACTTTTCAAAGCTGGCAACCCTCCAGTTTGCCCCAGATTTTGATAGGCAACCCATGTTTTTTGAGCTCTCCTAATTGCCCTCTTTCATCTGCTGTATCGTTTTTTTAAATAACATAAAAGGGGAGATAACCTATTTTTTTGCACTTTTCAAAGCTGGCAACCCTCCAGTTTGCCCCAGATTTTGATAGGCAACCCATGTTTTTTTAACTCTCCTAATTGCCCTCTTTCATCTGGTGTATCGTTTTTTTAAATAACAGAAAAGGGGAGTATACCTAAAAATTTTAGTTTTTGTTTTAAATATTTAGTACCTTTCGTACGCGTTTTAGCTAGGCAACCCATGTGCGATATGTTAATATGCTTAGGAACTGTCAGTTACCACTGTCCATTGGTAAATAATAGATGAGGGGATATATTTGTTCTGCCGTATCTCGGACTATTACCTCTCTAAAAATTTGGGTTTTTGTTTTGATATATTTAATCAAGGGTGCTCAACGCTCTCGTATTGAATGGGGAAACTCCAATACATCTACAAAAATTTATTAGTGCACTCAGAAAAAATATATGAATATATAATAGAAAAATATATGTGTTAGATTTAAAAAAATGTTACAAAATACAAGTAAATTTTTATTGTATGATTGGAAAATTTTACATACAACATAAATACATACATACATATGTACAATATTTACAACATATGTTATTAATATTAAATTAAGATACGAACTCGTACATATAAAAAAAATGTATCTACATATTACATAATAACAATAAGTGATAAGTTTATTCAAGGCTGTTTAATAAATTGTCAATATTTATTAACACGCTTTTATTAGCTTCACCTGTATGTATGTATGTATGTATGTATGTAACTTCATCCCATCCTAAAAGTTGTAACATTTAACTAAATAATTATATCTTTCAAACAGTCACTTTTTTGTGTTCTCTCTATTATTTCTATGATTTCCTCCGGATTCGAAACATGACATCAACAGCCCAACGGCATCATATAGTAGGACATTCAACATTATAAATTATGCTTCATTGCGGCTTTTATGTTACCTTTATTCAAAATAGCCTCTATGAATTTCAATTCACTCCCGTATACAAGCCAATAAGTAACAAGCTTGCAGGGTACGGAAAAACTCACTCACGAACGCTCAAAAATACATTCTTCTCAAATCACAAACAAATGTTCAAAGAAAAACGTATAACCACTCAAATAGCGAGCGAACTAACGCACAACAGCCAGCGATCGCTCATAGCGATGGCGATAAACTCAATGCATAAATTCACTCAAAAATAAAGCTTGAAGCTTTCTTTTGGGTTTGTTGTATTTGCAATGAAATCAACCGCATGTACAATGTACATACATACGTATGCATAGCAAGAACTGGTTCTGTGTTTTGTGTAACAAGCTTTCTGTTTTGTCGTTGTTGTGTTTGCAATAAAAACAATCGCATGTACATACATATGTATGCAAAGCAAGAACTGGTTTTGTTTGTAATTCATTTAATAGTAAGTGCTGAATCAACGAAAAGGAACCCTAATTACATTTTTATACAATGTTTTGTAAACGTGAGGTGAAAAAAATTTCTCTAAAAATAAAAACATAAAAAATAAAAATAAAAATAAAAACAAAATAAAAAAAAAAATGCGCCACTCGGGACTCGAACCTGAGCTCCTTGGTCCGTAGGCAGCATACCTCACCATTACGCTACAAACGTATTCGGAACTTTGTTGTCTAAATTCTAATTTATTCAATCAGGTTTCTTTTTTTTTTGTTCTTTTCAAATGCTTCACCTCAACTTCTCTTCACTTTCTGATTGTAAAATATAACAAAACGTTTGGGAAATTTTGTATTTCCAAACTAGTTTGGAAAACCTTGAATAAAAGAGTTTGGAAATTATTGCATAATAAGTCGTCGGTCTCCTGCCGGAAACACGAATGTGAAAATTTTTTTAAGTGCGATGTCTGCTCTTTATCGGTTATATGTTGATGTAATAACAATTAATATTTGTATAAATGCTTGTGTAAACATACATACATAATATGTACGTGAATGTACATAAGTATATATACAAATATTAATTGTCATTATATCAAGATATAGCCGATAAAGAGCAGACATCGCACTTAAAAAAATTTTCACATTCGTGTTTCTGGCAGGAGGCCGACGACATCCTTTAATGAAAAATTTCACTAAAAAGTCAAAAATAAATAATAGCTTAAAAAACTAAAAAACACGCTTTAATCTTAAAAATCGTACTAAAAATTGAGAAATAATTTAATTAGAAACAAAATGATGAACGAAAATATAAGTATTTAAGGAAAAGCGTGGGGGTGCTCAATAATATTTGAACATGAAAATATTCGATTCGTACAAATAGTACAAAAATATACCTAGTTGCGAAATTAAAGAGTACGATATATGAAATCTCAAAAAAGTCAAAATAAAATTATTAGTAAAAAAACACCGATTTTAAATATTTTTTGACATACTGAGCACCCCACGCTTTTCCTTAAATACTTATATTTTCGTTCATCATTTTGTTTCTAATTAAATTATTTCTCAATTTTTAGTACGATTTTTAAGATTAAAGCGTGTTTTTTAGTTTTTTAAGCTATTATTTTTGTCGAATCAGAGATGGATAATTGCAGAATTGCTTCCAAATTCTTTTGTGATAAAAGGTTTCTTTGGTTTGTTTTGATTAACTTAAGGCTAGAAAAGGCTTTTTCGCAAATATAAGTGCTTCCGAACATGGATAAGTATTTTAAAATTTCATTTCTTAGGAGTGGATACTTGTCATATTTTATTTCTGTCATATATGTAACTTACCTTACTTATTAATTTATATACGTACCGTGACTCGCAATAATATTTCAGCAAAAAAAGCTCTAATTCCTATTTTTCCTATTAAAATCTACTTTTATTTTTCCTCAAATAATTTGAAATACACTTTTGCCACACTTTTTTCAATATTAACTAGAAATTTTGTTCAGTTTTTTCGTTTGCCTACAAATCGCACCCTAAATCAAAAAATTGCACAACTCAAAATTTTTTGAATCCATGAATAACGTATTTAGGGACTGCTAAATGTTAGTCTCCTCCCAGCAAAAGTCTTCTTCCTTACCCAAGGTTTTACTTCAAAGCTTCGTTTGTAAAGAAAGGCGTTTTCTTGCATTTCTTGCATTTATTTTATATTTATTTGGGTTTTGAGTTACGTCGCTTTTCAATTCAAGAATTAAATATTTTCAAAAAAATTTTATTTTCAATTTGTTAGTGTAATTTTCAATTTCATATGGGAAGGGCGACGCCAACGTAGCTTCATATGGGAAGGGCGAAGCTACGTTAGCTTCGCCCTTCCCATAAGAAAATCACATTCATTTGAAATTTTTTATACCTGAGGGCATATGGCAGGGGAAGAAAATTTTATTTTCATATTCCAAATTTATATTCATTTCAAAATATTCAAAGGGCGAATTTGTATCTGTGCCTATGTCTGGGGGGGGAAAAACAAAAACAAATGTGATTCAAGGGCATAGGCATGAGCATCTATGTATTTAATTATAAAATTCAAGACAATTTAAATCATACCCTGCAGCGAAAGTAACCAGTTGCAAACTAGAATTATACCAGTTTTGCAGGGTACAGTCAACTACTTGCCCGACTGTAAATTTCCCATGTAAACATCTGGTATTTTTCGTGTGTTAATGTCCTGTGAAATGGCAATTGCCTTCCTCTGCATAAGCTCATACCAGTTAAATACCAGCTTGTATGGGTCAGAAAATACTAGTAGCATCTACATCAGCGAATACCAGTTTAGGTAGGGCTGCACATTAACGTTATTTTTTATCAATAACCGGAAAAAAATTTTGTTTTCAATTCAACTTTGAAAAATTTTAACGTTAAATGCTGAACAAAAAAATACTGTTTTGATAATTATCAAAAAAAATATCAAAAATAATTTCGTTTTGTTGATTATCAAAAAAAAATATTGAAAAAATTTTGTTTCGGTAGCCAACAAAAAAAAATTATCAAAAAAATAACGTTAATAAAAATTCAAAGTAAAATGAAGCCGTAAGCCCGAAACAATTTTTTATTATTATTTTGTTTTTGATTCACAACGAAACGAAACAATTTTGATATTCTTTTTTGATAATCAACGAAACGAAATAATTTCAATAATTTTTATTTGATATTCAACAAAACAAAATTTTTTGTTAATTTTTATTTGATATTCAACAAAACAAAATTTTTTTGTTGATATCGTTGTGCAGCCTTGAGTTTAGGTATGCAAAAAAAATAAAATTTGAAGTCTATTTATTTCATATGTAATTCATTATATTCATTCATTCATTCAATAAAAATAAATATTGCTCAGATATACATACATAGGTGGCAGTTCAGTTTTATACGCAAAAACAAAACGTAAGATACATCGACGGGTGAGAATAAGATCACCCTATTTCAAAAATTGTTTCAAAATGCGCGATTTTTAATTCCAATTTCTCGTTTGTTTTTTTTTTTAATATGGTATATTATTATTGGAAAAAGCGCCACAGGCGAAAAATTGGAATAAAAAATCGCGCGATTTTTGCAATTGTAAATGGCAATACAAATGATGTATTGTGGAACGATCTTCCGTCATCCCTTGCCAAGTTTGGTTTGGAGACAAACCGGTTTCGGCTAATATGCGCCATCTTCAGTGTCTTTTTTCGTTCTGAGTTATTTTGTGTAAGTTCGATAGTACTTATAGTAACTAACTTCCATCGTTTGGTCACGTACTTCGTGTTCATGTGATGTGTTCGTGCATGCGTGCGTGCGTGCGAGTCTGTGCGTTTAGGTATTCAAATCTATTCTTGTCATTTTTTCATTATTGTATCCTCATTAAACAGGTAGGTAAAAGTCCTTTATTGTCCTCTTGTGTGTTGTTTTGTTTATGTCGGTTTTAGGTTTTCTGTCCATTTTTCGGTATAATAGCTTAAGCGGTTCAAATAATGTATCTGATGCGGTGTTTATTTGTTCATTTATTATTTTACCTACGAATGTCTTCTGTTTGTATATCTCCATATTTTCTAATACGTTAAGGCGTTTTCCCTTCAATTGTAATTTTCTGAACTTCAATTGTAATTTTCTGAAATTAAATTGTAATTTTCTGAAATTCAATTGTAATTTTCTAAACTTCAATTGTAATTTTCTGAACTTCAATTGTAACTTTCTGAACTTCAATTGGAAATTCTGAACTTCAATTGTAATTTTCTGAACTTCAATTGTAACTTTCTGAACTTCAATTGGAAATTCTGAACTTCAATTGTAATTTTCTGAACTTCAATTGGAAATTCTGAACTTCAATTGTAATTTTCTGAACTTCAATTGTAACTTTCTGAACTTCAATTGGAAATTCTGAACTTCAATTGTAATTTTCTGAACTTCAATTGTAACTTTCTGAACTTCAATTGGAAATTCCGAACTTCAATTGTAATTTTCTGAACTTCAATTGTAACTTTCTGAACTTTAACATGGAAAAGGTGTGGACGGTTAAGCGCCAATCAAGAAGAAGAAGAAGTTTAATGAGGATACAATAATGAAAAAATGACAAGAATAGATTTGCATACCTAAACGCACAGACTCGCACGCACGCACGCATGTACGTCGCCCGAATGCACGAATGCACGAACACATCACATGAACACGAAGTACCTGACCAAACGATGGAAGTTAGTTACTATAAGTACTATCGAACTTACACAAAATAACTCAGAACGAAAAAAGACACTGAAGATGGCGCATATTAGCCGAAACCGGTTTGTCTCCAAACCAAACTTGACAAGGGATGACGGAAGATCGTTCCACAATACATCATATTCCTACCCTGTCGGAAAAACAAGCAACCAAAAAGTATGCAATACAAATATTTTGTGCCCGGTTTGTCGTCAAATTGTTGAAAGTCTATAAGAGGAGCATTCCATGGGAAATGGTAAATTTGTCCCGTACAAACATTTCGATTTCTCACACATACCAGTTTTTCAAATGCAAGCTTCTACCTTTGTTTAGAAATTAGCCAGACAATATTGATGTAACAGAAACTTTGCTTGATAACCTTTTGGTTTTTCTGTAAATTGTAAACATTTATACCATTTGTCCCGTACAAACCATGCAAAAATTACAGCTTTTTTAATTATTTTGGAATAACCTTATTTCTAACATTTTTGCTGTTTGAATAAACCTTGATATTAGTGCTACCACATTTACTTTTTTTATTTTTTTCTAATACAATCAATGTGCCAAAAATTGCTCCTGGTTCGCATAAACCAAGGATCATGGTAGACCAGCCCTGTCCCGTACAAACACATAACTTTTTTAAGATTTTTCATACATACACGAATATTTCAAAAGCAGGTTTCTGCTTTTAATAAGAGTATTATCAAACAGTAATAATGCACCAGATATTCTGTTGGTTAACATTTTGGTGTGTGTTTAATTCAAATCGAAAACTATAAAAATTCGTACAATTTGTCCCGTACAAACCATGGAATGCTCCAAGAGTATTTGTTTAGATTGTGGTCTGAAAGTGCCAATATGTATGTAGTGAAATTTTGTTTATTTTGATTGAGTATTTAGAAGTCCACGTAAGTGGGGAAAGCTTCCCACAGCTATTCTGCAATCCCTCGGAACTTCGATCGCGGTGACGCCGACTGCTACGACAAAACGAAAAATGGTATTCTGGTTTACGACGTTTCGAACATAAGTGTTGTTAAGTGTTAAACTATGTTCGAATCAGTGTTAGGTAGCGTTTATGCGAAATTATATGTATTTTTTGACAGCACATTTGTGTTTTTGACAGCAAATTTATATTTTCAGTAAGTTTTAGATTAAATTTTCAGAAAGAATATATTAAATGGTTAAAAAATGGATTCTATTGCTACAGCAGCTTTTTTAGTGGAAAAATAAATGAAAGAACAAAGGAATTTGGACATTAATTTTAATTAAATTTTTTTAAATATGGCTTTCTATTATAAAAAAAAAAGTGTCAACATATATGAAAACGGCATTTATAGAATACTGTCAACAAGTTTCATGCGAGAAGACTTTGTAGTTCGGAAATTAACACCGGCTAAGCTTGAATAGAATGAACCAATTCTATTTACTTACAAACTACTGGGAATTTTTCAGTGAAACTTTCAGGAAATATTCTTTGGATGATAATTCATCTACCTTTAACGCTTTGAACTATTATTAAAATATAATATTGAAGTTCTCCAAAATTAGAATTCTGCCGGCTGAGGTTTTTTAAAGCGCGGCCGCTTTAACAAGGAATATCTCTTGCACTATAATCGTCCGGCGGGAGCGACTTTTTTATGATCTGTGATAGGATCGTGGTTCATTATATACAAATTTTCCCTTAACCCCAGTGGTACATTATTGCGATTCCCACCTTGACTATTAGTAATTTTAAATTATGAAAAAACTGGACTCCATGAACTCAATGGCAATGAAAATGTCAATTTTAGTGAAAATAACATTTAATGCTTATTCCCACAAAGTTTCATGCGAAAACGTTGACGCGTTGAGCATGAACGGACATAGAAAGTGAGCACGTTTCTTCGATTTGTTAGTTTCTCGTGCAAATGTTTGTAAATCATGTCGCATGGCAATATTTTAAGTCTTTAAAAAAGCACAGTCAGGCAAAAATGCTTAAAGGAGT
Organism: Urophora cardui; assembly: GCA_960531455.1. Lineage (NCBI taxonomy): Eukaryota > Metazoa > Arthropoda > Insecta > Diptera > Tephritidae > Urophora > Urophora cardui. The sequence goes on along the minus strand of OY482674.1, from coordinate 58,425,161 downwards.
ACATCCTGGCACAGAAATTATGCCCGAGTTGCGTTACCCACTCATATTACATCATCGTAGTAATAATACACAATTAAAATTATTTTCAGAAGCTTTTATTAAACAATAATATATAAATATTGCTAAAAAGGAAAATAAATTTTATTATTAAATAAAAGTTCAACACATTGAAACTCCTTGTACTCATTTCCCTCTATTCTTCTTCTTCTTCTTGGTTGGCGCTTAACCGTCTAGACGATTCTGGCCGAGTCCAACAGAGCGCGCCAATTGCTTCTGTTTCGTGCAGCATGGCGCCACTTGGGAACACCTAGGGAGGCAGCATCGCTGTCCACCTGATTTTCCCAACGCAGTGGAGGTCTCCCTTTTCTTTTGCGTTCAGCGGGTTTCGATAGAAATGCTTTCTTGGCAGGAGCGCCTTCGTCCATTCTCACGACATGACCTGCCCAACGCAGCCGCTGGATCTTTATTCGCTGAGCAATGTCGATGTCTGTGTAAAGCTCGTACAGCTCATCTTTAAATCTCCGTCGATACTCGCCCACGCCAACGCGCAAAGGTCCATAAATCTTACGAAGAATTTTTCTCCCGAATACTCCAAGTGCCATCTCATCTGATTTTGAAATTGTCCATGCTTCTGCGCTGTACATGAGGACTGGAACGATGAGCGTCCTGTAGAGTGTGATTTTTGTTTGTCGAGAGAGGACTTTACTTTTCAGTTGCCTACTTAGTCCGAAGTAGCATTTATTGGTAAGCGTGATTCTTCGTTGGATCTCCGTGCTGACATCATTCTTGGTGTTAATGCTGGTTCCCAAATAGAGGAAGTCCTTAACAGTTTCGAATTTGTAGCTATTAAAATGCTTCCATACAGGTTAAGTTCTGCAGCTCGTATTATCTTTTCCAGCATCAAATTGAAGAATTCACACGAAAGAGAGTCACCATGTCTGAAACCTCGTTTGGTCTCGAACGGTTCGGAGAGGTCCTTCCCAATTCTGACGGAGCTGATGGTGTTATTCAACGTCATTTGGCATAGCCGCATAAGTTTTGCAGGGAAACCAAATTCAGACATTGCGGCATATAGGCAATTCCTATTCGTGCTATCAAAAGCGGCTTTAAAATCGACAAAGAGATGGTGTGTGTCGGTTCCTTTTTCATGGGTTTTTTCAAGTATTTGGCGTATTGTGAAGATCTGAAGCCACACTGATAAGGTCCAATCAGATTGTTGACGATGGGCTTCAGCCTTGCGCACAATACACTTGTTAAGACCTTATATGCGATATTTAGGAGGCTTATCCCACGATAATTGGCGCGTACTGTGGAGTCTCCTTTTTTGTGGATTGGACAGAGCGCACTTAAGTTCCAATCGTCTGGCATGCGCTCGTCCGACCATATTCTGCATAGGAGTTGATGCATGCTCCTTATCAACTCTTCGCCACCATGTTTGAATAGCTCGGCTGGCGCCCACGCCCCGACGGAAGAGAAGGACGATGCGATCAAAGACACTTTCTATGAGCAGTTAGAGCATGCCTACGATCGCTGCCCCCGTCACGACATTAAGATTGTGCTTGATGATTTTAATGCCTGGGTGGGTAAGGAAGGTATATTTGGCAGCACAGTCGGAAAATTCAGTCTCCACGACGTAACCAGTCCCAAAGGGGCGAGGCTGATCGACTTAAGCCGGGTCACGAAACATGGTCATTAGCAGTACCAGATTCCAGCACAAAAAAATACACCAAGCCACATGGCTGTCTCCTGATCGAAAAACGCGAAATCAAATTGATCACGTCATGATCGACGGCAGACACAGCTCCAGCATCCTAGATGTGCGCACAATCCGTGGTCCCAATGTCGACTCCGACCACTATCTTGTAGCAGCCAAGGTACGCACCCGCCTCTGTGCAGCAAAGAATGTGCCAACAGGACAGCAAGGAAAGTTTGAAGTCGAAAGGCTGCACATGACGCAGACAGCCAATGAATACACCACTCGGCTCTCACTCCTGCTCTCTGAGAGCAACCCTTCACCAAACGATGTATCTGAGGAATGGGAACACATCGCTCGTTCACTTCGTATCGCCGCTGAGGAATCTATAGGATACAAGCGAGCCCGCAAAAACACCTGGTACGACAAGGAATGTCGCGATGCCTCGGAAAGAAAGAACGCCGCCTACAGGGCTACATTGTGTACGGGCGCAACGCGAAGCGTATGGGAGCGTTATCGAACGGCGAGGAAGGAAGAGAGGCGCCTTTTTCGAAAGAAGAAAAGGGAGGCTAAAAGGCGCGAGTGTGAAGAGCTTGAGATGCTGGCGGGTAGGAACGATGCTCGAAAATTCTATCAAAAAATCAGGCGGATGACTGAAGGTTTCAAGACCGAGGCAAATTCCTGCCGGAATGATAACGGCGATCTGGTAACTGATGTCCAGAGCATACTTAAGTTGTGGAGGGATCACTTCTCCTACTTGCTAGATAATGGCAACAGTGAAATTACTGAAGGAGAAGATGTACGACGGAGGCGGTGGCACGCCCATTTTACAATATTTTTCTTTTTTGGTTTCGGTCTATTGTGGAACTCATGCCACAAAATTTCATTGAATTATCTTTATATTTGACGAAGATATCGCTTAAAATGTTTTTATTAGGCCACTTTATAATATAATAATACAATGGCGCTATTATAACTCTGACGAGTTTTATGGCCGAGCTTCTCTCCCAATTCGAGGTGTGCTCCTTTTTGTTTTTCCTACTAATTGGGTGGACCTACAGTTTTATGCCGGCTCCGAACGGCGAATGCATTTTTTGTGAGAAGCTTTTTCATGGCAGAAATACTCTCGGAGGGTATGCCGCCCACTGCCGAGAGGTGACCGCTGCTCTTAAAAAATCCAATAATTGGATTTTTACTAATTAGAAAAATTGTTTTGGTGCTTTGCTCGGACCGTGGTTTGAACCCGAGACCTCTGGCATAAGCAGGCGAGCACTCTACCCACTGCACCACAGGCCACTTTATAATACTCATATATAAAAGTGGGCGTGGTCGTCGACAGATTTTGGCAATTTTTCGTCCAAACATTTTCCTAAGTAAGTACATCACGCGTACCAAATTTCATCGATATATCTTCAACGGTTTCTGAGTTATGACTCAAAACTTTCAATGTTTGCCCCTTAATAAGTGGGCGTGGCACCGCCCATTTTCTAAAATTTCATAAAATTTCTTAATAAGGGCCTGAGCTCAATACATGGGTAAAATTTTATCACTCTAGCTATATTAGTGGCTGAGATACCAAATTTCCGATTTTTTCTATATAGGAAAAGTGGGCGTGGTCATGATCCGATTTCGCCCATTTTCAATACCAACCGTCCCTGTCTCGATACCAACTTGCATTCCAAATTTCATCAAAATATCTCAATTTTTGTGTGAGTTAGAGACGGACGGACGGACGGACATGACTCAATCGATTTCTCTTTTCACCCGATCATTTTGATATATATAAGTCTATATCTATCTCGATTATTTCATTCTGTTACAATCCACCGTTATGTGATTAAAACTATAATACTCTGTGTACTGAGTATAACAAAAAACTTAAGCCACATATTCAGTAATTAAAAAAAAAACTCATTATATAAAAATCCAGGCACTGTTTTTTCAATTCCTTTGACTTTTTTTGAAAATACCCCTTTTTGTTCAATTGCAATGCTTTTCCTAGCTGGACTTCATCAAATTTCTTTATACTGGATAAAATAAACTGGATACCAGTTGATAAACTAGAATTTTGATAACTACTTTGTGGTTCAACTGCATTTAACTGGTATAATACTAGACGAAATAAGCTGATATGGTATTGTTATACGAATACCAATTAATATACTACAATTTGGCATACTAGTCAGATGTTTCGCTGCAGGGATAATTGAACACTACAAAATTTGACACCATAAAAAAATAATTTTATAAAAGATGGTACATGCACAAATATTTGTGTAAATACATGTTGTAAAATCTACGAATATTCGTAGATGTACATTGCCAATGTTTGTCAACAACTACTGATTATGTTTATTAACAAGCAGTGTGGAGACATTTCCCTAAAAGTATCCTGTGGATATTAGCTGAGGTTTGTTATACTCAGATGTACTAGTACACAGAGTATTATAGTTTTAATCACATAACGGTGGATTGTAACAATGAAATAATCAAGATAGATATAGACTTATATATATCAAAATGATCGGGGGAAAAGAGAAATCGATTGAGCACTGTCCGTCCGTCCGTATGTGCGCACTCTAACTCGCGCAAAAATTTAGATATTTTGATGAAATTTGGAATGCAAGTTTGTATCGAGACTGGGACAGTTGGTATTGAAAATGGGCGAAATCGGACCATGACCACGCACACTTTCCCCATATAGTAAAAATTGGATATTTTGTATCTCAGTCACTAGTAGAGCTGGAGTGACAAAATTTCACCTACGTATTTAGCTCAGGCCCTTATGAAGAAATATGGTGAAATTTTGGAAAATAGGCGGTGCCACGCCCACTTATATAGGTCATAACTCAGAAACCGTAGCATATATATCGACGAAATTTGGTACGTGTAATTTACTTACTTAGGAAAATGTTTGGACGAAAAATTGCCAAAATCGATTGACGACCACGCCCAAATTTATATATGGGTATTATAAAGTGGCCTAATAAAAAACATTTTAAGCGATATCTTTGTCAAATATAAAGATAATTCAATGAAATTTTGTGTCATGAATCCAACTATAGACATAAAACAAAAAACATAAAAATTTTGAAAAATGGGCGTGGCACCGCCTCTTTTCAGATAAAGGAATCTACGAGATTTCGGAACCCACAACCTTACAAATAATTAAGATGCTATGACGAAAATCAGTTTGTACACTTTAATAACTTCTGGTAATACATGCTCAAAAATTTAGCGAAATCGGTTTATGACCACGCCTATTTTTTAACAAAGATATTTCTAGAACACCCTTTGGGAATTTGTAACGTGACATCTTTGTAATTAGCAGTCATAAAGGGTTACAAATTTGCACTAACAATAACATTTATATGCTTAGTTGGATGATAGATAAAAATTTTGAAAATGGGCGTGGCTACGCCCACTTTATGCGGCACTCGATTCATATAAAATACACCCTAAACGAACAAACGCAAACAAACAATCAAAGCATACAGCTGAGTATCTAATGTTGGATTCCACTCGAAGGTGCCTTTGATTAATGTGTGCATATGTAGGTCCACTCCCCAAACATAAATTTAAGTAAAAATTTTCTGGACGAGTTTTAAGTATTTTTTTTTTAATTTCCGTTGGATATTGAAACCCCCCCCAAAATATTTTTCTGTGTGCGCCACTGTACATATGTATATTCCTTGAAAAAACCCTTTCTGCAAAGCAACTAGAGTTTGGAATACTGAACAAAAATTAAATACGTAATTGCAAACATATTTGAAATATCTGCATAGCAAAATTGCCTAAATTTTTTTTTTTTACTAATGATATGCACACACCATTAATCGTGATTTTCTTGCCAAGGCAAACGTTTGGAAAAAAAATTGCCAAGTCGGCAGGGACCACACCTACATTTATATAATACACATACGAGGGTTGCTCGATATATTTTTAGCCTAATAATGAAAATGCGAATATTAATCATCAAAAATGGTTTTATAGTTTTTCAAAGTATTCTCCAGCATGACTTATACACTTTTGCATGCGCTCAATCCAATTGTCGAAGCACTTTTTCCACTCCGATTGAGACACCTTCAAAACATGGTTTTTGAACGCTGAACAGCATCTTCTGGCGACGAAAATCGTTGACCACGCATTTTTTTCTTGATGTGCGGGAATAATAAGAAGTCATTGGGTGTCAAGTCACGACTGTACGGCGGATGACCCATCAATTCGACGTTTTTGCCGGCCAAAAAGGAGTTGGTTTGAGCCGATGTGTGAGAGCTCGCATTGTCATAGTGAACAATGATTCGTCTTCTCTTGTTCGTTTTTCGAATTTCTCCGAAGACTTCAGGCAAACAAATTGTGGTGTACCAGTCACAATTGACTGTCCTACGTTGCTCAAGCAGAACAGTGGCCACATGACCAGATTTGCCGAAGAAACAGGCGACCATTTGCTTCGAAGTGCTTCTTCCACGAACAACTTTCGTTGGATTTGGCTCATCTTCGAAGACCCACACGGTCGATTGTTATTGTGTTTCGGGTTCATACGCATAGATCCATGATTCGTCACCTGTGGCGATCTTATAAACGTCTTGAAGCAGCGATCGTATTTTTGCAACATTTCTTTGAACCAATCGACACGAGTCTTTTTTTTGAGCGACAGTAAAATTGTGCGGGATCCAACGAGAACAAACCTTTTTTACGGCCAGGTGTTTATGTAATACCGAATGTATGCTTGTGGGAGAAATGTCCAAGCATGTCTCTATCTCACGGTATGTCACATGACGATCTTGCATTATGAGTTCACGCACGGCATCAATGTTCTCTGGCACAACGGCCGTCCACGGAGCATCGTCCACGATTGAATTCATTATACCAATTTTTCACAGTAGGATAGGATGGTGCTTCATCGCCATATAAAGATTTAAGTTCATCAACGCACTCTTGTCGTGATAATCCACGCCGAAAGTTGTGAAAAGTGATCGCACGAAAATGTTCACGAGTTAATTCCATTTTTTTGCCAAATTAAAATTTTCAAGTCACTGTAAACAACACAAATGATGGTCGTACGCCAAAACGTTCTGAGTACGATTTTGCTAAAAAATGTCAGACTTTCCAATGGAAATGTCAGATTTCACCTGGCAACACTTTTTCATTGGTAGGCTAAACATATATCGAGCAGCCCTCGTATATAGGTATAATAAAAACATTTTATGCGATATATTTAATTATGTTTTGCGCAAAATGTGCACGGGTCCACCTAGTTTTCTGAATTTAAAATGCAACTTTCTGAATTCCAAATGTAATTTTCTGAATTTCAAATGTAATTTTCTGAATTTCAAATGGAGATACTGAATTTAAATTTTAACTTTCTGAATTTCAAATGGAAATTCCGAATATCAATTGGAACTATCTGAATTTAAGTATTTGTTGTTTTCGTTGCTTTTCAAATTATAATTTATACCGCAATTGAGGGTTGCGACCAACCTTTTCAAGTGAGAGATGACAGACGACTGAAGAAGGTGTAGAATGCTTAAATTTACCCAGGTATACATCGCCATCGACGTAAAGGTAAAGGCCCAATGTACGCTTGCTTTGCTGGCTTTGTTTGCTTCAGTTTGCTTTGCTTTACTTTGAAAGCTTCTATAGCCCAATGGTAGCTTTGAACGCTGTCATATTAATCAGCTGAATCGGCAATCCAAAGAAATAAAACAAAAGGTTTGTTTCTTATTACATAGCTAGCTATGAATATTTATCCAAGTTCGTGCTAGCAAATCGTTTCTTGAATCAAAAAAGCCGAATGAGAGCCAAAGCGTGAGAGTAACAATCATAGAGAGCTCCAAATTTCAGCTAGTAAAATTTTCACAAGCTGAAATGAGATTTGTTCAACAACTTTACTTGCAAGAAGAGCGTCAGTGACAAATTTAGTGTAAAAACGAGAAAAAGAGAAAATTATCAACCAAAGTTATTGAACACAAAATTGTAAACATTTGCAAGTAAACAGCTGATGCGCTGTTTCCACAATTAGATTTTTAGGTTAGGTTGTAATTGAAATCTTTGAAATTAGAAACAAATAATTAAAAGCCAAAAATAGCATTAAAATAAATTTTTGCTAATTTTAGTAGTTTTCCGTTTCTTGATATCCTGTCTGTTTTGCTCTTTGTGAGCGTAATTCTTTACATTTTTTCCTTTTCATTTCACTTGACAGCTAGCTGTTAGTTTCCTAAGAAACAACCCTAAAATGTTGACTCGAAGAGCTGAACAAGTTTTGAGTTTTTTCCTCTTCTGCAAATTTTTTGCTTAACAGGTGATATTTCTTACAATTTTTTAATAATTTGTAATAATTTTCTGTTAGGGAATACACCTACTGCCTAATATCAGCAGCCATATTGGAAATTGAATTGTCAAAAATGATGCCAAAGCTTTCAAAGCGCTGTCAAATAGAGAATTGGGCAATTCAAAACTTTGCAGCGCTTCAAGCGCGTGAAGTAAAGCTGACATTTGGCCAACTGTTATACATTTTAGTAGAGCTCAAAATGATTTTGACATTTCTCACAGCCAAGCAAGCAAAGCAAGCGTGCATTGGGCCTTTACCTTAATAATCTGATTTCTATAACATTGTCTTATACCATGTCTCCACATAACATGTTTCGCTCTTTTTTTCTGCATTTTCTCTCTCAATCTTGTTTCGACACGGAAACCAGTGCCGAAACTCGCCAATTTCCATACAAATTTCTGAGAGCGAGTGAAGATTGAAACACTGTTTCATTCTGAATCATCTTGCCAACCTCGATGATATCGATGTCTTCTCTAATTTTGTATCGAAAATCTATCGAAATCTCACACAGACCAAAACAAAAACGCAAAATATCAGCAAACATACAAACATTTAAGAAGAGCAAGAAAGATAAATGTTAAACTGAATCACGATCAGCCACGTAGAGACGGGTTATTTAGCGAGATGTTTTGCTAGATATTTTATTGGTGAAACAAGTTATGTGGAGACGGGCTTTTAGTCAAATCTAATTTTCCCAAAAGTGCGATGAGATAAATAAAATAACGAAATTAAATGATTAATTTCAGCTATTGATCCCATCACCAACAAACTCGATGGCTGTGTCAACTCCGGGAGGTGTTAGCTCTAACGCAGCTTTAACCCCAAAGCAATTGGAAGCTCCTAAAACTCCTAGCTCCTCGAGCGAGTCCGGCCGTGAACCGCGTACTTGCGTACTAAAGTTAAAACAACAAAAATCACCTCTAAATAAATTGCTGGATCATTTATTACGCTTTCTCGAAAAAAGGGATCCGCATCAGTTTTTTGCTTGGCCGGTAACCGACGATATTGCTCCTGGTTATTCCTCGATAATATCAAAGCCCATGGACTTTTCTACGATACGTCAAAAGATCGACGAGAGCGAGTATTCCACTTTAACAGAATTCACAGATGATTTCAAATTGATGTGCGAGAATGCTATTCTATATAATCATATCGATACTGTATATCATAAGGCCGCCAAAAGATTACTACAGGTGGGCTCTAAACATCTTATGCCTGAAAATCTTATGCGCAGCCTCAAACCTCTTTCCTGTTATATGCGAGATCTCACTGCCAAAGAGTTAGGTTTCGATTTGCATGCTGATTTTGGAAATTTCGATCACCATACAACTGTAGATTCCGCAGATGAAGGAGCTTCAACGGGCACTGAAGAACAAACGTCAGCACAGTTAGAAGAGGAAGAAAAGCGACGAACGCTACGTTTGGAAAATGAACCCAAAACCCGTTTCGAACCATATGTAGATGATATGACTTCGGAAGAGATTTTGGCACAGGTACAAGGTGCGGCTCGCCTTGCCAAGAAGAGATTATTGGCAAAAGAGAAAGCCCACAAAATGGGTTTCTTGAGACAAAACAAGGACGGTACCACATCATTAAACTTCTTAATCAAAGAAGAAAATGATGGACCCGAAAAAGTGGTAAGCCTTGGTGAGTTGGTGGGTAAATTACAGAGCGGCTCGGGACAGTTGCAAGCGCCTCCGGAAGACAAACGTAATGAAGCGAAAATGGTGAAGCCATTATATTACGGTGCATTCGCTTCGTTTGCTCCAAGTTTTGACTCGCGTTTTTCCAATTTAAGCCATGAAGAAACACAACTTGTTATGCGAACATATGGTAAGATAGAATTTTGTATGATTATTGGGTGAGTTTCTAAGAAAAAGCTGCTCCGCAACTGTTGAGCTGAACAGTTGCCAACAGTTGTGTAGCAGTTGAGTTAAACAGCTACGTCTTAGAAACGGTTTGATGAATTTATCAGCTGTTTGGCTTTACACAACATGTTGGCGAAAAGTTGCCAACTGTTGAGCTGAGCGGAATTACTCAACAGTGCGTTTCTAAGACAAACACAACAGTTGCACAACAGCTCAGTCTTAGAAACTCACCCATTAAGAGACAAGGTCCGTTCGGCGGAGAAAATTTCAACAATTTGCAATCAAGGAAAAATATGTTTTGCTCTCCCAAAGAGAGAAACTGCTCCAAACTTACTGGCATTTCAAAGAACATAACTTTGTAAAAAATTGCAAGCAAATCAGCTGTTTATCTTCACATCTGCATTTGTTGAAAATTTTTTTAAAAAGGCTAATTGAAAGGAACCCTCTTTCCGTATAAACCTGAACTTTTCACTCGACGTATTAGCTTAGTTTCATACTTCACAGCAATAGATTATGCCTGGCATTGTATTTTAGTAATAAAGAATCCTATGTATATAAATGCGGAGTTGCGACCGCCTGTTGTCATCGCAATGTATCATACATACATACATACATACATACATACATACATGTCAATTAGCAGAGGGTAACAAGGGGAATGCCAACATTAATCAAGAAACATACAGTGCTGCTGTTATCATCCGAAATTTCGCTCAAGTACAGATAACAATTAATTTGTCCATATTTGACTTTTTTAATTTTGAATTTCGGTTTTGCAATTTTCGCAAATTGCAAACGTATGTTTTTTCATCAGCTGTTTTGCTGCTGGATAAATGTTGTGGACAAAAATTGTCCAGCAGAATTTTTCAGCCTCTAGCTTAGTATCCACCTCTCAAGAAACGCAAAAGTTCCATATAAAATGACGTACAAGAAATGCTCAAGAAATTTTTCTTGTGAAACTTTCTTGAGCGAGTATCGACCACTCAAGAAATTTGATACACTTTTTTAATACTATTTTTCAACGTAATGCGAACACAGCAACACAGGTTTTGCCAAGAAATATATCATCGGGCATTTATTTCTTAAAGAAATTTTGACGTTTGTTGCGTGTTATTAAAAATCGTGGAAATCGTTGGTGAAAATGTAAAAAAATAATCCAAAAAATAGAATGCACAGTTTTTATAATGATGCAAAGCGGAAGTTGGTGTCGATTTCTTATATCTTCCTACATTCCGGCCATCAATATACCGCAGTTTAGCAATAACATAACGTCATCCTCGTCGCTATACATGATTTTCGTAAATAACAACAAAATAAAACTATTGGAGCTATTTGTTTAAAGCCTTTATTTAATATTTTTAAGAACTTACCAATTGCTTATGTGTACAAAAAGGTTTCTTTTGTTTACGTTTTTGATGCTCTTCTTCATTTCACATGGTATTCACGGTGGATTACTAAACGTCAAAATTTCTTGCCTACTACTATTTTTCACTCAAGAAATAAAGCCAAAAATTTCTTGAGCTGTTTCTTGAGAGGTCGATACCAGCCTTCTAACAAAAACAAACGTTACTTTGGTATCTCTCTTTGCAAATTTTTACTGAGTTTTTGGCTCAAAAACGCGATTTTGAATTTTTTTCAACAATTTCTTGCCGCCGAACGGTCCTAGAATAAACTATTTTGTGGTGCATAATGCCATTTTAATATTATTTAACTTTTTTGTGACTTTGCAACTATCAAAGATATTGAATGGCTCGGTCTATCGAATGGCCTTAAATCACCAGGTTGTTCTAATCAAATACGGTAGATTTCCTTTAGCTTTAAAAAGAATCAACGCCGGGCGAAACATCGCTTGGTCGAAGCGCTCTGTCAACAATTAAAAAACACGGCAGTATACGAGAATGACAAGAACCAAAAAGCTGACGAAAATTCCCCGGCGAAATCCGCCAGAATAACAACTAGACACAAGTCTCATTGCATCATATCACAAGATTTCAATAGAATGCTTCGCTAAGTTGATACGGACACACCTGGGTACAAAAAGTCAAAAATATTAGAGCAAAAAAATGTATTCTTGCAGGATTAATTAGCAACTAATTTAGCCACAATTCCGGGGTGGCTTTCCGTAATTCGATATTCGACTCTCGTCGGCTCGATATTTCAATTCCATATCGAACGAGCGACGATACCGTTTTGCTTTCTGTATTTCGATAGGAAAAATTTTCTTATAATATTTTAAAAAGTGCATGAAAGGCCTTTATTATCTTTGAAAAGTTGTGTTCTCACTTGTAAACAAATAAGAAATGATTTATACCCACAAAAATATTAAAATTTTGAAGTTATATTTTTCTGCGGTTGACATAGTTATATTTTGGCGTATAACTTATCTATTTAAACAGCTAAGGACGTGAAACTTTGAAGTAGACGTACCCATATGGGCCCAAACGGGATTACAGAAAATTGTTAAGATCGGATCACTATAACATATAGCTCCTCTACAACCGATTGTTCAGATATGCACATTTTGGTGTATAACTCCTCCATTTTAACAGCTAACGGCATGAAATTTTGAAGTATTTGTACCCATATGGGCCCAAACGGGATTACCGAAAATTGTCAAGATCCGACCACTATAACATATAGCTCCCCTACAACCGATTGTTCAGATATGGACATTTTGGTGTATAACTCCTCCATTTTAACAGCTAACGGTGTGAAATTTTTAAGTATTTGTACCCATATGGGCCCAAACGGAATTACCGAAAATTGTCAAGATCGGACCACTATAACATATAGCTCCCATACAACCGATTGTTCAGATATGGATATTTTGGTGTGTAGCTCCTCCATTTAAATAGCCAAGACACCATTTTTTCTAATAAATCTTTCCATAAATAACCCACAGAATTAAAATTATAAATTAAACTCAGAGACATAACTGTTATAAGAAATATTCAAAAAAATTGCCTCATAACAATTAAAAAATTCAAAAATCTTTTTCTTTCATTTCTTAAGAGATATTTCAAACCGAAAAAAAATATTTTTCAGTTGTAACTATTATGTTTGAAAAATATTTTTTTCTGTTGCTCATAACGATTATGTTCAGATTTTTATTTTTTCAATTGCCTCATAACTGTTATTCATGAGAAAAAAATTTTTCCGTTGCTCGTAACTTTTATTTTAAAATTTTTATTTTTTCCGTTGCCTCATAACTTCTACATTTCAAATTTTTTTAATTTTTTCGTTATATTTTGAATATTATTTTGCAGAATGTTTCCTTTTTTGGTTATAGGACTTTATTTTTCGGTGAATAATATGAGATACATATGTACGTGAATTGACGATTAGATGGCTTAGTGTGGTAGGAATTTGTTATCTATGCTAAAGATCTTCGGTTATGATTTTTAAAAACAGCGTTTACTCCTCGCAAGTGATTTTTAGATAAGCGTTCGTGTAAATCATATATGGTACACAGAAAAGACACCCTACTTTCCTTCCCCTTCAGTAGAAGTCCTTAAAATCCTTATAACTCGGAGTCTATTTGCGGAAATCAATGATATTTGGTATATGGGCCACTACATCGAGCTTAGACAACTTTGGAAAAGTGTGCGTTGTCCCCATCCTTCTTAGCCCATCTGGTTTTTTTTTTTTTTTTTTGTTTTTCATAGATTTTTCACCCTAATGCTCCACGCCTTAACCGCCACTAATCTGGACCAAAATTTATCCGTGATTTCTTTAACCATGTTGAGGGGGCGATACAGTAAGATATCGTTAATTTGAATTTAAACGCACTCTAATGTACATACATATCGACGCTTCCGGACAATATCGTGCTAAGTCTGACTACCACAATGATTTGTTATACTCAGCTGTACTAGTACACAGAGTATTATAGTTTTGATTTCCTAACGGTGGATTGTAACAGAATGAAATAATCGAGATAGATATAGACTTATATATATCAAAATGATCAGGGTGAAAAGAGAAATCGATTGAGCCATGTCCGTCCGTCTGTCCGTCTGTCCGTCTGTACGCACGATAACTCACGCAAAAATCGAAATATTTTGATGAAATTTGGAATGCAAGTTGGTATCAAGACGAGAACGGATGGTATTGAAAATGGGCGAAATCGGACCATGACCACGCCCACCTCCCCTATATAGTAAAAATCGGAAATTTTGTATCTCGGTCACTAATAGAGCTAGAGTGATAAAATTTCACACACGTATTGAGCTCAGGCCCTTATGAAGAAATATGGTGAAATTTTGGAAAATGGGCGGTGCCACGCCCACTTATTAAGGGGCAAACATTGAAAGTTTTATGAGTCGTAACTCAGAAACCGTTGAAGATATATCGATGAAATTTGGTAGGCGTGATATACTTACTTAGGCAAATGTTTGGACGAAAAATTGCCAAAATCGGTTGACGACCACGCCCACTTTTATATATGGGTATTATAAAGTGGCCTAATAAAAGCATTTTAAGCGATATCTCTGTCAAATATAAAGATATATCATTGAAATTTTATGGAAGGTGTCCAACTATGGACATAAAACAAAAAATACAAAAATTTTGGAAAATGGGCGTGGCACCGCCTCCTTTTAGAAGCAGGAATATACGAGATTTCTGAGCCCATAACTCGACAAATAATCGATATATTATGACGAAACTTGGTCTATACACTTTCACTACTTGTAGTAATACATGTTCGAAATTTTAGCGAAATCGGTTGACGACCACGCCCACTTTTATATATGGGTATCATAAAGTGGCCTAATAAAAACATTTTAAGCGATATCTTTGTCAAATATAAAGATAATTCATTGAAATTTTGTGGCATGAGATCGGAAACAAAAAATAGAAAAATTTCGGAAAATGGGCGTGGCACCGCCTCTTTTCAGACAAAGGAATCAACGAGATTTCAGAGCCCACAACTCGACAAATAATTGAGATATTGTGACGAAACTTGGTTTATCCACTTTTATAACTTGTGTTAATAGACACGCAAAAATTTATTGAAATCGGTTTATGACCACGCCTACTTTTTAACAAAGATATTTCTGGAACACCCTTTGGGAATTTGTAACAAGACTTCTTTGTAACTAGAAGTCATAAAGGAATGAAATTTTGCACAAAGAATAATATTCATATTCTTAGTTGGATGACTGATAAAAATGTTGAAAATGGGCGTGGCTACGCCCACTTTATGCGGCACTCGCTTTATATAAAATACACCCTATATCGAACAAACGCAAACAAACAATGAAAGCATACAGCTGAGTATCTAATGTTCGATTCCACTCGAACTTAGGCTTCCTTACTTGTTTTCTTATTGCTATCGATTTTTATCACGAGATCGATTATTTTATTTTCGAAAAATCGTTTGCGCGGAAAAAAATCCTACGGATTATTCTAAGTAACTTTGCATATGAAACCATGGGCCTAAACCGATTTCTAATCAGAATTTTTTAATTTTAGTTAGGATATTTTTACAGCTAGTACCAATTGAAACATTCTAGCTTCGGGTTTGGGAATAAAATAAATATACTGTATTACATAGCACCATCACATACACTAGATACCGAAAGATGAAGTCCTATGAGCAAAAAAAGGAACCAATTCCACAAAATAATACTCCAATACAAAGTAAAAATCAAAAATCTGAAATAGAAATTAGCTATAAGCAACAGAAAAAATTTATTTTCATGAATAACTGTTATGAGGCAACGGAAAAAATAAAAATTTCAAAATAAACGTTATGAGCAACGGAAAAAATTTTTTCTCATGAATAACAGTTATGAGGCAATTGAAAAAATAAAAATCTGAATATAATCGTTATGGGCAACAGAAAAATTTTTCTTTCCCATAATAACTTTTAAATGTAAGGGAAAAATGTTTTCATTGAAATGTGCCCAACGTTTTTGATTTCAAAAAATTCAATAAGAGTTATTTTTCGTCTCTGATTAAACTTAGTCAGGCTATGTACATACGTAGGTAACTTTTCATTTCCCCACTCATGAAAGGTATGAAGTCTTCGGTACGGCCGAAGACAGCCGCGCTTTTACTTGCTTTTGGCTCATTTAGTTACTTGATTAGATATTTGGATATTTCTATATGGTGAAATAGAATACTTTCTAAGGAAAGGAATCTCGTCTGAGCTCGACCACCCAGGTACTAGTAATTTATGGAAATAAGAGAATGTCCCACTTGGATGGAAAATAATGAAAACTAGCGATTAAAAATACTTACTTATTTAGAAAAAAATAGCAATAGTATTATCTGTTCTTGTGTCGCCTTTAAACGGCATCTGCAATGTAATTTGTTTTTGGAGGGTTTTCTGACATTTACAGATTGGGAGTCGCTGGTTAAAATTCACGTTCGATGTGCAGTTTTATATTTTAGACTAGAAACGCCGACAGATGTTGCTCTGTCCAACCATTGATTTATCGGAATAATGTAAAATTTTTATGTTTCCATTTACCTCTCCTTCTCCCTGCTCATTTACCTCTCCCCTTTCTCTTACTCCCCACACTCGTTCCATTGCCCCGTCACAATACAGGAAATAATCTACCTATTTACCAAATTTCCAACAAACTTACATATTATAAAAACCAATTTTCCAAATAGATCGGTCCCTGGTCTGCCGGAAATCGAACTTGGAAACTTTAGAATGGAAGACGTGTACAATACTCACTATATTACCATTATCCCATCATTAAAAACACAAACGTATGGAATAAAACATTTGTATTTTTCATACAAACTCTTTTTTAAATATTATCGTAAGGGACATTTATTCAAACAAACTCATAAAAAATTTAGAGCGAAAATTATCGTAAGGGACAAAATTATGATTTTTTCGCAAACTGCACATTTTTTTCAAGAAAAAAATTATCAGATTCAGTATACTAATTAATTACCTAACCACGTGTTCAATTTCGTTTCAAAATTCCAATAAAAAGTATGACAAAAACGAAAAAAATGCTCTCCTGTAAAATTTGCTTTTGTCCGTTACGATAAAGTCGCACAAAGGGGTCGATATTTTTTTCTGTGTTAGAAAAAAGAATGTAAGTAACTTGTTGTATTGTAAAAGCAAAATATATTTGTTTCTGTTCTATATTAGAAGAGTTACTTTGTTTTGTCGTGGACTCATTTTAACCCAACAGTACATTTAAAGTTACTTGGTTATATTTTTGTTTAGTTTAAGGTACTAAGGAACAAGATAGGAAAAAACGGATTAAAGTCACTAATAGATGTTTTTATGAGAATTCAAAAAATAATGAGCACAACAAAAACAACTAACTAGCAGTTACTTGCTTCTGTTCTATAACAGGAGATGAACATGAACTCTAGATGAATTCGAGAAGGAGAATATAATTTCTCGGACTTGTTTCGAGTTCGATATGGACTCGAGAAAAATCAATCCTCGCAATAGCATTTTATTATTTTGTTAAATCCTGGTTTGCAAAAAAAATTCTGTATTAGGCTTAAATTTACCATTTAACCCTCTACTCAAGAAACTCAAAAGATAGGATGACATCGTTGCTAATTCGAGGCGGATTCGTAGAATGTATTCGCCAATAAACCTAAATCTCGCGTGCATCACTAATGACAAATGACTGGCCTGATCTATAGTCGCGAAGCATCGCCATGATAATATAACCAGAGAACAGAACTCTTCTCGAAATCGAGGCGAATCCATTGTGTTTATTGGGTTTATAATGATAAGCGCTTCATGAACGATAATGACGCCACTGTATAAATGGGTTTCCCGATATAAACTGTATTATGCATTCAATGTGAATTAAAATATGTAAAAATAACAAAAAATAATATGCAGACTGTTGCTTTTGCGTAATAATTATAATAGAAAATTTCTAAATATCGAACACATTCAAATTTTATATACATATGTGTATGTAAATATTTCACCAATCGAATAATCGTTCAACAGCAATTATTCGAATAGTTGACAACGAGCGATTATTCGAATAATCGACATTGGACAATTATTCGAATTCGTCTAATCGAATTTTTAAAATCGATTTCATGGTATTCGAATAATTTGAATATTCGATTAATCGATTTTCACGAGCTCTAGTACACAGATAACTCGCGAGTCAGACGCACTGTGTATAGACCGCATTATAAATTAAATTATGTTACATACATTTTCTAAAATTTTAGCATATTTCCTTATAACTGCATAAAGTCATTGCATGGGTGAAAATTCATTACTCGGGTTATATTAGGGCACAGCCAGACGACGCAAGAAATTGCTTTCAGAAAGTGAAAAATTAAAATTTTTGTATTTGTTTTTTTTTTTTTTAAAGAAATTTTTCACTTTCTGAAAGTAATTTCTTGCGTCGTCTGGCTGTACCCTTGGTGTCTGAATTATAACATTTTGTGTGTTTTTCAAAAGATCCCATATATGGAATGTGTGCGTTGTTATAGTCCGATTTCACCTATTTTCAATACTAACAAAGTCAACATTTTATTGATTTTTTTCGATTATTGAAAAAATTTGGTTTTTATTGGGGTTTTATAAGAAGTTGTAAAAATCAGGAAAGTTTTATTCTTTTTAAAATTATTGTGTTTTATTGCAAACATTTAAGCGTAATATTAAAAAGATTCAATAAATACTTTATTTTTGGTGAAACAAAAAGGATGTTTTATGGTCGAAAAACTCGGCTAGGTGAAACTTTATGAAAACGACTTCACAGATCAAAGGACATTAGAGGGAAATATAAAGCTTGCCAAACACTGTTTGCCAACATAACACCAACAGTCTCAAAAAATAAGCTGTTGCTGTTCTGCGAAATTTATCATAATTTTTTGAGAACTTTTGAATTTCCATTTCCTTTGAAAATATCTCGACGGCTGAGAATAAGATCGCCCTATTTCAAAAATTGTTTCAAAAACGCCCTATTCCAAAAATTGTTTGAATAACGTCCTATTTCAGATTTGGATTTAAAAACGCCCTATTTCAGAATTTTTTTCAAGAACGTCCTATTTCAAACAATTATTCAAAAACGCCCTATTTCAAAGAAATATATATGGAATTTTCTATGAAATAGGGCGTTTTTGCGACGATATGTATGTATTAGGGATTCCAATTTTTCCGATTTTTAGGATCCCGGGATTTTCGAGATTTATTTATAATCCCGGGATCCCGGGATTTGGACTTTAGTTACACAGGCCGACAAAATTTTCAAAAAATTTTCTAACTCAAATAAAATTCTACTTTTCTAAATGATTTCGGTGCGCTGATTCTGAATCTGAAGTCGGATTTTCGGTAATACGTGTAGGTTTTGAGATATTCATGTCCAAAGAGACGAAAAATGCGATTTTTTGCTATATTCACTGCTCAATCTGTTAAATTACTTACTTTCATTAAAAGATGATTGCAGCTATTGAAAGAACGATCATTTCTCTTGAAAACAGCGCTTTGCTTTTTCGGGTATCTTATTCAGATATCTACGTTGTCTTCAAAAGAAATGATCGTGCTTTCAATAGATGTAATCAGTTTTTAATGAAAGTGAGTAATTTTAAAAATATTGAGGAGTGAATATGGCCACAAACTGCGTTTTTCGCTTCTTTGGACATGAATATCTCAAAAACTACACCGAAATCCTTTTGAAACGCAGAATTTTATTTCTGTTACAAACATTTTTTCGACAAGTATTATTTTCTCATATTTGGGGTTGAAAAAAGTAAATACATTTTTAGAGAAACGCTACAACTTTAAAATGCAAAGAAAAAATAGATTTTTATTGCCATTTTTTATTATTTCATTAGTAACAAAATAAAAAATCATGCGTTTTATTTAATAATACCTAAGAGTTACTTTAAAAAGCACAACCAACAACCAAAATTACATACAATTGGCGAACAAAATCAGACCTGGGTAATATCAAGTACCAGTACGACTTGTGACAAGTACATTTTAAAAGAATTGTACTGGTACTGGTACTTGTATTCGCAAATTTTCAAGTACTAGTACAAGTACAAGTACAAGGAATTGAAAAAGAATTGAAGTTTTAGCAAATACTTCAAAGTAATTGAAAAGAATTGAAAGTATGTACTTGAAAAGAATTGAAAAATGTACTTGAACCTATTTTTCAATTCTTTTCAAGTACATTCAATTACTTACAATCTTGAAACCAATATTTAAAAAAAAAATTACCAAAATAAAATATGCTTCATATTTTTTACATGTCGCTTGTAGTCCATATTATGTTTATTTAACAAAATGCATTTGAAATTTAACATAAATAAATAATTAAATTTAATTTAAAACGAAAAAATAATTCAACATAAATAAAATTAAAAGAAAAAATATAACGTATCTTAATCCTAAATATCTAGAAAAACTGTCGAAATTCGACAGTAGGCGCACTCTAGTTTTTTTTAAATATTGGTTTCAACTTGACGTTTCGTCGTCGATTGTAATTGAAAGTACTTGAAAAGAATTGAAAATCGATTCAAGTACATTTTTCAATTCTTTTCAATTACTTTGAAGTATTTGCTAAAACTTCAATTCTTTTTCAATTCCTTGTACTTGTACTAGTACTTGAATATTCTGAAAGTACTTAGTATGGACTCATTACTTCAAGATCAAAATATAAAGTATTTAAGTACGTAATAGTCCAATTACTACTCAGTATTACCCAGGTATGAACAAAACATTTGGCTTTGCAGTTATTACTTTTAGGATATTAATAAAAAGGCTTGCAATCATTTGATAATTTCCAATAAACATTTTTTTAGAATTTAACGACGCACTTTGTTTAAGCGAATATTTCCAAGCTTGCCGAAAAATTCAGAAAATTAATGCAACTTCTGAATAGATAAATATCTGCATATGCAGCTGCGTATTTCATTTTAGTACAGTGTAGAGTTCGCAAACTATCGATGGCACTATCGATACTATCGATAGTTTTACACTATTGCGACTATCGATGGCTGGAGACAGACTATCGATAGTATTTACATATATATTTTTTATCCTTGAAATCGACTTTCAATATTTATTTTAGCAACAAATTGATTTATTTAAACAGGTCTGTTCGGTGAGTGCACTGAAAGTGTAGATCAGTGTAGGCTAGAACAATGCCTGATAGTGGTCAGAGCAGTTTAGTACAATGGCGCCAACGAACGAAAACTAACTAAAATGGTAATTTAGTGCAAACCAGCTGATTTATGTAAACAATTCTCAACGGTCAGATTTATAAAAGCTATTCAATTTACACAAATTTCTCATTTTTGATCGAATAACTTGGCATATTTTTTGCTTTATTTTCACTCGTAAACTTTTCCTTAACTGCGGTTTGTACTCCTTGAAAAAATTTGTGACCTATTTCGTTTGGTTGTCTACCCGCAACGCATTTTCAGTAAGTGTGGCTTTTTACAGACCGGCGAAATAAAGAATCGTTATTTGTATCAATTCTGTTGAAAAGCATACTATCTATAATGAGCGGACAAACTATCGCTTACTATCGATGGTGGCGACTATTGATAGTTTGCGATCTCTAGTACAGTGTTGTAAGACTATCAAGTCTAATTAAAATTTTATTTCCATTTTCTTCCATTATTTACTTTCCATGTGGGAAAATTCCAAAAAACATTTGAGAAATAAATGACCAAAAATCAGGAAATAGAAATTATCAAATAAATTTTACCACAAGCTAAAAGCTTTAAAAATACCTAACGCACGTTTCCTTACAACGCTTACTTCAACACAAAAAAAATTAATTATTAAAACGAAAAATCAAAAATTTTAATCCTTACTTTGACTAATGGACTTTTTTGTTCTAGCTGCTGTCACATTTTTTTGTTTTCTTCCACACAGACTCATCACTTTTTTAGGGATGTTTGTTCTATTGACAAAATATAAAACTGGCCCGACTACGGGCAACATTTTCTGCTCTTAGCACAAGTAAAAGGTTGCATTATTTTTGTTTCATTCATCACATGAAAAATGCAACACTTTAATAGGGCGCAGGACACATGTTGATAATGCTGCAATGTAATAATGCAACATTTTCATTCAGAATAGGAAATGCTATTAGTACCTGTACAGATCTGTCAGATCGATCTGAGACCAATAAAAATTATATAAAATATAACTTTTCTTTGCTATAATAGCGGAATATTCTCTCTTTACCTTATCCCGAAAATCCCGTAATAAAATTCTAGCTATCCCGGGATTTTCAGGGTGTCAAAAAGGGCGGGATCGCTAGTATGTATGTATAATAATAATTTATTAAACTATATATATTCTTTTGACAGGCGATGCAACCAGCACTGAGTATGCAGAAAGTATTCTACAATTTACCAAAGACTCAAATTATGCGTCAAAGTTGGCTAATGGCCTCTTAGATATTCTGACTAACGGGGAACACAGCAAAGCAATGTCCAATCTTTATGATATGCAGGTGCAAAATCATGAACAAAACGAAGTATTTAAATGCTTTAGTGCCAGTGGCGGCTTTGGTGGTCTACAAGCTGTGAATACCCCTTTGGAAACGAGAGAACAAATAGAAGAAGAATATGAAAAGTACAAAAATACACGAATTGATTTTCCACGTTTGCGAACACTAAAAGATCTTGGCATCGATATAGACTTTTTGGATAATATTGAATCAGAAATGAAAAACTTTGAATTAACTAGACGTTTGCAGGAGCATTTAAGCAACAATTTAAACTTGATTGAAAAACTGCGAGCAACGCAGTATGAACGCTTGTCACAACCATTGCCACAGCACTTGGTTCATGTACCGCAACCTGGTGCTGAAGAGCTACATTTGGCATCTCAAATTACCCAGCAATTGAGTGATGTTGCAAAGAAGTTGCCACCATCGGCTGTAGTTGATCCGTTTAGTTTGCGCAAGGCGATGGGCATGTCGAATGGTGAGCAATTCTAACTTATTTTTACAAAAACGTCTTTACATTATCCTTTTTCGTCTTCACTTTCATAGTTGGCGTAGAGCAACCCGCAACACCATCCAATGCACGCATTCGCCTGCCAGAAGTTCTTCAGCAATCAGTATCATTACCCAACCAACTAGAATTACTATCCCAGGGTGCAGATATGAATATTTTGAATGATAATATTCCGAGTGCAACTGTTTCCATGGAAATAGATGATGAGCTGCGTGAAATTTTGGAAAGCGGTGCAAACACAAGTGCTGATGAGCATCCGTGGTTATAAACTAATAACATAGTAAATAATGTGGGTGACCAAAACTAAAAATGCTTAAATTCCACAAGTGGTTTTTTTCATTCTAAATCGTAGCTTGAATAATGAAATTACTTAAATTCCACAAGTGGTTTTTTCCATTCTAAATCGTAGCTTGAATAATGAAATTACGTATAATGTAAAACTTGTTTTATTATTCAAGCGACGAAAAATTTTGTGCTCAATTTAAATTGATTAGGATTATATATTATAGCGTTTTCTTAATTTAAATAAGGAGCGAAACGCTTTTCCCAGAACAAATAAAGGAAGTTAATAATGTTGTACGGCAAAAACATTCGTCTGAAATTTTGAGGATTGTAGCAGGAGTAGCTATTAAACATATATATTCACCCTTATTACGGTTGTCGTCGTCGATGTCGTTGTCACTTTTCAGTCGACATCACGTCGTCTCGACGTCGTCGTCACATCGACGCAAAATCGGTATTAGCTAAGCATATTGAGACGACGTCGACTGTTTATCGGTAAACCGAATGACGAAAGTACCATCCCTATAATTTCTGCACTAGCTGTTTGATTTTATTTACAATCTGTGCGCAATTTTTTCGGTATTTTTTATTTGTGCTATTTTGATAATTTATTTCTTTATTATAAATGTATTTTGCATATGTTTCATCAAGTTTTAGCGATGAACATAGCAATGAAGTTTTAGTTGAAATATATATATATGTATGTACGTACATACATATGTACATAAATATTTAATAAATTAGTTTTCTCCTCAATCTCTCTTAAAGGAGGTGCACAGGCATTCAATTTAATTGTTTGTTTCTCAATGTTGTAAAAATTTAGTTGGTATCGTACCCCATTGAAAACCTTTGGGTCGGCTTCGGTATGTGCGCTCACCGAATTTATTTTTAAACTAGTGGGAATTTTTCGATGAAACTAGCAGGAAATATTCTGCGGATGTTAGTTCCCGTAATAAAATTTTAAAAACAAAAATGCATACATACTAAATTTTCTTCTTGTCACCATTAAACGCAGCGTCGACGAAAATGGCAACGAGTGACCGTCGACGTCGACTTAGCTGATACCAAATATGTTTCGATAGTTGTCACAAGTTATCGACTTTGCCATACGTAATACCGATTTTGAGAAGTCGTCGCGGACACCGTCGAGTGAGTGTCGACGACGACAACCGTAATAAGGGTGATTATTTCTAATTGGTGTTTTATAAATATCCCTTTCTCTGTTCACATAATTTACCAAAATTAATAAGTAAGGCATCGTTTTAAAGGTATTAATTAGCTATGCATGCGAAACGGTGTTTTATTGGGCGTGGTACTTTTTTTCTAATAGTATTTTGTAAAAATAAAATGTTTTAAACTAAAAGATTTGCGCCTAAAACTATGCCTTCAGAATTATTTTATTCTAACAAGAGTGCAGAGTTAAATACAAATTTCAAATGTAGATGTCGCTCCAGCTGAATAGTCGTGTATATTTTAAAACACTTTTATAAGCTTCAGCTGTATGTTTGTATGTAAACATGGGTATGTTCAGAAACGCAGCATGAAACGCAACATCGGCAGTAATTATTTTTTTTATGATTGTGATGAGCGACGCTTCATGCAAAATTTACGTTTATGAACGCTCTGCTTGTACTACAAAATCAGGTTGCGCTTCAAACTGAGTTTCTGAACAAAGCCCATCACATTATTTTAGGCGAACACGTGTGTATTCATACTTACGCTGAATGGGGTTTTTTCAGCATGGGATGTGCTTATTTATACACAGCTGTTCGTAGTACAATATATGTACTAGTGCTGGAAGCGATATCGATATAATATCGATTCATCGATGTTTTTGAACTTTTTCGATATATCGATATTTTTTTTCCGATATTCGATATATCGACGGTCATGGATCCATCACTGATAAACGCGGAAAGAAGCTGGTAAAAGGCAGCATTGCCGTTTTGTGGGTAATTCCCCAAATTTGGAGATTTTTTAAAAATTTGATTCCTATGTAGAAATTCCTGTGTTTAAAAGTAATGTAAATACGAACATTTTTTTTAAATGTTCATTGTAGAATTGCAAAATCAAGAAAAAACATTTTAAATTTAAAAATTTTTAATTCTATTTTAAGCACTATGAGATTTTGAACCAAAAACTTATGTTTTTTCCATTCATTTTTATTTTTAATTTAAACATTTTCTTTTTAAATCCCAAATACATTTTAATTCCAAAAATTTCATTTTTAATTTAAAAAATTCATTTCTAAAATAAAATGACTTGGTTGAAAACGTGCATTATAAAAATAAAAATTTTATTTTTGATTTATTTTCTCTGAGTGTAAAAGGTATTTAAAATGCGTTATTAATTTGTCTATTTCAAACCTTTTAGTCTTTAACATTGTTTTTTAAATAACTTAAATGCGAAATATTTCAGTGAACCACTGTAATTGATACCTACTCTTTCTGGCTGGAACAGAATTTACCTTTTTTGTTTATTTTGATTATTGAATTCCCTTTTCAAAAAAGATTTCTGTTGATAATAAATTGAAATATTTAGTTTAAATGTTTATTTAGTTAATTTTTGGAGTAATATAAATGACTGTCACTCTCGTTCAATTCAGGGCACAATAATGAATGCAGACATTTCGAAAAATAAAGCTGTTATATATAGATATGTTAAATTAAGGTTTATATAAAGTAGAGCTCTCGATTTTTTTTGAACATTTTCGAGTAGCCCGAACAAATGCTGTTCAAATTCTCGAACACTTGTTTGTTTGTTTATTACCCGTATGTTTGCACGGGCATTTGAAGTTTGTATTTTTCGTTTGTTTATTTTTTTTTTGTTGTCTTCATATGTATTTTTTTTATTTTTGTTTTCCTGATACAAATTTTTTTGTCTGTAAGCTCGAATGCTCAAATGTTTGTACGGGCATTGGAACAACAAACGAG
Organism: Urophora cardui; assembly: GCA_960531455.1. NCBI lineage: Eukaryota > Metazoa > Arthropoda > Insecta > Diptera > Tephritidae > Urophora > Urophora cardui. The sequence continues at coordinate 58,399,112 of OY482674.1, read as the reverse complement.
CCTCAGACAAATTCGGTCTTTTCGAATTGTTTGATACCCGGGTATCTACAGCTCTAATATAAAGGTCGATATATCGATAATATCGATGTTTTTTCTCAAAAATATCGAAAATATCGATACTCGTAAACATCGATGTTTTTCAAGCACTAATATGTACATGTATTTATAGTTTTGATCAAATAACGGTTGTACGTAAGACCATAAAATATTGAGATAGATATGGACTTACATAATTCAAAACGATCACGATGAAAAAAAAAATTGATTGAACGGCCGGTCGTACATAATCTAACTGCCGCAAAAATATAAATATTTGAATGAAATTTGGTACACAGATTCTAATGGGAACAGAGAAGGTTGGGGTTGAATATAAGCCATATGTATGTATTTCGAAAAACATGATAATTAAGTCACTAATAAAGCCCGAGTGATGGAATTTCATTCATGCAATGACCTTATGCCGTTATGAGGAAATATGCTGAAATTTAAAAAAATGGGCCAAGAGGGGCAAATTTTAAAATATTTATAAGTCAAAAATCAGGAACTGTAGCAGATAAATCAATTAAGCTTCTGCCACTGATTTGCTTGCCAAGGCAAACGTGTGGAAAAAAAATTACCCAAGTCGGCAGGGACCACATACATATGTATATATAAAATTATAGTTTTTTAAGATAGGCGTGACAGCACAAATTATACCGACTGGCGCCACGTATGTTTTGTTGACTTTTGCGCAAGATGCGCACGGGTCCAGCTAGTATATATAAATACGTGTTGTTCCGGTGCTTAGATCCGACTTCCAAGTGTAACCTGCAATGGATAGTCTTTCTTCTTAAAAACTGCTCAATGGTTCATAAATTCATTTCATCTCTGCTGCTTACGTCTCAAATACATGGCGACAGCTCTTACTCAAAAGGCCTGAGCAAGTACCCGCAAGTACCAGTACTGATAATCAAGGCCGTAACCAGAAATTTTTTTCGGGGGGGTTCCATCTTTGTTTTTTTTTGTTTTTGAGAAAAATATACGTATTTTCGTGCACTAAGTAAAAATAATAAAAAAAAAATTCTGGTTTCTAAAGTGCTAATTAGAAGATAATTTTTTTTACAAAACTTTTCACAAAACTTTTTACAAAACTTCAAATTAGGTTTTTTATAAGAAGTTGCCGTTCTATTGCAAACACTTTAAGCGTAATATTAAAAAGATTCGATGAATACTTTATTTTTGGTGATTTTTTACAAGTGAAACCAAAGTGATATTTTATGGACGAAAAACTCAGTTAGATGACCCAACCCATGTGGAAACGAAAAAAGCTGTAAAAGTCCCCAAGATTTTTAGCTTATGTTGAGACATAATTTTTTATGAAATTTTTTTTCGATAAATACTATGTATGTAGATACGAGTAAAGCCGAGATCACACGATTTACGTATTTGTACAAAAAATGACAAATTTAAATTTGTCCACATTTGCCCATTTTGATATCGATGTGCAAATGATTTGCTTTGCGTTCACACGATTTGCCCGATTTATTAGCTTTTGATTTGCCACACATTTGTACATAGAAGTAAAGTGGCAAATTTGTTCACATTCGTTCACACGATTTAACCAATAATGATAAAACAGTCCTATGAAAAATATAGAAGCATACTTTTGGGAATTATTTGGAAGAAAATTTTATGAAAAATTAACAAACAAAAATTAATCAAATCGTCGTTGAAGATGCATTTTTGCGTAAGAGGTATTAAATTACATACCTCTTACGCAAAAATGCATCTTCAACGACGAAATAGGTATTAAATCATTATAAGTACATGTATTTTCACGATTTCAAAACTGGATAATACTTCTTTTAATTCTCTGTAAGATGATATAAAGTTAATTTAATTCATTCAATAGAATACGTGTGCTAACGAGCTCCAAAAAAATGGTCATTGTGAAATGTTGACTTTGGTTGCACAAAAGTGAATGAAATGTTGCAGATACGTCGAAATCGTATATGAAGAAATTGTTTATGTACTCATTTTGAATGAAAGTGATTATGTTACTTTTTTGCTTCGGAGTTAGAAACAAATGAAGGATCAAAATCATATATCAATTTCGATTATTTTTATACTCAGCTGTACTAGTACACAGAGTATTATAGTTTTGATTTCCTAACGGTGGATTGTAACAGAATGAAATAATCGAGATAGATATAGACTTATATATATCAATGATCAGGGTGAAAAGAGAAATCGATTGAGCCATGTCCGTCCGTCTGTCCGTCTGTGAGCACGATAACTCGCGCAAAAATTGAGATATTTTGATGAAATTTGAAATGTAAGTTGGTATCAAGACAGGAACGGATGGTATTGAAAATGGGCGAAATCGGACCATGACCACGCCCACCTCCCCTATATAGTAAAAATCGGAAATTTTGTATCTCAGTCACTAATAGAGCTAGAGTGATAAAATTTCACACACGTATTGAGCTCAGGTCCTTATGAAGAAATATGGTGAAATTTTGGAAAATGGGCGGTGCCACGCCCACTTATTAAGGGGAAAACATTGAAAGTTTTATGAGTCATAACTCAGAAACCGTTGAAGATATATCGATGAAATTTGGTATGCGTAATTTGCTTACTTGGACAAATGTTTTGGCGAAAAATTATCAAAATCGGTTGACGGCCACGCCCACTTTTATATATGGGAACTATAAAGGGGCCTAATAAAAACATTTTAAGCGATATCTCTGTCAAATATAAAGATCTATCACTGAAATTTTGTGACAGGAGTCCAACTACGGACATAAAACAAAAAATACAAAAATTTTGGAAAATGGGCGGTGCCACGCCCACTTATTAAGGGGCAAATATTGAAAGTTTTATAAGCCATAACTCAGAAACCGTTGAAGATATATCGATGAAATTTGGTAGGCGTGATGTACTTACTGAGGCAAATGTTTGGACGGAAAATTGCCAAAATCGGTTGACGACCACGCCCACTTTTATATATGGGAACTATAAAGGGGCCTAATAAAAACATTTTAAGCGATATCTCTGTCAAATATAAAGATATATCATTGAAATTTTATGGAAGGTGTCCAACTATGGACATAAAACAAAAAATATAAAAATTTTGGAAAATGGGCGTGGCACCGCCTCCTTTTAGAAGCAGGAATATACGAGATTTCTGAGCCCATAACTCGACAAATAATCGATATATTATGACGAAACTTGGTGTATACACTTTCACTACTTGTGGTAATACATGTTCAAAATTTTAGCGAAATCGGTTAACGACCACGCCCACTTTTATATATGGGTATCATAAAGTGGCCTAATAAAAACATTTTAAGCGAGATCTTTGTCAAATATAAAGATAATTCATTGAAATTTTGTGGCATGAGTTCCACAATAGATCGGAAACAAAAAATATAAATATTTCGGAAAATGGGCGTGGCACCGCCTCTTTTCAGACAAAGGAATCAACGAGATTTCGGAGACCATAACTCGACAAATAATTGAGATATTATGACGAAACTTGTTTATACACTTTTATAACTTGTGTTAATAGACACGCAAAAATTTATTGAAATCGGTTTATGACCACGCCTACTTTTTAACAAAGATATTTCTGGAACACCCTTTGGGAATTTTTAACGTGACATCTTTGTAACTCATAAAGGGATGAAATTTTGCACAAAGAATAATATTCATAAGCTTAGTTGGATGACTGATAAAAATTTAGAAAATGGACGTGGCTACGCCCACTTTATGCAGCACTCGCTTTATATAAAGTACACCGTGTTTCCATCAAACGCAAACAAACAATGAAAGCATACAGCTGAGTATCTAATGTTCGATTCCACTCGAACTTAGGCTTCCTTACTTGTTAGAAATGGTTAGGGTAATAGTAGGATATAGTCACGTGCAAAGTTTTTTTAAATTCGCTCGGAAACTGACTGAGTTATTACCAGGGGTTCATGTTTATTTATATTCGGTTCGGATTCGGGAAATTATTAGAAAAATAATAGGTTAAGTATTCGGGTTCGGTTTCGGATCCGGTATTTGGAAAAATATTCGGTTCAGATTCGGGAAAGCATTTGGGAAAACATTCGGTTCAGATTCGGGCAAATATTTTTTCCTGATTTGGGAAAGTATTGGGGTTCGGTTTAGGAAAGTATTTGGAAAATTATTCGGTTCAGTTTCGGGAAAACATTCGGTTCAAATTCGGGCAAATATTCTTTCCTAATTTGGGAAAGTATTCGAAAAATCACTTTTTGAAAAAGTATACTTGTGTGACTAGCAAGAATAATTGAATAACGTCAAAAATGTATTCATTATACAAAATTATCTCAATAAGGAATAAAAAATTATTCCTAATTGTTTCTAGCTAAACGTTAAAAAATGATTTTTCGGCCTATATGACACTACGTTTTTTCTCTGGTATATTTGGTTTGAAAAACCCGCCGAAAGTCAAAATACAAAAACAATTCTTGAAAAGAGACAAAACCTGTGTTCAATTACTAAAAATTTTTAACTTATTTTTCATAACAACTGTCATTTTCATATGAAGAGCTGTAATTTTTTACGAAAAATTCGTAACAATTTTTTATTATTGAACAGAGCTAAATAATAATATAATAATACAATGGCGCTAATATAACTCTGACGAGTTTTATGGCTGGGCTTCTCTCCAATTCGAGGTGTGCTCCTTTTGTTTGTCCTACAGTTTTATGCCAGTTCCGAACGGCGAATGCATTTGTTTGAGAAGCTTTTTCATGGCAGAAATACACTCGGAGGGTATGCCATTCACCGCCGAGAGGTGACCGCTGTTTCTTAAACCCCAACAATTTAGTTTTAATTAATTAGAAAAATTTTTTTTGCTGTTTGTTCGGACTGGGGTTTGAACCCGAGACCTCTGGTATAGCAGGCGAGCCCTCTACCCACTGCACTACAGCGGCCACGAACAGAGCTAAGTACTCCATTAAAAACAATTTGATTGACATTAAATTTCAAACTAAATGAAAATAACATTTTTTTCAAAAATTAATTTTTTTCGAAATTGGAATTCAAATTACTGAAATAAAAAAATTATGCATCTCAAATGACAGGGTATATGTGTATTCCATTTTATAAAGGGAAGCCAGTGCGCCGTATAATGTTTCTTCCGGACTTCTTCTTTCCCCTTACGGCCAAAGCAGAAGCTTATAAGAGGCCAAATTAAAACTTGTATTTCCATATATCTTTTATTTTAAACATAATTTATTTTATAGTTGTCAAAAAAGATTTGTATATTTGCCACAATCATTTGTATCCAAGTGGCAAATCAAAATTTGTCCATTTTCATCATTTTTATTTACCTTCTGTATCACATTTGTGTTCACACGATTTGGGTACAAGGGCTGTTTTTGATTTGCCACAAGAGGCTAAATATTTGGCTTTTGTGATTTGTGATGAGATGAAATTTACTGTTCACACGGTTTGCCTATGAATTTGGCAAATTTTTAGCCAAATGTACAAATCGTGTGATCTTAGCTTAACAAGTCCGTAAAAAATGTAAGTAACTCCCGCTCCCTTAAAGTGCTCCAAACATTTTTTTTTGCTAACAGTTACTAATGGAATGTCCAACAATATCATATAAAAGCGCCATCTGACCGCAGTCCAGAACATAAAAATTGCGAATAATGTTTGCATAAAAAAAAATTATTTGCAAAAATAAGAAATGCAGTTTGGTTGAAGATATCATCTTTTATATATATATCAAAATATAGCAAAATTGGTTTTACCAATCGTGAGAAAATCGGCAAAAACTAAGAATTTCGAAAAAATGTTGATAGCTATAACTTTAAAAATAGTTCGAATTTCGAAAAATTTTTAAATACGTATTTTTGTTTAATAGCATTGACAGACGGCAGCGATAATCCGGAATATCTAGCTAATTCGGACTTAACTTGAGAATTAACTGGAGGTAATCCGGAATATCTCTTGAGTTAGTCCTCAAAATTTTAGCGGATTAGAGCATTTTGTAATGACATCCCTGGTGAAAAATGTTTATTGTGAATGAAAGGGAAGAAAAAGAGGAACCCAAGGCAGATCTAGGAAGGTAGGCGCATAAGTGAATTCAGAAATTTTGAATGTAATTTGTTAGTGTAATTGGTAGTGTAATGTCAAAATGATATTTCGCCTTGGTTGAAATCTGAACTCGTTTGGGACTCGCCCATTCCTATTGACCATGATGTGATTTCGTTTTGATTTTGACATTACCCTACCTTTGGAAATAAAACAAGAAGTTGTTGAATTCGCCGCTGCGCCTACCTTCCTTCAGCTGTTTTGTTAATCCGCAATACTTGCCGTCTGTCAGGGTAAAATTTTAATCGAATTAAGTGTTGCGGTAATCCGGATTATCGCTGCCGTCTGTCAATGCTATAAGCGTTGTGAGCCATACTACCCACTTTGATTAAAATACATGGCCGTCGAAAAAATTTTAGGGTGCTCAGTTCAAAAAATTCAAGCCCTATGTATATACATACATATGCCTATAGGTATTCATTTGCCATACATTTACATAATACATAATAAGGGTCTTAATCTAAAGTGGTAAACTGCTGGTAAATGGGGTAAAGTGATAAAATAATAATTGTGATAGATTATCTGTAAAAATTTGTATGAAAATATATTTAAGTAAATTTTATCACTTTACCGAAAGATTTTTTGCGTAAATTTATAAATTTCGGTAAAATTCAAGTCTGACACGTCAGTTTTACTTGTTCAATTTAAAAGAAGATATTGTGCTTTCCTTCGGCATTTTAGCACGATTTATTAAAATAATTTCTACAAAAATGTTATATGCATTTTTTGTTTATTTTATTGGGTTTTTATTTATTAATCAAGTTGACACTGACAGCTGACAAGAGTTTAAACAATTATTTACCAAGGAGCGTTCATGTAAAAATGCGGATAAACTGATAAGCTTTAACAATTTATTACTTTATCACTTTATATGAAGACCACTAATATATTATCTATATATATTCATATATGTATATATATATATGTATATATATATATATATATATATATATTATAATTTTTTTTTTCTTTGCTGGCGTCAGGTTTGACCAGTAGCCAGCAAAGAAAAAATTATTAAAGTATAGGTCGCCAAAAACAACTATATTTATATTATTATTTTTTTTTTAATAATTTCAAAATGTAAGACATATCACCTATGTATATAGGCTTTGTTCAGAAACTCAGTTTGAAGCGCAATCTGCTTTTGTAGTATAAGCAGAGCGTTCATAAACGTAAATTTTGCATGAAGCGTCGCTCATCACAATCATCAAAAAAATATTTACTGCCACTGTTGCGCTTCATGCTGCGTTTCTGAACATACCCATATATATATTTTTTTTTTCATACAATTTAAAGTAACAATTATCTCTCGAACGTAAGGTTTAAGATTTAAACTACAAACTATGAACAATTTTCAATATAATTACAATAGCATATAAACATTAAAAATCATTTTCCATATTTTTATAAACTTAATACTCAATTTAATATAATTTTTCATATTATTACATAAGAATATGTAAGAGCTACATCAGGATTTTCAGGATTTCCGTTCTCATGAAAATGATTCTCCATTATTTTTGCGTTGTAAGTCCCATGATGTATTTGAATTTATTAATTTTCGTTTCAAAATTCAAAATTCAATGAGCTATATTTCAACACCTCTTGCGTTTTTATATTTTCTCACACCTTCAAATCATACAAGGGCCAAACACGGTAGAGTTTTCTACTCTCACCTCGCTCTCAATAATTAAGAAACAAAAATGAAAATAAAACAAAAATGCAAAGGTTACTATATTCGAAACACAAGCACATATTACAAGCTTATTTAGAATTACTCAAATAACTTTGAACACAAAAACAAAGAAGACAATGAATCCCTTTTATATAAATGCTACCAAGTTTTGAAGGTACAAATATTAGAACAAGTTTTTTGAGAGTTGAAAAGGAAGTACAGTAGAACTCTGATATAAGTGACTACAATATCTATTGCACCGACACGGCCTTCCTGACTATCACTCGTCCTCGGGTGCATCTAAAATAATTTAAACAGTTACGCATTGAAATTATGAAAACACAGATTTATTTAGGTAAAAGAAGAATTTCTAATTCTAACGTTATTATTAATAAATTGTTTGTTTCAGAAACTCATTTATAGGACAGAATATAGACTTGAAAACCAATTTACATCAACATCTCAAAGACGGCAGTTCCCACATCAAATTCTTCGCTAGCAAAATTTTACAAATTGTAATTACTCCATGCACATCTTATGTGCATCACATTACTAAATACGCCACACGCCATGATCAAACATTTCTGCTTGCATTTGTGCTTGCATTACAGTTAAAGTGATATGATTTACAGTCTTTCCGACTCATCAATTTCTTTTTCAACGCATATATTTTCAGTATCAACATCTGTATTACTACTATTTTCGTCAGCTACTTCGAATTCTGTGGGAACCTGCCCCTGTGGCATTTTTCTCAAATGCTCATGTGCATACTTATAAGTTCTCTTGCTTGTTAATGATTTCAGCACATACCTATCTCCGTCTAAAACTTCTGTCACAATAAATGGGCCTCTGAATTTAGGCTCTAATTTTGTTTGGTGTCTTTCCTCATTTTTTAACAACACATAGTCACCAATTTTATGTTTAACAATTTTCGCCTTATTTTTATCAAATGTAGATTTATCATATTTAGCATTTTGCTGTATATTATTCATAGCTTGTGTTCGTACTCTGAAAAAAAAACGTTGTAAATACAAAGACTTTTGCAGTTAAATTAACAACTTTCCGCAGTTGAAAAGTGCCCAATAACGCTCCGTTGTTGTTTTAAAGATGCGAGCGTTTTTGATTCAAATACTTTTCGTATTTAAGTTAACAACGGAAACTGTTGAATGAAATACTTTTACATTTAAGTTAACAGTGTTTGCTTTTGAATTAACAGCAAAATTTTTTAGTCCAAAAGCGAGCACCGTTGATTTAAATACTTTTCGTATTTAAGCTAACAATTTTTGCTTTTGAACTAACAGCAAAAGTTTTTGGTCCAAAAACGGGCACCATTGAAGCAAATACTTACGCTTTTAGGTTAACATCAAAAAAATTGTAAACAATAGTAATTTTTTTTTTAATATAATAGATATTATTTTATTTTATTTTATTTTTTTTATATAATATATGTTTACATAGTAATATTAATACTAAGGTCCGGTTTCACCAAACAAGTGATGGTCATTTGATACATCATTTGCACAACGCGATTGATGAAAAGAGACACGGACACAAAGGTTTTCATCACATTTTTCACACCGTCCATATAAAAATTATGGAAACTTGTAGGCAGTGTGTGACAGAATTATCCATCAATCGTGCGCCTCAAATGATATATCAAATGACTATCACTGTCTGCAGGGCTTTTTACACAAACACAAACACATAAACTCAACTTATTTTTTTTATTATTTCATAACACATTCTTTATTGTTTGCCGACCGCCACATTTGTAGGTTTGCGGAATTTTATCCTGTCGGCGATGAGTTCTTTTTTATTTAATATTTCGTCGATGTCGTGGGAGTGCATCATTGCAAGCAGTTCAATATTTTTGATACCGCATTCATTGAACTGCATCAATGCACCTGTACATAACTCCCACGACAAGAATAACTTCATTATTTTCTTATCGCCGACAAGTTTTACCTGCAGATTTGGCTCGTTCGATTGCTCGCTATCGGAAAAACGGGATAATCAAACATATTTAATCTGAAAATACAAAATAAATTTTTCAACGTATATATGTATGTATGTACATATAATTTTAATATATTATAATAATATATAAATAATATCATTATTGTGACTTACCTTTATTTGTAATTATATATTGCATATATGTACATATATATATTTTTCCCGAAAATTTAAATTAATTTAACGTGTTTGAGAAAAAAACAATTTTCTATTTTTTATTTACTTCAAAAGTTTTCAACAGCAAGGGAGTTTTTGAATCAAAAACGCCCGTCTTTGAATTAACTATGGAAAGTTGTTGAATCAAAAACTTTGCCGTTAAAACAAATACTTTTGCTGTTGAATCAAAGACGGAGATTCAACAGCGGAAAGTTGTTGAGTTAACTACGGGTATTTTTTTCAGAGTACAGTTGAAGTATTCACATTACATTCTTTATTACCTATGGGTATCAAACCTAAAGGTCGAGCTTCTTTACCAATAAGCAATTCCACCGGACTAAATTTAGTCACCCGATTAGTAGTGCAATTTAAAGCTAACTGAATCTCATTTAATGCATCTTGCCAAGAGCGATGGCTTGTTTCTACCGCAGTCAATAAACTTTTCAATGTGCTCATAACACGTTCAACCTGTCCGTTAGCACGACTTGACCCGGTAGCGATTAGATGCAAATCAACTTTTTGTGAAGAACAGAAATCTTTAAATTTCTGACCCGCGAAACATCTACCTTGGTCAGCAATAATACGTGATGGAACACCAAACAAAGATATTGAAGACTTTAGTGCTTTAATGCAATTTTCCGAGTCAAGATTCATTGTGTGATACAAATAAACAAATTTTGTAAAAGCATCTATCTGAACTATGACATATTCCTTAATATCATTCTTACCACTCAATTTTCCCGTTATATCAACATGGACGGTATGCCATGGAATATTAACCTTTGGGATGGGATGAAGTTCAACTTGAACTTTACCGGAAGGTGACTTTGAAAGCCTACAAGTAATGCAATTTTCAACAAATTTTCGCACATACTTGGACATGTTTTCGAACCAGTAGAAGTCATAAACTTTATCGAGAGTTTTTGTCCAACCAAGATGCATAATCGACTCATGAACATGATTGATTACAGACCACCTGAAAGTTCTTGGAATCACAGGCAAACATTTGGTTTTACCATTCCTCTGTATTTTACGATAAAGTGTTCCCGCCCGTAATTCATATGTTTTTGCTATATCTTCTGCAAGCTCATGGTTACGTAATTTTGAAACTAAAGTAGATATTTCTTGGTCGCGCTGCTGCTCGGCAAGGAGCCAATTATCTGAAATCTCAGCTAAATTCACATGCTTTTCAGCGATTTTAGTAACGCATTTAGCTTCTATAGGAACTGGATTTCTAGAAAGGAAATCAGCATGAGCCATGCGTTTTCCCTCCCTATATTGGATATCGAAATCAAATGCCTGCAAGTATGCCCACCAGCGATGTACTCTCGGTGTTAATTCTATTTTTGTGCGCGACGCCTTTAAAGAATTACAGTCTGTAAACACTACGAATTTACGACCTTGTAAATAATGGCGAAAATGTTTTATTGAATTAAAAACAGCTAGTGTCTCCAATTCATAAGAATGATATTTGGACTCTGCAGGTGACGTTCGTTTGCTATAATACTCCACTACATGGGGTTTGTTATTAATTTTATGCAATAAAATTGCCCCGTAACCATCTGTACTAGCATCGGTATGTAATTCGATTGGATATTGTGGATCAAAAATTACTAATACAGGTTTGTTAGTTAATATTGAAATTATTTTTTGTCGTATTTTCTCATGCTCATCTTTCCATAAAAATTTGCCTTTATCACTTGTGAGAAAATACAGATTTTTCATCAATTGTGAAAACTTAGGTACAAATTGGCGGAAATAAGAAGCTAGCCCAATAAATTGTCTCAACTGCGTGACTGATTGCGGAGGCGGAAGAGCAGTCAAAGCTTGTATTTTGTGTGGGTTAGGTCTAACTTCACCCGCTTTGATTTCATACCCGAGATACTCAACTCTATTTTTAAGAAAAGAGCATTTTGTTATATTAAAAGAAAACCCGCACTTTGTAAGAACATTCAATACAGTTCTTAATCTCTCAAATGCTTCTTCTTTTGTTTTAGCAACTATCATGATGTCGTCCATATAAACTATGACATATGAATAAGCTAACTCACCTAAGGCTTTCATTACAGCACGTTGAAAAACAGAGGGAGCATTTTTCAGGCCAAAAGGCATCGTCAAATATTCATACTGACCCTCTGGAGTAATAAAAGCTGTACGTTCAATGGAATTCGGATGTATTGGGATTTGATGGAATCCACTTGCCATATCCATACACGAAAAATACTTTGCTCCACGCAACCTAGCAATCTGATCTGATATAAGAGGCAACGGGTATTTATCAGATACAGTATTTGCATTTAACTCCCGATAATCTACACACAAACGATCAGAACCATTTTTCTTTTTAACTAGCAATATGGGACTAGCAAATGGCGAACAACTGGGGCGAATTATATTTGATTCCATCAAATCCTTTATCCTATCCCTGACAACAGCTTTCTCTTCACAGCTAAGTCTATAAGGTCGTCTTTGCACGGTTTTGTTTGGATCAACCAACCGTATTTCTAACTGACCTGTTGTAATTCGAGTCCGCGGAATTCCATTAATAAAATAATCTGAATATTCTTGCAAAATTTCCATTAAATGAGATTTCTCACATTCATCGAGATCAGTGTTTACAGAAGCAAGGTCGATATTCTCACTCAAAGCCGAACAAATATTTACGTTTTTCTCTTTAAAAATGTGAAATTTATCGCGTGTAATTACAACACCAAACCCTTGGCAAAGAATTTCGCGACCTATCATTACATCGTGCTTTAAGCAATTATCTATAACTACATGAAACAAAACTTCCAGAGAATATTCACTTATCTTAATATTCGATAAAATTTGTAATGTGGAACATGTAGATGAACCGCCTATACCCTTTAAAACAACGATATTATTAATTCTTTTCCCGCACAATTTTTTTGCCATACCTTCTTTCACTAGTGAACATTCAGCGCCCGAGTCAAAACAAAATGGAATAAACTCACCCAATTGATTAAGCACACCTCTCGGCTCAGCTACTGTACAAATGTCCACTCGCTTCTCGTAAGTATTTTTCTTCGAGTTACTTGATGTCAAACTGTTGTTTTTTGGACACACTGATGCAATATGGCCCGATTCACCACATTTGAAACAGGTCACCGTGTGAGGACCAAATATTCTACATAAATTTGGCCCACACAAAACGACCAAAACCCCATATAAAAAACACTTACAATACATTCAACATGCTGCAAATACAACCAACAAGCTGCAATACAACCAACAAGCTGCAGAAACATAAAGCACAGCAAGCCGTAGCAACAAGTTGTAGAAACACAAAGTACAGCAAGTCTTAGCAACACAATCATTGAAGTCATAAAAGGAGCGACACAGCAGCACAAGAGTCAGTCAGCACGGAGCTGTGGTTGCGACCGGAGCTACTTGCGAATAAGCGTCTGGATTGCGCAGAGGTTTGTGCCAGTGCAAGAAAGCGCTATTCATAGTAGAGAGCCGTGGCCAAGTGTAGTGGCTAATAAGCGTCTGGATTGCGCAGAGGTTTGTGCCAGTGCAAGACAGTGCGGTTTATCCACCCGCTACGCTTAAACACCACGTTCGCACCCCCTCGGGTAAACCGTCCCCACAGTCCGCCGTGAACCGCGTATAGGCGCATCTGATCGCCTACGTCTACGCGAACGTCGCCATAGTAGCGCGGCGGCGGCGCATTATCGCAGAGAGCGACACCGAACGTCAACGTCGCCATAGCAGCGCAGTAGCAGCGCATTACCATAAAGGACGCTCAACACCTACGTCAACGTAAAACGTCGCCGCAGTACCGACGCATCATCGCAGCGACACCGAACACCCACGTCAACGCAATACGCCGTCGCAGAGCCGCGTCGTCATAACGCGCAGTAGCGACACTGATCACCTACGTCGACGCTAAACATCGCAGACCTACGCCGCCGCAAGGGCGCAGCAGAGATACGTCAGCACAACGCACAGCGCCACAGCCGCAGCTGGGCGTCTACCCATCGAAATCAACGCTAACGGGATACGTTAACGGGACCTCGTTAAACCGTTGGGCCGTACAGTTATTAGAAAGATAGAATTTAGTTTAATTGTAAGATATAAGGAATTAAATAAATAAAGGGACAAGCGATTTTAAGGAGCCCCAACATAATAAATTTATTGTAAACGAACCTTGGACACGGCGAGTATACCCCAGCACTAGAGTAGAAGCACCGGGGCGGGAAAAAGCTTCGTTACAATTGGCGCCCGAGCAGGGACCCTACAAATCGCCCAACGTCAGACAGTAAATCCCTTACTAGAAACTTAACTTACAAGATTCACACTAAATTTTTATCATTGGAGGTCAAATACAAGGATATCGTGGCCATCATGGAGAGCGAAAGCGAGCCAAAAACTCCGATCCCTCCGAATACAGGCACAGTCACGAACGTTACACAACTAGATCAAAACCAGGTAAAATTTCCTCCTGGGAACATCCAGCTACCACAACAGTATCTACCATCAGGAGTAGCCGCGCCAAACGCGGATACGGCACTCCACATCAATCCAACACCGACATTTGTAATGGCACCAACCATCGACCAAGTACGAAAATGGTCAGTAAAATACGATGGTGGACGAGATCCGTTAGCTTTCGTGGAACGGCTGGAAGAACTGGCCGAAGTTTACGCACTAAACGTGGATCTCCTTCCAAAAACCATGCCCGAACTACTAGGTGGTACCGCTCTTCAATGGTATCGCAACAACAACGCACACTGGAGCGATTGGACGAATTTCAAGCAGGATTTTTTGCGTTTCTTCCTACCGGCTAGGTATTTCGAACGCCTAGAGGATGACATACGGCAACGAAGGCAGCATGCACGCGAAAAGTATAAAGAATACGTGTTAGCAATACAGAACTTGATGCGTCATGCCGGATACAGTAACGAACAGCGGTTGGAGAGGATATTCCGCAACAGCCACCCTGATTATTTACTGTATATTCGTCGTAGGGATTTCAAAAACTTGGCCGAACTCCTCACCCTTGCCGAAGAATACGAGAGCATCCATGAAGGGTATCGACGAACATCAGAAGGACCACGGCGCGAGATAGCAAGACATATCGTGGGTAATAAATCCTCCGCTACATCGCCACGGTCAGGACGACCACCTCATGAGAAGTCGCCACAGGTACAACGCAACCCAACCCCATTGAACCAAACATTCGACCCGAACGACGTATGTCGGAGGTGCGGTCAGAAAGGACACTTTGCCAGAAGATGCCGGAATGCACGGAAAAATTTTTGTTGGGAGTGTGGTCGCACTGACGTACGTACAATCGAATGTTGTCGTAGACGTCAGGGAAACGACAGAGGGCCTCACCAAGGAAAAGGCGCGGTGAGCCCACAGGACCAAGCGCCGAACCACCAGTAAACATGTACCAGGAGCATGGCCGTCTTTATGCTCTAGCTCGGCTTGGTGGACAACCAGCAGAAGCGGTTATCGACACAGGGGCATCAAGGAGCTTCGTATCAAGTAATCTAGCAGAACGCGTAGTGAACGCTGGTAGCGGAGAGATGGTAAGAGTAGCCATCGAAATAACAATGGCCAATGGGACTAGCACCACTATTTTCGACGCCGTTAGGACCGAGGTACGCCTGGGAGAATCCTCGCATCACACGGTATTACACGTCATACCTGGGGCCATTGACGACATCATACTCGGTTTAGATACCCTTGGAAGCATGGGAGCTACAATATCATGTGGTGGAGGCCACATAGTACTGACCAGACCCGCTACTCAGAATACACCTACACATACACCAGTACTGACGACCCAAGCCTCAGGGAATACATCATCTCCAGTCATGAATAACAACGTAAACGAGAGATTAAATAGCATGCAAGTTATAGAACACAACGCCCGGAATAGCCACGTCGAGAACGAGGAGGACCGCATACGTGAATTCTTGGTAAAGGAACTCAAAATGTTCGAGACTATGAGCGGAGTAACAACGATAGCCGAACACAAGATCATCGTTACTGACGACCGCCCCCATCAAACAGCGTTATTTTCCACGCAATCCAGCGATGCAAGCCATCATCAATAACGAGATCGATGAACTCCTCGCGAAGGGATGCATCGAGCCATCGTGTAGCCCACACAGCGCACCGATCGTGTTAGCAAAGAAAAAGAATGGCAAGTGGCGGCTATGTGTGGACTATCGGCAACTTAATGCCCGGTCAGTACCCGACGCATACCCCTTGCCAAGGATACAACATATACTGGACAAACTACGAAGAGCGAAATATATCAGTAGCCTGGACCTTAAAAACGGTTACTGGCAAATACCCCTGGAACCAAACAGTCGACAATATACGGCCTTCACTGTACCAGGACGCGGACTATTCCAATGGCGCGTTATGCCATTTGGGCTACACTCCGCACCCGCAACGTTCCAGAGGACACTCGATCAAGTCATTGGTCCAGAGATGGAACCCCATGCCTTTGCTTACCTCGATGATATAATCGTCATAGGCTCCACGTTGGAAGAGCACACACATAACTTACGAGAGGTATTATCACGATTACAGCGTGCCAATCTAAGAATCAATCCCGAGAAGTGTGAATTTTTTAAAAAGGAACTCCGCTACCTAGGATACGTTGTCAGCGACAGAGGAATTCACACCGACCCAGATAAAGTAGCCGCCATCAAAGAATTGAAACCACCAACTAACGTGAAAGAGGTGCGCCAGTACCTCGGGATAGCCTCCTGGTACCGACGTTTCGTACCCGATTTTGCCACGATGAGCCAACCACTCACCAGCCTTCTGAAAAAGGGTAAACACTGGAAGTGGGGAGCCGAACAGCAACAAGCATTCGACACAATCAAACAAAAACTCACTGAAGCTCCGGTACTCGCGTGCCCGGACTTCACAAAAGTCTTCACCCTACAGACGGACGCAAGTAACTACGGCTTAGGAGCAGTACTGACACAGGAATTAGAAGGTGGCGAACGTGTCATCGCCTACGCCAGCCGAAAACTCAACAAAGCTGAGGCAAACTATTCGCCCACCGAAAAAGAGTGCCTTGCCATTGTATGGGGAATTCGGAAAATGAGGCCATACCTGGAAGGATACCGGTTCAAAGTGATAACCGATCATATGTCACTGAAATGGCTAAATTCCATCGAGAACCCTACCGGACGCATAGCGCGATGGGCCTTGGAATTACAACAACATGCTTTCGACATCGAATATCGGAAAGGTAAACTGAATATGGTAGCGGACGTACTCTCACGACAGCCATTGGAAACTTTACGACAAGCCACGACGACAGAACCACAATGCAAATGGTGGCACAAGCGGTTGGCTGAGATACGCACCAACCCGGAGAAATTCGCCGACTATACGATACAGGGTGGACAATTGTATCGCCATATTCCCTGCCGCACACACGATGAAGAGGCAGTACCATGGAAATTATGTGTGCCCACACCACTGAGACGACGAGTACTTCAGGAAAACCATGACATACCAAGCGCGGGACACATGGGTATCCGTCGGACGATAGCAAGGATAGCCAGCAGGTATTATTGGCCAGGTATGTTCCGGGACATCAGTCGCTATATACGACAATGCGAATCTTGCCAAAAATACAAGGAGGCACAACACAAGCCAGCGGGGAAGATGCTCTCACAGATAGCCGAAGAACCTTTCGCCACGTTATGCGTCGATTTCGTTGGACCCCTCCCACGATCCACACACGGGAACACTATGCTATTGGTATTCTTCGATCGGTTCAGCAAATGGGTGGAATTGATCCCTATGAGACGAGCAACAGCAGACGGCCTTCGCCGAGCATTCCGGGAACGAATCCTTGCAAGATTTGGCGTCCCCAAAATACTCATCTCAGACAACGGCGTACAATTCACCAGCAAGCAGTGGCAGCGTTACATCAAGGAATTGGGGGTACGACAACAATTCACGGCACCCTACACTCCCCAAGAGAATCCTTCTGAACGCGCAAACCGAACTATCAAGCGAATTATAGCACAACTCACTAAGTCACAACATAAGCGATGGGACGACCTCCTCCCAGAAGTTGAACTCGCCATAAATACTAGCGTCGCCGAATCCACAGGGTACAGCCCAGCTTTCCTTATACAAGGACGTGAGCCGCGACTTCCAGGAGCACTATTTGACGAAGTCAACATCGGGACAGGCACAACTCCCACCACAGCAGAAGACAAGTCACATAGGATGAAGGAGGCATTTAGAATAGTCAGGCAAAACATGGAGCGGGCTGAGACAGACCAAGCACGTCACTATAACCTACGGCGGAGAAAATGGACCCCCGTAGTCGGCGAACTAGTTCTCGTCAAGGAACACCACCTGTCCAAGGCAGCAGAGAACTTTGCAGCGAAACTGGCCCCAAAATATGACGGCCCATACCAAATACTAAGGTACGTCTCACCAGTAATAGTCCAACTACGGAAAGTCAACGGGGAAAAGGAAAGAACTGCAAATATCGCGGAACTAAAAGCATATCACACAGCAGAGGCCACGGAGACATGCAAACTAATTAATTAATAAACACAAAAAAAAAAAAAATTGGTGTACAGACACCCAACATGAACGGGTCATTCAGTCGCAAACCGCCAAGGTGATAACAACATATTGAGCGAAAAAAAAAAAAAAAAAAAAAAAAGAATTTTACAATGGAGAACAACAAAAAATGGGACGACAGCGTCAAACGGTTCCGCCAACGTATGGAAGAGGAGCAAGCGAAGCGCCGCAGAATACAGGTACTAGGGGCAGAAGAAAAAAACCCGAGAGCCGCTACACACCCATACGCAAGGCGCACCACCACGTCCACAGTCGTCGACGCAAAAGCAACCACCGCTGCAATAACCAGCATACCCGCAGTCGCTGCAGTACAAACCGCCATGGCTGCCAACGCAACCGACAGAGGCGCCGACACAAACGCAAGCGCCGCTGCCTTAGCCAGCATATGCGCAAACACTACCAGCACCAGACATACCAACGTAGCATACATTGCCACCATCCAAACACCAGCAACAGACACAGTCGCCACAGAGACCATCGCGAGACGAGTAACGACCTCGTATGCAGCAGCCGCACGAACAGCAACGGTATACGGAGCCAACAAGGAAATGGTCGCCAGACGCGCCGCTGCATCCTACGCAAGCCTAACACGTAGAGGAACGTGGGAAGGAGCCCTGCACAACGAAGAGGAGGGGCCGATGCAATGCGTCGTAGGAAGGATAAAGGTGGAACCAGGGGAAACCACACCAGCCAACCCACCTGATGTAACCCGACAAGTCAACACAACACAGAAGCCAATGATAATCGAACTTTCTTCGGATGAAGAGATGCCGCCAGCAGAAAGTGCAGGGCCAATCACCATCTTTCCACCCGGGCCTTGCGGTATCGCACTGTACAAAGCGGACCTCCAGTCGCTTGAAGGGACGCATTGGCTGACCGATACCGTCATCGACGCGTGGGCAAAACATCTATAGGTCGAATACGGACAGCAAGGCACTACCCTAAGCCCATTCGTGGTGTGGCAGCTAAGCCAACCGGGGAACAAGCAGGAGAACTACCGGCGTATACACCGCTGGGTCCGGAACATCGATTTGTTCAAAAAAGAGTAATACTCGCACCACACAACATGAACAAACATTGGTACCTGCTCGTGTTAGCAAACAGCGCAGTCACACACCACGCTACGGATATGGAATGTTGGCACGATCGCTACATATGGACAGCCGACTCAATGCTAAGAGCAAAAGTACCACACGCAACACAAAATTTACTAGATTTTTTAAAATGGGAATATCAACAGAGGTATGGGAAAAACGATTTCGAGGCCAAGGAAATTTTGCAAGGAGTACCACAACAAACCAACTACAATGATTGCGGGATCTATGTAGCCGAAACTATGGACAGAATACTGAAGTATACAGGGCGAGGAGAAGGTGAATTGGGACTCATTCAAAACCCATTCACCGAGCAGATGGCACAACAAAAACGCGCCGCGATACTAGCGACCTTCAAGAGGAACAAAGTACAAGATTATACCCCGGAAGATACCAAGGAACCTGAGAAACCGCGCACCACATCAACAACCGAACTTACAAACAAACCGCAAGGTGGCGAGAACATAACCATCTTCGCCGAACACGCAGAAGGACCTGCACTGGAACAATTCCCCGAGGTAGCCGAAAGGATCAGAAAGGCGTTCAAGGACATGACCGAAGGCAATTGCAGAGGCCGTGTAAGGTTCCGGGTGAAAAAGTACAGGGTGACGGTAAAGCCGAAGTGCGTATACATCCACATCATAAATAATGAAGGTTAAGTCTCCGAAGTGGAGGGGGAGTGTGAGGACCAAATATTCTACATAAATTTGGCCCACACAAAACGACCAAAACCCCATATAAAAAACACTTACAATACATCCAACATGCTGCAAATACAACCAACAAGCTGCAATACAACCAACAAACTGCAGAAACATAAAGCACAGCAAGCCGTAGCAACAAGTTGTAGAAACACAAAGCACAGCAAGTCTTAGCAACACAATCATTGAAGTCATAAAAGGAGCGACACAGCAGCACAAGAGTCAGTCAGCACGGAGCTGTGGTTGCGACCGGAGCTACTTGCGAATAAGCGTCTGGATTCCGCAGAGGTTTGTGCCAGTGCAAGAAAGCGCTATTCATAGTAGAGAGCCGTGGCCAAGTGTAGTGGCTAATAAGCGTCTGGATTGCGCAGAGGTTTGTGCCAGTGCAAGACAGTGCGGTTTATCCACCCGCTACGCTTAAACACCACGTTCGCACCCCCTCGGGTAAACCGTCCCCACAGTCCGCCGTGAACCGCGTATAGGCGCATCTGATCGCCTACGTCTACGCGAACGTCGCCATAGTAGCGCGGCGGCGGCGCATTATCGCAGAGAGCGACACCGAACGTTAACGTCGCCATAGCAGCGCAGTAGCAGCGCATTACCATAAAGGACGCTCAACACCTACGTCAACGTAAAACGTCGCCGCAGTACCGACGCATCATCGCAGCGACACCGAACACCCACGTCAACGCAATACGCCGTCGCAGAGCCGCGTCGTCATAACGCGCAGTAGCGACACTGATCACCTACGTCGACGCTAAACATCGCAGACCTACGCCGCCGCAAGGGCGCAGCAGAGATACGTCAGCACAACGCACAGCGCCACAGCCGCAGCTGGGCGTCTACCCATCGAAATCAACGCTAACGGGATACGTTAACGGGACCTCGTTAAACCGTTGGGCCGTACAGTTATTAGAAAGATAGAATTTAGTTTAATTGTAAGATATAAGGAATTAAATAAATAAAGGGACAAGCGATT
Source organism: Urophora cardui (assembly GCA_960531455.1). NCBI lineage: Eukaryota > Metazoa > Arthropoda > Insecta > Diptera > Tephritidae > Urophora > Urophora cardui. The sequence continues at coordinate 58,377,776 of OY482674.1, read as the reverse complement.
TTAAGGAGCCCCAACATAATAAATTTATTGTAAACGAACCTTGGACACGGCGAGTATACCCCAGCACTAGAGTAGAAGCACCGGGGCGGGAAAAAGCTTCGTTACAACCGATGAACGTTCCCTTGTAGTTGCTGTGCTGCTAACTGGTTTTGATTGAAGCTTAAGGGCCATTTACTCAACCTCTGATTAACGCTAACCACGGTTAAATTTCGGTTAAACATCATTATCGACTTCATCAAACCATGCATTTAACATGTGGCCGATAATGCAGTCCATAGCTTAAGCGAACCTTTGTCCTCCGGTTAGCGTTAATCAGAGGTTGAGTAAACGGCCCTAAGTTTGTCTTTCTTTAAACGACAATCCACGATTTTATGGCCTTGTTTTCCGCAGAAATGACACTTAACAGGCGATTGTATCTTCATTCTTTTAGTTTCTGACCAGGAAGAATTTTCTTGAGCGAAATGTTCCCGTTTCTTGGCAAACGCAAATGCTTTTAACTCCTGCTGTAATTCATTTCTGGTCTTTATATTGGCCGTAAATATTAAACGCTGCAATCTGCTGTCGAATTGAGCTGCATGTGTAAGAACCACGGATACCGCGATTTCCTCCATATCCATCAATTTCCATCTGGACATTAGCGATGTAACCAAACGGCTTCCATAAACGGAGAGGCATTCTCCTTCCTTCGGACGACTATTAAACATATTAAGAAGGGTAGCTGCCGAAGTCTCAATACCTTCAAAACGTTGCACGAATAGTTCCTTAAATTGTGGCCATGTAATACCGGCATAACAAATTTGTGATAACCAATGCGAAGCGCTTCCTTGCAATGATTTTGTTATGGTTTGCTATCGATATCAATGCTGATATCGATCGTAAGCGGGTTAATTTCGGTTGCTCAATTCCGTCTGTGTGGCAGTACCACTATTTCAGTAGCTTCTTTCTTAGTAGTTTCCAATAACTTCCAATTAATAATGGCCGACGTGCTGACATGGTGAAGAAGAATGGTTGACGCGTGGCCAAACATGAAAGGTCGTCGCATGCATGGCTCAATTATAGAAGGGTTTTGCAGTACTATATACGGACATACATACATACACACTCCATGTAAATTGGTTGTGTATTCTGTGATGCTTCTGTCAAAATCATAGCCCGTCGTTGTAGAAATCATATTGCGGCAAGATCAAAATTGACATAAGTTTGACATAAGCACCACAATATGAAGAAAAAAAAAATAGGAAAAAGTTTGCAATCAGCTGTTTAGTAGGTTAACCTTCTATAAATTAGCCTTGGTCGCATGTGAAGGAGAATGAGGTTGTATTATAGGGGTGGTTTCGATAGAACAGCTTACAATTTTTTTTCTTAGCCGTCAGTAACTTTCCTGTTCGAGTAATTTCATTTACCAATTATGGTGTTCTAGCAAAAATAACGATTTTTATTTTCCTATTCAGTCACCAGATATTTCAATTGTAACATTTTGTTTTTCTTCTTTTTTTTAAATCCTGTAATTAATTCTTTTCTTCCTAAACTAAGAGTCTAAACAAATTTTAAATAAGTGATTGTATCCGAAATTTACATTGATTTCTTTTTATTCTTCTAGATGGTTATATGGTTTTGCTGTAATTTCCAGATCTCAATCTATATAGATTGCACGTAAATTTTTTTTATTTGCAAATAGGCAAGCTTTCGAGCCAACCTCTAAAAGTAGGCCTTTCATGGGGAAAGCTTAACTCAAATTTCCCCTCCGAATCTTCACAATCGTTCCAATGGCGGAAGATGCACATGTATTGGTGATGGACAAACTGGGTCTTCCAGGGTTGCCACGAACACTTCGTACTGTGAAAATACGTAACACATGGTTATTCGGTGACTTGGTACTTTCAGATGTACATATTATAAACTATTCTCATGCGCTCTGTGCAATTTTAAATTTTACATAGTTCTCAGAAAATTAATTAATTATTCATGTACTATTGTTTCATCAACCAGATTTTCCTGTCTCTTACCAATTTCGTAATTTGAGCGTAGGACAACAATGTCTATTAATATTCCCAACGCACACTAATAGAATTTTACCGTAGCAAAATTTACTAGGGCACGAATACAATCGACTTTTTTGAGATAGTTCATGGGAAAAATGCTTGAGGTATTTTATCCCGAAAGTTTTGGTAAATTTTTTTTGTGTGTCATGGCAACCGCATTCCATCTCGCTTGTATCATTGCTAGCGTCACATCATGATATAGACATTCGGGTAACCGTAAAGTCACGCCACTATTATGCACACGTCACTACATTGTTATACGTCACTACATTGTTATACGATAGGAAACGGGACCCTTCCAAACAAATACAGAAAAAGGGGAAGTGAGCGTCTAGCTAGGCACGCTTGATTAGAGGTTGGAAGATAGGAGATGGTGGATATTGAGCCGCGATCGCGGATGGTACGCGAAAAGCAAAGCAGTTCTGAAATTAATAAATTTTATAAAATATTTGAAATTAAAACGCCGCTTAAGATTTTTATTTTGTGGAAAAGTGTATTTTTGCTGTTCTGAGTTCTTATTAAAAAAAATACTATTGAAAAGCGTTTTTGGTGAGGTGAGACATTAACAAACACAGATTAAGATTGCAAAAAAAAAAAAAAAAAAAATAAAATAAAATAAAAAAAAACATCGCAACACATACTTTGTACTTGGTACATTGCGTTTGCACATTCTGCAAAACTGTGTAGAAAATGAGATTTGAGTGTGTTCGCGCAAATTATGTAGATACTGTATGTGGAAATGTGCGCATAGTTATACTCAGTTATATTATCGCACGAGGTGATGTACTTGCGCACGAAAAGTGAAAAATTGATAAAGACAACAAAAAGTGCACAATAATGAGCTGACGCATTTTCCAAATCGGAGTTAGCGCAACATCGCCAGGGTTAGCGCTACCACAATATCTCGGCGTAGCGCAGTGTTACCCATGCCTAATGTCCAGAATTGCTACAACAAAATTGATTAACGACGAGACGGATTAGGTTTGCCACGACAACAACCAACAGCCAACGACAGCAATCAGCGAAAATTTGGGCACCACAATACCACCAACAAACCGGCGACCACAACAACAACTGGTAAGCACAACTTAAATGCCACCGCATCAACACCAACGGTGCCACAACCGCAATAACAGTAATAAGTGCCTCGTGTGGTGTACAAGCTAAACTGCAACGTCAACAACCAGTGCCACTTATGGCGCACAGCAATAATAGCGGTAATCGTCACAGCCGGTGTACAATCAATACAACAGCCAGGCGCAAGATACGTGCCACCACAACACCAACAAAAGGCGAATGAAACGTACACATGTTGCCACCACGATAACAAGACTAGCAATAGTACCTGTAACAACAACAACAATATCAATATTAAGCGCCACCACACCAACAACAGCAAGTTGACGTATGTTTGGCACCGCGACAACAACAGCAAACTGGATTTGGTGCAACAACAACAAACGGCGTAAAATTTTGCCACCGCAACAACAACAGCAAACTGGATTTGGCGCAACAACAACAAACGGCAAATCGGTGACACCACCACCAAAGGTGCACCGCAACGGGTGGTGAGTCCAAAAGGGATGTAAAATTTTTTTTCCAAACATTTTGTGTACATACGTATGGCGATAGTTTAGTAGCTAATGTGTCCTTAAATCCGCATACGCATATACATGTATGTGTTACGAGTGTGGGACAATATAAATCGGATTATACGTTAATGCTTCCAAATAAGCTCGCATTTCCTTTCTTTTGCTTTGGTGCCCACTTACAGTAATATATACGTGTATGTGTGAATGGCTTTCTAAATACCGGTTAATTAATTTAGTTGTTCAACTTACTAATATTAAAATACGTAACAGAAAAAAAAAAATCCCAATTAATTGTATCAACTAAATTCGCACCACAACGTGTATGTATGTATGAAAGCGTGTACTTATGATATCGGAATTTTGATTGAACCACGTTTTCTTTTGCAAATAATAGTTTTTTTTGAGGTTTTGAAAAATTGTGAAGTAATCAAGTGTAGACACGCATGCAGGTGCATACATACATACGCGCATTGCAATAGGCCAAATTGATACACTAATTGCATACATTGAAGTTGTAATATCAAACATTTTGCCTCAATTAAATCGCTTAAAAGCTGCGTCAAAATTATTGTCAATTTTATAAATAATATTGGGATTTGCGTATTAACAAAAAAAAAAAAACACGAATTATATTGGAAAAGGTAGTGTAACAAAAGGGGGAAAAGTTTGAATATTTAAAATTAAGACGGATCAGATAAATTAAGGAATATACATGTAAGAGGAAGAAGGGAAATGAAAGGAAGATAGCGTGGATGGCTACATATGTGCGTTGTACTTAAATATATATATATACGTTAGCCAACGTACACGTTATATAAAAAAAAAAAAAAAAGAGAAAATAATAATAACCGTTAACAACAAAGAGGGGGAGGGAGAAGAGTAGTTTAGGGAATTATAACCCAACGTTAACCACGAAACCTAGTAAAATAAATATTGTAAATAATATATACATATAGGCCAATAATGAAATGACATAAAAACGATAACCGAAAAGTTCCCATCACTTACCTCCTCGATCCTTTTTTTTTTTTCTTACTATACTTGCGTGCTATATACTTATATAATCCTTACAGTTCCTTTTGCTTTCTCCTCGCACTAGTAACTAACCTAATGTTAGTAAACTTGACTCCTGTATGAAATTATTACAATAATTATAGTGTTAGGATATACATATGTATATAGACCTTAAGAACCTATCTTTCTATGAATTTCACCAAAATGAATTGTGAATAAATTTTGTAGATTTAAAATGGGAATGCTGATTCTCTTCTTTTAAAAAGGCATGGGGATTTCAGGTACGGGGTCATCGAATTAAAGGTGCACCGATGGCCATGGATGAGGGTGGGTCGAAAAGCACCAGCGCTGCAACAACACCAGCGGCGCACCACAGGTAAGGGGTTACTGGTATTCGGGTGCGACAGTAACCATGGATTAGGGTGGGCCGAAAAGCACCAGCGCTGCAACAACACCAGCGGCGCAACACAGGTAAGGGGTTACTGATATCCGGGTACGACAGTAACCATGGATTAGGGTGGGACAAAACGCACCGGCGCTGCAACAACATCAGCAACGCCACCCCCTTGTGAGTTCGGCCTTTAACCTTTTTTTTTGACTGTTCATTTATTTTAAATTTCAGTTTTTTTTATGTATTTTCAGATGCCTGTTAATAACCGGTCCTTCCGGTTGATTCAAATTAAATTCAAATTTAACGATTTTTTTTTTTGCGATATATATATTCAAATTTAAATTTACTTTGAAAGTTTTTTTTTGACAGTGTTTATTCAAATTTAGTGCATATCGATTTCAACGTACATTCAAATTTAAATTTTGGTGCAACGATTATTTTCTCGTCCGTCCGCGATTATTTAAATTTAACGTGCGCTCATCTATTTTAAAATTTTTCCGTCGATTGTCAGTATTTCCGTCCGATTCAAATTTCGGTTTAGATGTTTTGCTAACGTCCGACTGACTTTAACGTACATATGTACGTTCAAAATTCATATTCAAATTTTAACGACATTTTCCCTCGGTTTGCATTTAATTAAACTTAACTGACGCCTGGCCTCTTGAATTTAATTTTTTTTTTGGGTTATCTTTTGAATTTTTGAATTATTCAACGGTCCGTCCGTGGCATCCGGCCAAACCGGATGTTGTTTTAGTGTGATTTTACTCGTTTTGGTTTGAAAAGGCATGATACGAATTTTTTTCTGTTTATGGCGCAGGACAGCAATGTAGGCAAGAACCCCACCCAGCCGACAATGACTAGCCACAGTGCAACCCTAGATCATGCCGACCGCCATGCATTGCTGCTCCACTCGATTGTAGATCGTAATCGAGGTCAAACGCTACCCATAACAGATGGCGCCCAACGTGGTGTCCTGGGGTACTGGCTTCGGTGGTTTTCTGGTCGTTCAGTGAAGTTTCATTATTCCGCAAGTCCCAGATTGGCAGCCTCAGTAGCCGCCACTGCGTTGCGGCGGAATGACGAGATTGATCGGGATGATTGGAGAGTCATTGATGTCAGTGGCTCAAGGCTCCACGCGACTTTACGTCACCTAGTCTGTTTTTTTCTTTTGCATTTCACCTGAAGAGGCAGTGTTGAACGCACGTATTTTTTTTGTAATTTAAATTTGTTTTCACTGTCGTCCGAGGGGCATGTCCGCTAGATTCAGTATTTATTTTTTTTTATAAATTTCTTTTGCCGAATATGTCTTTTGTGCAGTTATGTGTATCGGATTTTTTTTTTCTTTTGGGGCCCAGCTCATCTCGCGTCTGGGGTGGTAATTCGAACACCGCCTTCATTGCGATGAGTTGAGCTGGATCCTAAGCTGGCAATCCTTCTTCGCAAGTCTGGGGTAGCGGCTTCAAACCGTGCCTTTCATTGCGGCGGAGCCAAGGATGTTGGTCATGAGGAAAATTCGTCCTTTTATTTTTTTTGTTTTCGTGATTTTTTTTTTTGCAATTTAGGCCTCAGCCATTCCGCGTCTGAGTTGGTTGCACTTAGCGCCACTTTCATTGCGATGGGTTGGTCTGAGACCTGAGTTAGTACTTTTCATCTCCGCAAGTCTGGGGAAAGCGGATTCAAACCGTTCCTTTCATTGCGGCGGAGATAGGGTGGTATTTCGCAAAATTTCAATTTTCTTTTGTTGCTAACTATCTTTTAGTTAGCCAGCCTGTCTCAGGGATTTAGCTTCCGAGCAACCCTGCATTGCGGTTGGTGCGCTGGAGACCAGTTGGCACATACTGTCTTAATTTTTTTTTGTTTTTCAAGGGGGTTTATAATTTTTTTTTATTTCTGTAACCTGTGCCTTTTATAATGGGAGGTCAGCATTCCCATTGAACAACGAATATATATATATATTTTGCATTATATATCCTTTTACATTTACATATTTACGTATATGAACACGTTTATTTATACAAATATTTTTTTTTATATAAGCGAAGTCATTTTGGATCGACATTGTTAACACAACTTGAGATAATTTTTACAATCGAAGATAATTGTTACAAAGATTTGCTTGATTTTTCCACCAAACGCGACAACTAAAGTTTTATTTCTTTATCGGATGTGACATAATTTTGTACCGGCATAGAGATTTAAAAAGCAAATATTCGTTATAAATGATTGCTGAAAGTTTCATCAAACACAAAAACCAAAGTTTTGTTATTTTCTTTTGGATGCGACATAATTTTGAATCGAGATAAAGATTTAAATTTCGTTAATTGGTACAAATAATTGCATTTGAGCTTTGACACCAAACGTGACTCATTCAAGCAGTCAATTGCTTTAGATTTGATACAACCGTTCAAGCGTGCCTTGTTTTTTTTTGAAGCGCTCAAGCGATCGATTTTTTTTTGAAAATGTCTCAAAACACTCAGCAGTCGGCTGAAGGGATGCAAACTAGGAGTTCGACTAGAGGTAGTGGTTCTAAACACAGAGGTAGCGGGGGATATTACAGAGGAGGAGGAAGTAGAGGTGCAACTCCGAAACCCCCAGTGAGCCGACCTTTAGTAATGCATTCCCCAATAGTCAGCCGGACAACAGTCGATCCGTTCAGGGATGTCCCAAATAATGACCCTTCGGGAAAATATGATAGACCGGCTAGTGCAAATATCCTCGATCTAGACAGTCTTATTAGGAATATGCCGGATCCGCCTGAGCAATGCGCGACAAATACTGTAGACGAGGCTAGCGCTCTACCACAAGTTCGGTTACAACCAAACGTTTACAACGATAGGGCTTTCAATCATGAGACCCATCCCGAAGTGACTCCTTTGAATTCGTGGGTACATGTCCTGCATCAGTTATTCCAAACGTCACAAGAAGAACTGCGCCATGAAATGAGAGCTATTAGGGAAAACGTGAATACCCTGAACGCTGCAGTCGCAGCCTCTCGAACGGCGGCAGATTTTGTTAGGAGTGATGCTAGATGTGATACTAGGGATGATGCTAGACAGCAGCCGAACCAAGCGCAGACTTTTGTTAACAACTCAATTGTTCCCATACCTAGTAATACGGTTGTAAAACCACAAGACTGGAAGATTTCTTATGACGGTACTGGTAGTGTTTCAGACTTTTTGTTTAAATTGGACACCTTGCGTGAGCGCACGCAGTGTACAGAAGATCAGCTTATGGCCAGTTTTCACCTTTTCTTGTCAGGACGTGCCGAAGAATGGTATTGGTTATTTACCAAACAAAATTCCAACGCAAACTATCCATTTTTGAGTTATTCTTTAAAACGGGAATTCGGTACAATGAAAACGGACCACGAGCTGATGATGGAAATATCTGTGCGTAAGCAGAAAGTGAATGAGACATACGACGTTTTCCACACGGACATTCTGGCATTAAACGCAAGACTTAGAGAGCCCATGTCTGAAGCCTTGTTAATAGATATCATCAAACGCAACGTTAATGGTAATTTGAAATTAATGCTGTTTAACGCGGATGTAAGAAGTCTGCATGACCTCCGCGATGTAGCTCGAAGAGGTGAGCAAGTATTGAAAGAGAGCAGAAGCTTAGTCTCAAATTACCATAGGCCAAGCGTAAACGAAGCATGTGCCATAGCTCAAGAATGTAGGGTCGAAAACGAAGATGATATAGTAGATCCGCAGGTAGAAGCGTTGAATTATCGTCGTATGGGTAAGCCAGACTATTCAGGGATTAAATGTTGGAATTGCCAGGCAATGGCCCATTCTTATATATACTGTGAGGAGCCCATCAAATCTCAGTTTTGTTTCAAATGCGGGCAGAGAGGAGTGTTGACTCCGAAGTGTCCCAACGACCACCGTGGTCAGGGAAACTGTTATCCGAGCGAGAAAAGAGAGGGGGAAACTCGTTCGGGACTATAGCCCCCACTTCAGTCAATACCCAGCCAATCGTCGCAAGTAACGAGCCTAGTCCACTTTCGGCCAGTTCCGCAAGTAGTCAATCAACACCAATAGTAACTTTCCCTGATAGTACGGATAATTCAAATAGTTCAGATTCAGAAGACCCAGCTTCGTCGCAAACAAATTCTCGGCCAGGTCGTATTTTGAAAGCCTCAGTTAGAAATGTTAGTCGTCAGACCATTTTCCGACCCAGTTTAGAAGAAAGAGAACAAAACTATCAATTGGTTAGGTCAAATATTTTCACGAATGATTCCCAACCATATCCACCCGAAAGAATTTTGCAGTGTAGGAAGAGGTATAGCAAACGTGTCCAGGTGCGCAAGCTTTTGGAAAGCACCACACTCGTCCTTACAGACGATGAAAGACCAATGATTAGGGTGAGGATAGGAAATGGATCACTTGTGGGGTTATTGGATTCAGGAGCCAATGTCTCTATTCTGGGTAAGGACTGTTTGAAATTTCTAGAAGAGAACAATCTTAAATATCGTGAAATGAATGAATGTATATATACGGCAGGCGGCGACAAACGGAAGATAATAGGTCGCAGTTCATTGCCTGTCACTTTTAAAAATACAACAAAATCTATCTCTTTTTACCTTGTTCCTTCGCTTCTCCAGGAAGCCTATTTCGGGGTAGATTTTTGGAAAGCATTTGCTTTAGCTCCCGAAATATTTCCAGGTGTATCTTGTCTAGAAGCAAAGGAGGACACAGCAGAAGGTCTCAATTTTCATGATTTGACTCCATCCCAGAAGTGCGATTTGCAAAAAGTTATTGAAATGTTTCCGTCGTTTGAAAAGTTAGGCCTTGGGCAAACACAGCTGGTTAAGCACCATATTGACACGGGTGACGCAGTCCCAATTAAAAGCAAACATTTTCCTCTTTCGCCACCAAGGCAGGCTGAAGCCTACAGCGAAATTGATAGATTATTGAAAATGGGAGTCATCGAAGAGTCGAATTCGCCATGGTGTAGCCCAGTTGTGTTAGTACGGAAACCTGGTAATGTTAGGCTCTGCATTGATTCTAGGAAGGTAAACGCAGTTACGAAAAAGGACTCATATCCGCTGCCGCATATCAACGGGTTATTGAGTCGTTTAACGGATACGCACTTTATTAGTGGTATCGACTTAAAAGACGCGTTCTTCCAAATTAAACTAACTGAGTCGTCAAAAGAGAAGACAGCGTTTGCGGTGCCAGGTAAACCCTTGTACCATTACAAAGTTATGCCCTTTGGGCTGTGTAACGCGCCGTAAACAATGAGTCGACTCATGAACAAAGCAATTCCCTCGTATATACGAGAACATGTTTTTGTTTATTTGGACGACCTGTTGGTATGTAGTGCGGATTTTGACGACCACATCAAGCTTTTAGCAGATGTTGCGAGGTGTTTGAAAAGTGCAGGCCTTACAATCAATGTGAGTAAAAGTAAATTTTGCCAGAGAGAGATTCGTTACTTAGGGTATGTTATAGGCAGTGGGTGTTTGAAAGTAAATCCAGAGAAAATTGAGGCAATGCTAAATTTCCCCATTCCCAAATCTCCTCGACAGGTTCGCAGGTTCGTGGGTATGGCAAATTGGTACAGGGCATTTATTACCAATTTCGCTGATTTAGCAGGCCCTTTGACAGATTGTTTACGTAAGTCACCTGGTCCTTTCAAACTCACTCCAGAAGCAATAGAAGCCTTCGAAAAACTTAAAGTAGCTCTGAGTTCCGCTCCAGTCTTAGCTCAACCTGATTTTTCCAGAGAATTTGTCATTCAATGCGATGCTTCCAAAATAGGAGTAGGAGGCGTGTTATTCCAGGTCGATGATAATGGTGCAGAGCATCCAATAGCTTTCGTTTCAAAAAAATTAAATAATGCTCAACGCAACTATACAGTCACCGAGCTCGAATGCCTCGCCGCAATTGTCAGTGTCAAGCGTTTCAGACCCTACGTTGAGGGGCTGCCATTTCGTATAATCACGGACCACTCAAGCCTTAAATGGTTGATGACGCAAAAGGACCTTAGTGGTAGGTTAGCTAGATGGTCACTGTTACTACAGAGATATGATTTCGAAATGCAGCACCGTAAGGGGGCTCTGAATGTAGTACCAGACGCTCTGTCGCGTTTTGACGTCGACGAGTTGACTTCATCTCCCGCGCCTTACGAAATAGACTTAGACTCATCCGAATTTAGAGCCAATGAGTATCTGGATCTTATCAGAACAATTACAGTAAACGGTGAGGCTCTCCCGGATTTGTGTGTCAGAGACGGTTTGATTTTTAAAAGAGTTAAGTTTCGGAAGGGTGTGGAGGGTGAAGAGGACTCGTTATGGCGGTTGTGGTTGCCCCAAGGACTCAGGGAGGAAGCAATACGAATGGCACATGACGGAGTTAGGAGTTATCACGGAGGTTGGCAAAAGACCTTGGAACGGGTTAGGTGGAAATACTTCTGGCCACAACAAGCTAGGGACGTTAGAGATTATGTGAAGGATTGTGACACTTGCAAGGCTGTAAAAGCAACGAATCAGCAGTCAAGACCACCTATAGGAAGCGCTTTTGTTACAGAGAGACCTTTTCAGCGCTTATATTGCGACTTCTTAGGACCTTATCCTAGATCAAAACGTAGGAACCAGTTTATTTTTATTATTTTAGACCATTTTTCAAAGTATGTGTGGCTGAAGCCAATGCAGAGAGCGACAACTATCAATGTAATGAACTACTTCGGTACAGATTTCCAGCTATAGGGGTCCCAGAATATATCCACAGCGATAATGGGAAACAATTCGTCTCAAATGAAATGAAGGCGTTCTTTGGGAAGTACGGTGTGACGCATGTTAGAACAGGAGTGTATTCCCCACAAGCTAATGCGTCCGAACGCGTGAATAGAGAGATAGTTTCCAAGATAAGAATTTTCTTAAAAGATAAGCAGGATCATACGGACTGGGACAAACATATACCCGAAATTTTAGCAGTTCTGAGAAGTGATTTTCATACGTCAATTCAGTGCTCTCCGTACTTTGCATTATATGGTCAGAATATGGTCCAACACGCATCCGCGTATAAGTTATTGGAGAAATTGGATAGCCTCAAAGAAGATCGTGTACCGATAGTAAGTAAAGCTGACAAGTTATCAGGGATCCACGAACAAATCCGTAAAAACTTAGCGCATGCAAATGATAGAGTCAAGCAGGTTTACAATAAGCGCTCTAGGCTTGTGAATTATAGGGAAGGTCAGGAAGTATTTAGAAGAAATTTTGCCTTGAGCAATTTCAAACAGGGCATAAACGCGAAATTCCTGCCAAAATATATTAAGTGTCGAGTTCGTGGAAAAGTAGGCAATGCACTGTATAACTTAGAAGACTTAACAGGGAGATTAATAGGACGATTCCATGCTTCTGATATCCGTCCTCAATAAGACTCCGCTGGGCGTCTTGGCGGTCGGGGACAATTCGCCCAGTATTCTCCCCGAGCAGTTATAATAATAGGTGGATCACAAGCGCTCCCATCGGGAACCGTGGACCATCTAGCAGTCCATATTCCAATTGGTCTGCTTATACGGAGTTTTGACGAGTTCTCCCAAATTAAAATGTCTAGTTTTATGGAGTTTTGGCGAGTTCTCCAATATCAAATGCCTAACCTCACGGAGTTTTGACGAGTTCTCCAATATAAAAATGTCTATTCAAACGGAGTATTGATGATTTTCCTGTTAAAGTTTTTTTTGTCCAGCTTCGCGAGGTTAGGGACCATAGACCAGCTGATAGGGTGGATGTATTCGGAGTTTAGACGCGTTCTCCTGTAAAAAAATGTCTAAGGCCGCGAAGCCTTAAAATAGGAAACAAAATAATTTAATTTTTTTTCGTAAAGCCCATTCCGGGGGGCGAGAAACCAGCGGACCAAGGGTCTTTTTCAAGACCGCCTGTCCTGGGTCCAGCGTGCGGGGTTGGATCAGCCGGGGGGGACAGGTTGTTAAGACCGACCAAGATCGGCACCTAGGAGGAGGGCTCCTAGGGGGGGTAGGCTTCTCTGGCCTAAGCCAATAGAGAACCACCGCAACACCAGACTTACGCATTACGGTTTTTTTTTCCAAATGAATTTTTTTTTTACCTGACTTTCAATTAATCTCGGATTTACATACATTACTAGATTGGACACGTTCATATAGCATACGTTTTTTTTGGTATCACCTGATGGAGCCTCTGTTGCCCGGTTAGCTGTGGTAGAATTTGAGACTCTTATCTAGGGGTGAGTCGTGCCCCACGTAGTTAACAGTTGAGTATTCTCGCGACAACCTTACAGGCAAACCATTTTTCCTGTTCGCTCCCTCGTCAGGTCTTCGAAGCGAAGCAGGCCTGTTATGGTTTGCTATCGATATCAATGCTGATATCGATCGTAAGCGGGTTAATTTCGGTTGCTCAATTCCGTCTGTGTGGCAGTACCACTATTTCAGTAGCTTCTTTCTTAGTAGTTTCCAATAACTTCCAATTAATAATGGCCGACGTGCTGACATGGTGAAGAAGAATGGTTGACGCGTGGCCAAACATGAAAGGTCGTCGCATGCATGGCTCAATTATAGAAGGGTTTTGCAGTACTATATACGGACATACATACATACACACTCCATGTAAATTGGTTGTGTATTCTGTGATGCTTCTGTCAAAATCATAGCCCGTCGTTGTAGAAATCATATTGCGGCAAGATCAAAATTGACATAAGTTTGACATAAGCACCACAATATGAAGAAAAAAAAATAGGAAAAAGTTTGCAATCAGCTGTTTAGTAGGTTAACCTTCTATAAATTAGCCTTGGTCGCATGTGAAGGAGAATGAGGTTGTATTATAGGGGTGGTTTCGATAGAACAGCTTACAATTTTTTTTCTTAGCCGTCAGTAACTTTCCTGTTCGAGTAATTTCATTTACCAATTATGGTGTTCTAGCAAAAATAACGATTTTTATTTTCCTATTCAGTCACCAGATATTTCAATTGTAACATTTTGTTTTTCTTCTTTTTTTTAAATCCTGTAATTAATTCTTTTCTTCCTAAACTAAGAGTCTAAACAAATTTTAAATAAGTGATTGTATCCGAAATTTACATTGATTTCTTTTTATTCTTCTAGATGGTTATATGGTTTTGCTGTAATTTCCAGATCTCAATCTATATAGATTGCACGTAAATTTTTTTTATTTGCAAATAGGCAAGCTTTCGAGCCAACCTCTAAAAGTAGGCCTTTCATGGGGAAAGCTTAACTCAAATTTCCCCTCCGAATCTTCACAATCGTTCCAATGGCGGAAGATGCACATGTATTGGTGATGGACAAACTGGGTCTTCCAGGGTTGCCACGAACACTTCGTACTGTGAAAATACGTAACACATGGTTATTCGGTGACTTGGTACTTTCAGATGTACATATTATAAACTATTCTCATGCGCTCTGTGCAATTTTAAATTTTACATAGTTCTCAGAAAATTAATTAATTATTCATGTACTATTGTTTCATCAACCAGATTTTCCTGTCTCTTACCAATTTCGTAATTTGAGCGTAGGACAACAATGTCTATTAATATTCCCAACGCACACTAATAGAATTTTACCGTAGCAAAATTTACTAGGGCACGAATACAATCGACTTTTTTGAGATAGTTCATGGGAAAAATGCTTGAAGTATTTTATCCCGAAAGTTTTGGTAAATTTTTTTTGTGTGTCATGGCAACCGCATTCCATCTCGCTTGTATCATTGCTAGCGTCACATCATGATATAGACATTCGGGTAACCGTAAAGTCACGCCACTATTATGCACACGTCACTACATTGTTATACGTCACTACATTGTTATACGATAGGAAACGGGACCCTTCCAAACAAATACAGAAAAAGGGGAAGTGAGCGTCTAGCTAGGCACGCTTGATTAGAGGTTGGAAGATAGGAGATGGTGGATATTGAGCCGCGATCGCGGATGATACGCGAAAAGCAAAGCAGTTCTGAAATTAATAAATTTTATAAAATATTTGAAATTAAAACGCCGCTTAAGATTTTTATTTTGTGGAAAAGTGTATTTTTGCTGTTCTGAGTTCTTATTAAAAAAAATACTATTGAAAAGCGTTTTTGGTGAGGTGAGACATTAACAAACACAGATTAAGATTGCAAAAAAAAAAAAATAATAAAATAAAATAAAATAAAAAAAAACATCGCAATACATACTTTGTACTTGGTACATTGCGTTTGCACATTCTGCAAAACTGTGTAGAAAATGAGATTTGAGTGTGTTCGCGCAAATTATGTAGATACTGTATGTGGAAATGTGCGCATAGTTATACTCAGTTATATTATCGCACGAGGTGATGTACTTGCGCACGAAAAGTGAAAAATTGATAAAGACAACAAAAAGTGCACAATAATGAGCTGACGCATTTTCCAAATCGGAGTTAGCGCAACACCGCCAGGGTTAGCGCTACCACAATATCTCGGCGTAGCGCAGTGTTACCCATGCCTAATGTCCAGAATTGCTACAACAAAATTGATTAACGACGAGACGGATTAGGTTTGCCACGACAACAACCAACAGCCAACGACAGCAATCAGCGAAAATTTGGGCACCACAATACCACCAACAAACCGGCGACCACAACAACAACTGGTAAGCACAACTTAAATGCCACCGCATCAACACCAACGGTGCCACAACCGCAATAACAGTAATAAGTGCCTCGTGTGGTGTACAAGCTAAACTGCAACGACAACAACCAGTGCCACTTATGGCGCACAGCAATAATAGCGGTAATCGTCACAGCCGGTGTACAATCAATACAACAGCCAGGCGCAAGATACGTGCCACCACAACACCAACAAAAGGCGAATGAAACGTACACATGTTGCCACCACGATAACAAGACTAGCAATAGTACCTGTAACAACAACAACAATATCAATATTAAGCGCCACCACACCAACAACAGCAAGTTGACGTATGTTTGGCACCGCGACAACAACAGCAAACTGGATTTGGTGCAACAACAACAAACGGCGTAAAATTTTGCCACCGCAACAACAACAGCAAACTGGATTTGGCGCAACAACAACAAACGGTGACACCACCACCAAAGGTGCACCGCAACGGGTGGTGAGTCCAAAAGGGATGTAAAATTTTTTTTCCAAACATTTTGTGTACATACGTATGGCGATAGTTTAGTAGCTAATGTGTCCTTAAATCCGCATACGCATATACATGTATGTGTTACGAGTGTGGGACAATATAAATCGGATTATACGTTAATGCTTCCAAATAAGCTCGCATTTCCTTTCTTTTGCTTTGGTGCCCACTTACAGTAATATATACGTGTATGTGTGAATGGCTTTCTAAATACCGGTTAATTAATTTAGTTGTTCAACTTACTAATATTAAAATACGTAACAGAAAAAAAAAATCCCAATTAATTGTATCAACTAAATTCGCACCACAACGTGTATGTATGTATGAAAGCGTGTACTTATGATATCGGAATTTTGATTGAACCACGTTTTCTTTTGCAAATAATAGTTTTTTTTGAGGTTTTGAAAAATTGTGAAGTAATCAAGTGTAGACACGCATGCAGGTGCATACATACATACGCGCATTGCAATAGGCCAAATTGATACACTAATTGCATACATTGAAGTTGTAATATCAAACATTTTGCCTCAATTAAATCGCTTAAAAGCTGCGTCAAAATTATTGTCAATTTTATAAATAATATTGGGATTTGCGTATTAACAAAAAAAAAAAACACGAATTATATTGGAAAAGGTAGTGTAACAAAAGGGGGAAAAGTTTGAATATTTAAAATTAAGACGGATCAGATAAATTAAGGAATATACATGTAAGAGGAAGAAGGGAAATGAAAAGAAGATAGCGTGGATGGCTACATATGTGCGTTGTACTTAAATATATATATATACGTTAGCCAACGTACACGTTATATAAAAAAAAAAAAAAAAAAAAAAAAAAAGAGAAAATAATAATAACCGTTAACAACAAAGAGGGGGAGGGAGAAGAGTAGTTTAGGGAATTATAACCCAACGTTAACCACGAAACCTAGTAAAATAAATATTGTAAATAATATATACATATAGGCCAATAATGAAATGACATAAAAACGATAACCGAAAAGTTCCCATCACTTACCTCCTCGATCCTTTTTTTTTCTTACTATACTTGCGTGCTATATACTTATATAATCCTTACAGTTCCTTTTGCTTTCTCCTCGCACTAGTAACTAACCTAATGTTAGTAAACTTGACTCCTGTATGAAATTATTACAATAATTATAGTGTTAGGATATACATATGTATATAGACCTTAAGAACCTATCTTTCTATGAATTTCACCAAAATGAATTGTGAATAAATTTTGTAGATTTAAAATGGGAATGCTGATTCTCTTCTTTTAAAAAGGCATGGGGATTTCAGGTACGGGGTCATCGAATTAAAGGTGCACCGATGGCCATGGATGAGGGTGGGTCGAAAAGCACCAGCGCTGCAACAACACCAGCGGCGCACCACAGGTAAGGGGTTACTGGTATTCGGGTGCGACAGTAACAATGGATTAGGGTGGGCCGAAAAGCACCAGCGCTGCAACAACACCAGCGGCGCAACACAGGTAAGGGGTTACTGATATCCGGGTACGACAGTAACCATGGATTAGGGTGGGACAAAACGCACCGGCGCTGCAACAACATCAGCAACGCCACCCCCTTGTGAGTTCGGCCTTTAACCTTTTTTTTTGACTGTTCATTTATTTTAAATTTCAGTTTTTTTTTATGTATTTTCAGATGCCTGTTAATAACCGGTCCTTCCGGTTGATTCAAATTAAATTCAAATTTAACGATTTTTTTTTTTGCGATATATATATTCAAATTTAAATTTACTTTGACAGTTTTTTTTTGACAGTGTTTATTCAAATTTAGTGCATATCGATTTCAACGTACATTCAAATTTAAATTTTGGTGCAACGATTATTTTCTCGTCCGTCCGCGATTATTTAAATTTAACGTGCGCTCATCTATTTTAAAATTTTTCCGTCGATTGTCAGTATTTCCGTCCGATTCAAATTTCGGTTTAGATGTTTTGCTAACGTCCGACTGACTTTAACGTACATATGTACGTTCAAAATTCATATTCAAATTTTAACGACATTTTCCCTCGGTTTGCATTTAATTAAACTTAACTGACGCCTGGCCTCTTGAATTTAATTTTTTTTTTGGGTTATATTTTGAATTTTTGAATTATTCAACGGTCCGTCCGTGGCATCCGGCCAAACCGGATGTTGTTTTAGTGTGATTTTACTCGTTTTGGTTTGAAAAGGCATGATACGAATTTTTTTCTGTTTATGGCGCAGGACAGCAATGTAGGCAAGAACCCCACCCAGCCGACAATGACTAGCCACAGTGCAACCCTAGATCATGCCGACCGCCATGCATTGCTGCTCCACTCGATTGTAGATCGTAATCGAGGTCAAACGCGAACCATAACAATTTGCTGAGGGCTATGATAAGTGCACTGCCCTCCAAGGGACTTTCAGCTACAATGACATCAACTGTAGCACACCAAGAAATAGCATTCGCACCAGGACAATCAGGATTAAATTTTGGAAATAAAATTGTCTTCACTTCTGACATGGCCGGAACTTGAACAGCCTTTAAAATTTCCAAAAATTTTAGATTTTGTAATTCCAAAATTTTGCACCAATTTTCAGCCGAATTTTCCTGAGGCGTAGCACGTCCCGCTTCTGATGTAAGAGCTACATCAGGATTTTCAGGATTTCCGTTCTCATGAAAATGATTCTCCATTATTTTTGCGTTGTAAGTCCCTTGATGTATTTGAATTTATTAATTTTCGTTTCAAAATTCAATGAGCTATATTTCAATACCTCTTGCGTTTTTATATTTTCTCACACCTTCAAATCATACAAGGGCCAAACACGGTAGAGTTTTCTACTCTCACCTCGCTCTCAATAATTAAGAAACAAAAATGAAAATAAAACAAAAATGCAAAGGTTACTATATTCGAAACACAAGCACATATTACAAGTTTATTTAGAATTACTCAAATAACTTTGAACACAAAAACAAAGAAGACAATGAATCCCTTTTATATAAATGCTACCAAGTTTTGAAGGTACAAATATTAGAACAAGTTTGTTGAGAGTTGAAAAG
The DNA here is from genome assembly GCA_960531455.1 of Urophora cardui. Taxonomy (NCBI): domain Eukaryota; kingdom Metazoa; phylum Arthropoda; class Insecta; order Diptera; family Tephritidae; genus Urophora; species Urophora cardui. The sequence goes on along the minus strand of OY482674.1, from coordinate 58,358,583 downwards.
GAAGTACAGTAGAACTCTGATATAAGTGACTACAATATCTATTGCACCGACAAATATATTGGCTTAATTGGCTCAACCAAATTTATGAATTTAAACAATTGCCACTGTCACAGAAGTAAGGCTGGAGTCATCGTTATGTCCGAGCAAATTTTTTGTTTACATTTTGCTCGTTCTTTTTCACTTCTATCTTACAGAAAGGGAAGAGAAGGAGTACAATACAAGCAAAAATTTGGTGGAACAGAAATGCAGAATTCAGATTAAAGGAAACAAGAAGGTATATTTTAAAGTTCTTTATTAAACTCATTTAAGTTGTAATTTTTTTAATTTTTTTGTTTTTGTAATCTTTTTTTTTCATCAGGATGTCTTCGAGATATTTCCAATTAAATGTTTGTTTATAAAGCACTTATGTACGTATCTACAACCTCGAGGTTTTTGTTCACAAAGCTTTCCACTAATTGCACTCTAAAAAATACATATTTTATTAAGATTTATGCACATTTTAATTATTGCGTCCATACTTTGTTTTCGCATTATAACTTGGCACTGCACATTTCGAGAATAACGTTTTGTTGTTTGTGCTACTAATATCGCTAGCACCGAAATGCACTGAGCACATCAACGGGTTCTTTAGAACAGGGCTGCTCAACGCTCTCGTATAAAAAAAAATTATTTGCAAAAATAAGAAATGCAGTTTGGTTGAAGATATCATCTTTTATATATATATCAAAATATAGCAAAATTGGTTTTACCAATCGTGAGAAAATCGGCAAAAACTAAGAATTTCGAAAAAATGTTGATAGCTATAGCTTTAAAAATAGTTCGAATTTCGAAAAATTTTTAAATACGTATTTTTGTTTAATAGCATTGACAGACGGCAGCGATAATCCGGAATATCTAGCTAATTCGGACTTAACTTGAGAATTAACTGGAGGTAATCCGGAATATCTCTTGAGTTAGTCCTCAAAATTTTAGCGGATTAGAGCATTTTGTAATGACATCCCTGGTGAAAAATGTTTATTGTGAATGAAAGGGAAGAAAAAGAGGAACCCAAGGCAGATCTAGGAAGGTAGGCGCATAAGTGAATTCAGAAATTTTGAATGTAATTTGTTAGTGTAATTGGTAGTGTAATGTCAAAATGATATTTCGCCTTGGTTGAAATCTGAACTCGTTTGGGACTCGCCCATTCCTATTGACCATGATGTGATTTCGTTTTGATTTTGACATTACCCTACCTTTGGAAATAAAACAAGAAGTTGTTGAATTCGCCGCTGCGCCTACCTTCCTTCATCTGTTTTGTTAATCCGCAATACTTGCCGTCTGTCAGGGTAAAATTTTAATCGAATTAAGTGTTGCGGTAATCCGGATTATCGCTGCCGTCTGTCAATGCTATAAGCGTTGTGAGCCATACTACCCACTTTGATTGAAATACATGGCCGTCGAAAAAATTTTAGGGTGCTCAGTTCAAAAAATTCAAGCCCTATGTATATACATACATATGCCTATAGGTATTCATTTGCCATACATTTACATAATACATAATAAGGGTCTTAATCTAAAGTGGTAAACTGCTGGTAAATGGGGTAAAGTGATAAAATAATAATTGTGATAGATTACACTGCTCTACAGCCAAAAAATACTCTGAACGCGACCATCCTTTCTATATGTAAAATCGGTCGCTGATTCCGAAAATCGGGTTTATTTTTAATTCTATGGGAAGGTTTTTGAGATATCGGCAATTTACCGTTATTTGGCCAATGGGTCCACTTAATCCTGTATATCTCTTTAACAAAGTGAGTCATTTTCCTTGAGGTGACACCAAACGAAAGGAAATTAAATTTCCTTTTCACGGCTCCTATAACATTTTTCTCTAGCTCTTACAGTTTCTGAAATATTGACGATTCAATTTGAATTTTTTCGATTTTTTACGATTTTTTGAAGAAAAAATTGACTTTGTCAGGCAATATCTTTAAAACCAATGTTTTCACCTTCAGTTTTACTCCTTTGCGTCAATCTCCATTCTATTACCAAAAAAATAAGCTAACAACGATGAAAATCCATTGTAAAATGGAAAAGTTATATGCGATCAAGTAAATACAGCCAGGTCGCGCAATGCCTCTGCACGCGTACATTCTATGCATATTGTACTAATACCTACACATCTGCAGTAGCAGCACATTGGCAGCGCAGTAGATACAAGCGCATTTACGGGTATAACATGCATAGAATATACCCGTGCAGAGGCATTGCGCGACTTGGCTGTATTTACTTGATCGCCTATAACTTTTCCATTTTACCATGGATTTTCTTCGTTGATAGCTTACCTTTTTCCAAATAGAATGGAGCTTCACGTAAAAGAGTAAAACCGAAGGTGAAGACATTGGTTTTAAAGATATTGCCTGACAAAATCAATTTTTTCTTAAAAAAATCGTAAAAAATCGAAAAAATTCAAATTTAATCGTCAATATTTCAGAAACTATACGCGTTAGAGAAAAATGTTATAGGAACAGTGAAAAGGAAATTTAATTTTCTTTCGTTTGGTGTGACCCTAAGGAATATAACTCACTTTGTTAAAGAGATATACTGGATTAAGTGGACCCATTGGCCAAATAACGGTAAATTGCCTATATCTCAAAAACCTTCCCATAGAATTCAAAATGAACCTGATTTTCTGAATCAGCGACCGATTTTACATATAGATAGGATAGTCACGTCCAAAGTACAGACAAAAAATTTCATTTTGTGATCCAGTGTTATCTGTAAAAATTTGTATGAAAATATATTTAAGTAAATTTTATCACTTTACCGAAAGATTTTTTGCGTAAATTTATAAATTTCGGTAAAATTCAAGTCTGACACGTCAGTTTTACTTGTTCAATTTAAAAGAAGATATTGTGCTTTCCTTCGGCATTTTAGCACGATTTATTAAAATAATTTCTACAAAAATGTTATATGCATTTTTTGTTTATTTTATTGGGTTTTTATTTATTAATCAAGTTGACACTGACAGCTGACAAGAGTTTAAACAATTATTTACCAAGGAGCGTTCATGTAAAAATGCGGATAAACTGATAAGCTTTAACAATTTATTACTTTATCACTTTATATGAAGACCACTAATATATTATCTATATATATTCATATATGTATATATATATATGTATATATATATATATATATATATTATAATTTTTTTTTTCTTTGCTGGCGTCAGGTTTGACCAGTAGCCAGCAAAGAAAAAATTATTAAAGTATAGGTCGCCAAAAACAACTATATTTATATTATTATTTTTTTTTTAATAATTTCAAAATGTAAGACATATCACCTATGTATATAGGCTTTGTTCAGAAACTCAGTTTGAAGCGCAATCTGCTTTTGTAGTATAAGCAGAGCGTTCATAAACGTAAATTTTGCATGAAGCGTCGCTCATCACAATCATCAAAAAAATATTTACTGCCACTGTTGCGCTTCATGCTGCGTTTCTGAACATACCCATATATATATTTTTTTTTTCATACAATTTAAAGTAACAATTATCTCTCGAACGTAAGGTTTAAGATTTAAACTACAAACTATGAACAATTTTCAATATAATTACAATAGCATATAAACATTAAAAATCATTTTCCATATTTTTATAAACTTAATACTCAATTTAATATAATTTTTCATATTATTACATAAGAATATGTAAGAGCTACATCAGGATTTTCAGGATTTCCGTTCTCATGAAAATGATTCTCCATTATTTTTGCGTTGTAAGTCCCATGATGTATTTGAATTTATTAATTTTCGTTTCAAAATTCAAAATTCAATGAGCTATATTTCAACACCTCTTGCGTTTTTATATTTTCTCACACCTTCAAATCATACAAGGGCCAAACACGGTAGAGTTTTCTACTCTCACCTCGCTCTCAATAATTAAGAAACAAAAATGAAAATAAAACAAAAATGCAAAGGTTACTATATTCGAAACACAAGCACATATTACAAGCTTATTTAGAATTACTCAAATAACTTTGAACACAAAAACAAAGAAGACAATGAATCCCTTTTATATAAATGCTACCAAGTTTTGAAGGTACAAATATTAGAACAAGTTTTTTGAGAGTTGAAAAGGAAGTACAGTAGAACTCTGATATAAGTGACTACAATATCTATTGCACCGACACGGCCTTCCTGACTATCACTCGTCCTCGGGTGCATCTAAAATAATTTAAACAGTTACGCATTGAAATTATGAAAACACAGATTTATTTAGGTAAAAGAAGAATTTCTAATTCTAACGTTATTATTAATAAATTGTTTGTTTCAGAAACTCATTTATAGGACAGAATATAGACTTGAAAACCAATTTACATCAACATCTCAAAGACGGCAGTTCCCACATCAAATTCTTCGCTAGCAAAATTTTACAAATTGTAATTACTCCATGCACATCTTATGTGCATCATCATTAGATTCGTATCACATTACTAAATACGCCACACGCCATGATCAAACATTTCTGCTTGCATTTGTGCTTGCATTACAGTTAAAGTGATATGATTTACAGTCTTTCCGACTCATCAATTTCTTTTTCAACGCATATATTTTCAGTATCAACATCTGTATTACTACTATTTTCGTCAGCTACTTCGAATTCTGTGGGAACCTGCCCCTGTGGCATTTTTCTCAAATGCTCATGTGCATACTTATAAGTTCTCTTGCTTGTTAATGATTTCAGCACATACCTATCTCCGTCTAAAACTTCTGTCACAATAAATGGGCCTCTGAATTTAGGCTCTAATTTTGTTTGGTGTCTTTCCTCATTTTTTAACAACACATAGTCACCAATTTTATGTTTAACAATTTTCGCCTTATTTTTATCAAATGTAGATTTATCATATTTAGCATTTTGCTGTATATTATTCATAGCTTGTGTTCGTACTCTGAAAAAAAAACGTTGTAAATACAAAGACTTTTGCAGTTAAATTAACAACTTTCCGCAGTTGAAAAGTGCCCAATAACGCTCCGTTGTTGTTTTAAAGATGCGAGCGTTTTTGATTCAAATACTTTTCGTATTTAAGTTAACAACGGAAACTGTTGAATGAAATACTTTTACATTTAAGTTAACAGTGTTTGCTTTTGAATTAACAGCAAAATTTTTTAGTCCAAAAGCGAGCACCGTTGATTTAAATACTTTTCGTATTTAAGCTAACAATTTTTGCTTTTGAACTAACAGCAAAAGTTTTTGGTCCAAAAACGGGCACCATTGAAGCAAATACTTACGCTTTTAGGTTAACATCAAAAAAATTGTAAACAATAGTAATTTTTTTTTTTAATATAATAGATATTATTTTATTTTATTTTATTTTATTTTATTTTTTTTATATAATATATGTTTACATAGTAATATTAATACTAAGGTCCGGTTTCACCAAACAAGTGATGGTCATTTGATACATCATTTGCACAACGCGATTGATGAAAAGAGACACGGACACAAAGGTTTTCATCACATTTTTCACACCGTCCATATAAAAATTATGGAAACTTGTAGGCAGTGTGTGACAGAATTATCCATCAATCGTGCGCCTCAAATGATATATCAAATGACTATCACTGTCTGCAGGGCTTTTTACACAAACACAAACACATAAACTCAACTTATTTTTTTTATTATTTCATAACACATTCTTTATTGTTTGCCGACCGCCACATTTGTAGGTTTGCGGAATTTTATCCTGTCGGCGATGAGTTCTTTTTTATTTAATATTTCGTCGATGTCGTGGGAGTGCATCATTGCAAGCAGTTCAATATTTTTGATACCGCATTCATTGAACTGCATCAATGCACCTGTACATAACTCCCACGACAAGAATAACTTCATTATTTTCTTATCGCCGACAAGTTTTACCTGCAGATTTGGCTCGTTCGATTGCTCGCTATCGGAAAAACGGGATAATCAAACATATTTAATCTGAAAATACAAAATAAATTTTTCAACGTATATATGTATGTATGTACATATAATTTTAATATATTATAATAATATATAAATAATATCATTATTGTGACTTACCTTTATTTGTAATTATATATTGCATATATGTACATATATATATTTTTCCCGAAAATTTAAATTAATTTAACGTGTTTGAGAAAAAAACAATTTTCTATTTTTTATTTACTTCAAAAGTTTTCAACAGCAAGGGAGTTTTTGAATCAAAAACGCCCGTCTTTGAATTAACTATGGAAAGTTGTTGAATCAAAAACTTTGCCGTTAAAACAAATACTTTTGCTGTTGAATCAAAGACGGAGATTCAACAGCGGAAAGTTGTTGAGTTAACTACGGGTATTTTTTTCAGAGTACAGTTGAAGTATTCACATTACATTCTTTATTACCTATGGGTATCAAACCTAAAGGTCGAGCTTCTTTACCAATAAGCAATTCCACCGGACTAAATTTAGTCACCCGATTAGTAGTGCAATTTAAAGCTAACTGAATCTCATTTAATGCATCTTGCCAAGAGCGATGGCTTGTTTCTACCGCAGTCAATAAACTTTTCAATGTGCTCATAACACGTTCAACCTGTCCGTTAGCACGACTTGACCCGGTAGCGATTAGATGCAAATCAACTTTTTGTGAAGAACAGAAATCTTTAAATTTCTGACCCGCGAAACATCTACCTTGGTCAGCAATAATACGTGATGGAACACCAAACAAAGATATTGAAGACTTTAGTGCTTTAATGCAATTTTCCGAGTCAAGATTCATTGTGTGATACAAATAAACAAATTTTGTAAAAGCATCTATCTGAACTATGACATATTCCTTAATATCATTCTTACCACTCAATTTTCCCGTTATATCAACATGGACGGTATGCCATGGAATATTAACCTTTGGGATGGGATGAAGTTCAACTTGAACTTTACCGGAAGGTGACTTTGAAAGCCTACAAGTAATGCAATTTTCAACAAATTTTCGCACATACTTGGACATGTTTTCGAACCAGTAGAAGTCATAAACTTTATCGAGAGTTTTTGTCCAACCAAGATGCATAATCGACTCATGAACATGATTGATTACAGACCACCTGAAAGTTCTTGGAATCACAGGCAAACATTTGGTTTTACCATTCCTCTGTATTTTACGATAAAGTGTTCCCGCCCGTAATTCATATGTTTTTGCTATATCTTCTGCAAGCTCATGGTTACGTAATTTTGAAACTAAAGTAGATATTTCTTGGTCGCGCTGCTGCTCGGCAAGGAGCCAATTATCTGAAATCTCAGCTAAATTCACATGCTTTTCAGCGATTTTAGTAACGCATTTAGCTTCTATAGGAACTGGATTTCTAGAAAAGAAATCAGCATGAGCCATGCGTTTTCCCTCCCTATATTGGATATCGAAATCAAATGCCTGCAAGTATGCCCACCAGCGATGTACTCTCGGTGTTAATTCTATTTTTGTGCGCGACGCCTTTAAAGAATTACAGTCTGTAAACACTACGAATTTACGACCTTGTAAATAATGGCGAAAATGTTTTATTGAATTAAAAACAGCTAGTGTCTCCAATTCATAAGAATGATATTTGGACTCTGCAGGTGACGTTCGTTTGCTATAATACTCCACTACATGGGGTTTGTTATTAATTTTATGCAATAAAATTGCCCCGTAACCATCTGTACTAGCATCGGTATGTAATTCGATTGGATATTGTGGATCAAAAATTACTAATACAGGTTTGTTAGTTAATATTGAAATTATTTTTTGTCGTATTTTCTCATGCTCATCTTTCCATAAAAATTTGCCTTTATCACTTGTGAGAAAATACAGATTTTTCATCAATTGTGAAAACTTAGGTACAAATTGGCGGAAATAAGAAGCTAGCCCAATAAATTGTCTCAACTGCGTGACTGATTGCGGAGGCGGAAGAGCAGTCAAAGCTTGTATTTTGTGTGGGTTAGGTCTAACTTCACCCGCTTTGATTTCATACCCGAGATACTCAACTCTATTTTTAAGAAAAGAGCATTTTGTTATATTAAAAGAAAACCCGCACTTTGTAAGAACATTCAATACAGTTCTTAATCTCTCAAATGCTTCTTCTTTTGTTTTAGCAACTATCATGATGTCGTCCATATAAACTATGACATATGAATAAGCTAACTCACCTAAGGCTTTCATTACAGCACGTTGAAAAACAGAGGGAGCATTTTTCAGGCCAAAAGGCATCGTCAAATATTCATACTGACCCTCTGGAGTAATAAAAGCTGTACGTTCAATGGAATTCGGATGTATTGGGATTTGATGGAATCCACTTGCCATATCCATACACGAAAAATACTTTGCTCCACGCAACCTAGCAATCTGATCTGATATAAGAGGCAACGGGTATTTATCAGATACAGTATTTGCATTTAACTCCCGATAATCTACACACAAACGATCAGAACCATTTTTCTTTTTAACTAGCAATATGGGACTAGCAAATGGCGAACAACTGGGGCGAATTATATTTGATTCCATCAAATCCTTTATCCTATCCCTGACAACAGCTTTCTCTTCACAGCTAAGTCTATAAGGTCGTCTTTGCACGGTTTTGTTTGGATCAACCAACCGTATTTCTAACTGACCTGTTGTAATTCGAGTCCGCGGAATTCCATTAATAAAATAATCTGAATATTCTTGCAAAATTTCCATTAAATGAGATTTCTCACATTCATCGAGATCAGTGTTTACAGAAGCAAGGTCGATATTCTCACTCAAAGCCGAACAAATATTTACGTTTTTCTCTTTAAAAATGTGAAATTTATCGCGTGTAATTACAACACCAAACCCTTGGCAAAGAATTTCGCGACCTATCATTACATCGTGCTTTAAGCAATTATCTATAACTACATGAAACAAAACTTCCAGAGAATATTCACTTATCTTAATATTCGATAAAATTTGTAATGTGGAACATGTAGATGAACCGCCTATACCCTTTAAAACAACGATATTATTAATTCTTTTCCCGCACAATTTTTTTGCCATACCTTCTTTCACTAGTGAACATTCAGCGCCCGAGTCAAAACAAAATGGAATAAACTCACCCAATTGATTAAGCACACCTCTCGGCTCAGCTACTGTACAAATGTCCACTCGCTTCTCGTAAGTATTTTTCTTCGAGTTACTTGATGTCAAACTGTTGTTTTTTGGACACACTGATGCAATATGGCCCGATTCACCACATTTGAAACAGGTCACCGTGTGAGGACCAAATATTCTACATAAATTTGGCCCACACAAAACGACCAAAACCCCATATAAAAAACACTTACAATACATTCAACATGCTGCAAATACAACCAACAAGCTGCAATACAACCAACAAGCTGCAGAAACATAAAGCACAGCAAGCCGTAGCAACAAGTTGTAGAAACACAAAGTACAGCAAGTCTTAGCAACACAATCAATGAAGTCATAAAAGGAGCGACACAGCAGCACAAGAGTCAGTCAGCACGGAGCTGTGGTTGCGACCGGAGCTACTTGCGAATAAGCGTCTGGATTGCGCAGAGGTTTGTGCCAGTGCAAGAAAGCGCTATTCATAGTAGAGAGCCGTGGCCAAGTGTAGTGGCTAATAAGCGTCTGGATTGCGCAGAGGTTTGTGCCAGTGCAAGACAGTGCGGTTTATCCACCCGCTACGCTTAAACACCACGTTCGCACCCCCTCGGGTAAACCGTCCCCACAGTCCGCCGTGAACCGCGTATAGGCGCATCTGATCGCCTACGTCTACGCGAACGTCGCCATAGTAGCGCGGCGGCGGCGCATTATCGCAGAGAGCGACACCGAACGTCAACGTCGCCATAGCAGCGCAGTAGCAGCGCATTACCATAAAGGACGCTCAACACCTACGTCAACGTAAAACGTCGCCGCAGTACCGACGCATCATCGCAGCGACACCGAACACCCACGTCAACGCAATACGCCGTCGCAGAGCCGCGTCGTCATAACGCGCAGTAGCGACACTGATCACCTACGTCGACGCTAAACATCGCAGACCTACGCCGCCGCAAGGGCGCAGCAGAGATACGTCAGCACAACGCACAGCGCCACAGCCGCAGCTGGGCGTCTACCCATCGAAATCAACGCTAACGGGATACGTTAACGGGACCTCGTTAAACCGTTGGGCCGTACAGTTATTAGAAAGATAGAATTTAGTTTAATTGTAAGATATAAGGAATTAAATAAATAAAGGGACAAGCGATTTTAAGGAGCCCCAACATAATAAATTTATTGTAAACGAACCTTGGACACGGCGAGTATACCCCAGCACTAGAGTAGAAGCACCGGGGCGGGAAAAAGCTTCGTTACAATTGGCGCCCGAGCAGGGACCCTACAAATCGCCCAACGTCAGACAGTAAATCCCTTACTAGAAACTTAACTTACAAGATTCACACTAAATTTTTATCATTGGAGGTCAAATACAAGGATATCGTGGCCATCATGGAGAGCGAAAGCGAGCCAAAAACTCCGATCCCTCCGAATACAGGCACAGTCACGAACGTTACACAACTAGATCAAAACCAGGTAAAATTTCCTCCTGGGAACATCCAGCTACCACAACAGTATCTACCATCAGGAGTAGCCGCGCCAAACGCGGATACGGCACTCCACATCAATCCAACACCGACATTTGTAATGGCACCAACCATCGACCAAGTACGAAAATGGTCAGTAAAATACGATGGTGGACGAGATCCGTTAGCTTTCGTGGAACGGCTGGAAGAACTGGCCGAAGTTTACGCACTAAACGTGGATCTCCTTCCAAAAACCATGCCCGAACTACTAGGTGGTACCGCTCTTCAATGGTATCGCAACAACAACGCACACTGGAGCGATTGGACGAATTTCAAGCAGGATTTTTTGCGTTTCTTCCTACCGGCTAGGTATTTCGAACGCCTAGAGGATGACATACGGCAACGAAGGCAGCATGCACGCGAAAAGTATAAAGAATACGTGTTAGCAATACAGAACTTGATGCGTCATGCCGGATACAGTAACGAACAGCGGTTGGAGAGGATATTCCGCAACAGCCACCCTGATTATTTACTGTATATTCGTCGTAGGGATTTCAAAAACTTGGCCGAACTCCTCACCCTTGCCGAAGAATACGAGAGCATCCATGAAGGGTATCGACGAACATCAGAAGGACCACGGCGCGAGATAGCAAGACATATCGTGGGTAATAAATCCTCCGCTACATCGCCACGGTCAGGACGACCACCTCATGAGAAGTCGCCACAGGTACAACGCAACCCAACCCCATTGAACCAAACATTCGACCCGAACGACGTATGTCGGAGGTGCGGTCAGAAAGGACACTTTGCCAGAAGATGCCGGAATGCACGGAAAAATTTTTGTTGGGAGTGTGGTCGCACTGACGTACGTACAATCGAATGTTGTCGTAGACGTCAGGGAAACGACAGAGGGCCTCACCAAGGAAAAGGCGCGGTGAGCCCACAGGACCAAGCGCCGAACCACCAGTAAACATGTACCAGGAGCATGGCCGTCTTTATGCTCTAGCTCGGCTTGGTGGACAACCAGCAGAAGCGGTTATCGACACAGGGGCATCAAGGAGCTTCGTATCAAGTAATCTAGCAGAACGCGTAGTGAACGCTGGTAGCGGAGAGATGGTAAGAGTAGCCATCGAAATAACAATGGCCAATGGGACTAGCACCACTATTTTCGACGCCGTTAGGACCGAGGTACGCCTGGGAGAATCCTCGCATCACACGGTATTACACGTCATGCCTGGGGCCATTGACGACATCATACTCGGTTTAGATACCCTTGGAAGCATGGGAGCTACAATATCATGTGGTGGAGGCCACATAGTACTGACCAGACCCGCTGCTCAGAATACACCTACACATACACCAGTACTGACGACCCAAGCCTCAGGGAATACATCATCTCCAGTCATGAATAACAACGTAAACGAGAGATTAAATAGCATGCAAGTTATAGAACACAACGCCCGGAATAGCCACGTCGAGAACGAGGAGGACCGCATACGTGAATTCTTGGTAAAGGAACTCAAAATGTTCGAGACTATGAGCGGAGTAACAACGATAGCCGAACACAAGATCATCGTTACTGACGACCGCCCCCATCAAACAGCGTTATTTTCCACGCAATCCAGCGATGCAAGCCATCATCAATAACGAGATCGATGAACTCCTCGCGAAGGGATGCATCGAGCCATCGTGTAGCCCACACAGCGCACCGATCGTGTTAGCAAAGAAAAAGAATGGCAAGTGGCGGCTATGTGTGGACTATCGGCAACTTAATGCCCGGTCAGTACCCGACGCATACCCCTTGCCAAGGATACAACATATACTGGACAAACTACGAAGAGCGAAATATATCAGTAGCCTGGACCTTAAAAACGGTTACTGGCAAATACCCCTGGAACCAAACAGTCGACAATATACGGCCTTCACTGTACCAGGACGCGGACTATTCCAATGGCGCGTTATGCCATTTGGGCTACACTCCGCACCCGCAACGTTCCAGAGGACACTCGATCAAGTCATTGGTCCAGAGATGGAACCCCATGCCTTTGCTTACCTCGATGATATAATCGTCATAGGCTCCACGTTGGAAGAGCACACACATAACTTACGAGAGGTATTATCACGATTACAGCGTGCCAATCTAAGAATCAATCCCGAGAAGTGTGAATTTTTTAAAAAGGAACTCCGCTACCTAGGATACGTTGTCAGCGACAGAGGAATTCACACCGACCCAGATAAAGTAGCCGCCATCAAAGAATTGAAACCACCAACTAACGTGAAAGAGGTGCGCCAGTACCTCGGGATAGCCTCCTGGTACCGACGTTTCGTACCCGATTTTGCCACGATGAGCCAACCACTCACCAGCCTTCTGAAAAAGGGTAAACACTGGAAGTGGGGAGCCGAACAGCAACAAGCATTCGACACAATCAAACAAAAACTCACTGAAGCTCCGGTACTCGCGTGCCCGGACTTCACAAAAGTCTTCACCCTACAGACGGACGCAAGTAACTACGGCTTAGGAGCAGTACTGACACAGGAATTAGAAGGTGGCGAACGTGTCATCGCCTACGCCAGCCGAAAACTCAACAAAGCTGAGGCAAACTATTCGCCCACCGAAAAAGAGTGCCTTGCCATTGTATGGGGAATTCGGAAAATGAGGCCATACCTGGAAGGATACCGGTTCAAAGTGATAACCGATCATATGTCACTGAAATGGCTAAATTCCATCGAGAACCCTACCGGACGCATAGCGCGATGGGCCTTGGAATTACAACAACATGCTTTCGACATCGAATATCGGAAAGGTAAACTGAATATGGTAGCGGACGTACTCTCACGACAGCCATTGGAAACTTTACGACAAGCCACGACGACAGAACCACAATGCAAATGGTGGCACAAGCGGTTGGCTGAGATACGCACCAACCCGGAGAAATTCGCCGACTATACGATACAGGGTGGACAATTGTATCGCCATATTCCCTGCCGCACACACGATGAAGAGGCAGTACCATGGAAATTATGTGTGCCCACACCACTGAGACGACGAGTACTTCAGGAAAACCATGACATACCAAGCGCGGGACACATGGGTATCCGTCGGACGATAGCAAGGATAGCCAGCAGGTATTATTGGCCAGGTATGTTCCGGGACATCAGTCGCTATATACGACAATGCGAATCTTGCCAAAAATACAAGGAGGCACAACACAAGCCAGCGGGGAAGATGCTCTCACAGATAGCCGAAGAACCTTTCGCCACGTTATGCGTCGATTTCGTTGGACCCCTCCCACGATCCACACACGGGAACACTATGCTATTGGTATTCTTCGATCGGTTCAGCAAATGGGTGGAATTGATCCCTATGAGACGAGCAACAGCAGACGGCCTTCGCTGAGCATTCCGGGAACGAATCCTTGCAAGATTTGGCGTCCCCAAAATACTCATCTCAGACAACGGCGTACAATTCACCAGCAAGCAGTGGCAGCGTTACATCAAGGAATTGGGGGTACGACAACAATTCACGGCACCCTACACTCCCCAAGAGAATCCTTCTGAACGCGCAAACCGAACTATCAAGCGAATTATAGCACAACTCACTAAGTCACAACATAAGCGATGGGACGACCTCCTCCCAGAAGTTGAACTCGCCATAAATACTAGCGTCGCCGAATCCACAGGGTACAGCCCAGCTTTCCTTATACAAGGACGTGAGCCGCGACTTCCAGGAGCACTATTTGACGAAGTCAACATCGGGACAGGCACAACTCCCACCACAGCAGAAGACAAGTCACATAGGATGAAGGAGGCATTTAGAATAGTCAGGCAAAACATGGAGCGGGCTGAGACAGACCAAGCACGTCACTATAACCTACGGCGGAGAAAATGGACCCCCGTAGTCGGCGAACTAGTTCTCGTCAAGGAACACCACCTGTCCAAGGCAGCAGAGAACTTTGCAGCGAAACTGGCCCCAAAATATGACGGCCCATACCAAATACTAAGGTACGTCTCACCAGTAATAGTCCAACTACGGAAAGTCAACGGGGAAAAGGAAAGAACTGCAAATATCGCGGAACTAAAAGCATATCACACAGCAGAGGCCACGGAGACATGCAAACTAATTAATTAATAAACACAAAAAAAAAAAAAAAAAAAAAAAAAAAAAAAAAAAAAATTGGTGTACAGACACCCAACATGAACGGGTCATTCAGTCGCAAACCGCCAAGGTGATAACAACATATTGAGCGAAAAAAAAAAAAAAAAAAAAAGAATTTTACAATGGAGAACAACAAAAAATGGGACGACAGCGTCAAACGGTTCCGCCAACGTATGGAAGAGGAGCAAGCGAAGCTCCGCAGAATACAGGTACTAGGGGCAGAAGAAAAAAACCCGAGAGCCGCTACACACCCATACGCAAGGCGCACCACCACGTCCACAGTCGTCGACGCAAAAGCAACCACCGCTGCAATAACCAGCATACCCGCAGTCGCTGCAGTACAAACCGCCATGGCTGCCAACGCAACCGACAGAGGCGCCGACACAAACGCAAGCGCCGCTGCCTTAGCCAGCATATGCGCAAACACTACCAGCACCAGACATACCAACGTAGCATACATTGCCACCATCCAAACACCAGCAACAGACACAGTCGCCACAGAGACCATCGCGAGACGAGTAACGACCTCGTATGCAGCAGCCGCACGAACAGCAACGGTATACGGAGCCAACAAGGAAATGGTCGCCAGACGCGCCGCTGCATCCTACGCAAGCCTAACACGTAGAGGAACGTGGGAAGGAGCCCTGCACAACGAAGAGGAGGGGCCGATGCAATGCGTCGTAGGAAGGATAAAGGTGGAACCAGGGGAAACCACACCAGCCAACCCACCTGATGTAACCCGACAAGTCAACACAACACAGAAGCCAATGATAATCGAACTTTCTTCGGATGAAGAGATGCCGCCAGCAGAAAGTGCAGGGCCAATCACCATCTATCCACCCGGGCCTTGCGGTATCGCACTGTACAAAGCGGACCTCCAGTCGCTTGAAGGGACGCATTGGCTGACCGATACCGTCATCGACGCGTGGGCAAAACATCTATAGGTCGAATACGGACAGCAAGGCACTACCCTAAGCCCATTCGTGGTGTGGCAGCTAAGCCAACCGGGGAACAAGCAGGAGAACTACCGGCGTATACACCGCTGGGTCCGGAACATCGATTTGTTCAAAAAAGAGTAATACTCGCACCACACAACATGAACAAACATTGGTACCTGCTCGTGTTAGCAAACAGCGCAGTCACACACCACGCTACGGATATGGAATGTTGGCACGATCGCTACATATGGGCAGCCGACTCAATGCTAAGAGCAAAAGTACCACACGCAACACAAAATTTACTAGATTTTTTAAAATGGGAATATCAACAGAGGTATGGGAAAAACGATTTCGAGGCCAAGGAAATTTTGCAAGGAGTACCAGAACAAACCAACTACAATGATTGCGGGATCTATGTAGCCGAAACTATGGACAGAATACTGAAGTATACAGGGCGAGGAGAAGGTGAATTGGGACTCATTCAAAACCCATTCACCGAGCAGATGGCACAACAAAAACGCGCCGCGATACTAGCGACCTTCAAGAGGAACAAAGTACAAGATTATACCCCGGAAGATACCAAGGAACCTGAGAAACCGCGCACCACATCAACAACCGAACTTACAAACAAACCGCAAGGTGGCGAGAACATAACCATCTTCGCCGAACACGCAGAAGGACCTGCACTGGAACAATTCCCCGAGGTAGCCGAAAGGATCAGAAAGGCGTTCAAGGACATGACCGAAGGCAATTGCAGAGGCCGTGTAAGGTTCCGGGTGAAAAAGTACAGGGTGACGGTAAAGCCGAAGTGCGTATACATCCACATCATAAATAATGAAGGTTAAGTCTCCGAAGTGGAGGGGGAGTGTGAGGACCAAATATTCTACATAAATTTGGCCCACACAAAACGACCAAAACCCCATATAAAAAACACTTACAATACATCCAACATGCTGCAAATACAACCAACAAGCTGCAATACAACCAACAAGCTGCAGAAACATAAAGCACAGCAAGCCGTAGCAACAAGTTGTAGAAACACAAAGCACAGCAAGTCTTAGCAACACAATCATTGAAGTCATAAAAGGAGCGACACAGCAGCACAAGAGTCAGTCAGCACGGAGCTGTGGTTGCGACCGGAGCTACTTGCGAATAAGCGTCTGGATTCCGCAGAGGTTTGTGCCAGTGCAAGAAAGCGCTATTCATAGTAGAGAGCCGTGGCCAAGTGTAGTGGCTAATAAGCGTCTGGATTGCGCAGAGGTTTGTGCCAGTGCAAGACAGTGCGGTTTATCCACCCGCTACGCTTAAACACCACGTTCGCACCCCCTCGGGTAAACCGTCCCCACAGTCCGCCGTGAACCGCGTATAGGCGCATCTGATCGCCTACGTCTACGCGAACGTCGCCATAGTAGCGCGGCGGCGGCGCATTATCGCAGAGAGCGACACCGAACGTCAACGTCGCCATAGCAGCGCAGTAGCAGCGCATTACCATAAAGGACGCTCAACACCTACGTCAACGTAAAACGTCGCCGCAGTACCGACGCATCATCGCAGCGACACCGAACACCCACGTCAACGCAATACGCCGTCGCAGAGCCGCGTCGTCATAACGCGCAGTAGCGACACTGATCACCTACGTCGACGCTAAACATCGCAGACCTACGCCGCCGCAAGGGCGCAGCAGAGATACGTCAGCACAACGCACAGCGCCACAGCCGCAGCTGGGCGTCTACCCATCGAAATCAACGCTAACGGGATACGTTAACGGGACCTCGTTAAACCGTTGGGCCGTACAGTTATTAGAAAGATAGAATTTAGTTTAATTGTAAGATATAAGGAATTAAATAAATAAAGGGACAAGCGATTTTAAGGAGCCCCAACATAATAAATTTATTGTAAACGAACCTTGGACACGGCGAGTATACCCCAGCACTAGAGTAGAAGCACCGGGGCGGGAAAAAGCTTCGTTACAACCGATGAACGTTCCCTTGTAGTTGCTGTGCTGCTAACTGGTTTTGATTGAAGCTTAAGGGCCATTTACTCAACCTCTGATTAAGGCTAACCACGGTTAAATTTCGGTTAAACATCATTATCGACTTCATCAAACCATGCATTTAACATGTGGCCGATAATGCAGTCCATAGCTTAAGCGAACCTTTGTCCTCCGGTTAGCGTTAATCAGAGGTTGAGTAAACGGCCCTAAGTTTGTCTTTCTTTAAACGACAATCCACGATTTTATGGCCTTGTTTTCCGCAGAAATGACACTTAACAGGCGATTGTATCTTCATTCTTTTAGTTTCTGACCAGGAAGAATTTTCTTGAGCGAAATGTTCCCGTTTCTTGGCAAACGCAAATGCTTTTAACTCCTGCTGTAATTCATTTCTGGTCTTTATATTGGCCGTAAATATTAAACGCTGCAATCTGCTGTCGAATTGAGCTGCATGTGTAAGAACCACGGATACCGCGATTTCCTCCATATCCATCAATTTCCATCTGGACATTAGCGATGTAACCAAACGGCTTCCATAAACGGAGAGGCATTCTCCTTCCTTCGGACGACTATTAAACATATTAAGAAGGGTAGCTGCCGAAGTCTCAATACCTTCAAAACGTTGCACGAATAGTTCCTTAAATTGTGGCCATGTAATACCGGCATAACAAATTTGTGATAACCAATGCGAAGCGCTTCCTTGCAATGATTTTGTTATGGTTTGCTATCGATATCAATGCTGATATCGATCGTAAGCGGGTTAATTTCGGTTGCTCAATTCCGTCTGTGTGGCAGTACCACTATTTCAGTAGCTTCTTTCTTAGTAGTTTCCAATAACTTCCAATTAATAATGGCCGACGTGCTGACATGGTGAAGAAGAATGGTTGACGCGTGGCCAAACATGAAAGGTCGTCGCATGCATGGCTCAATTATAGAAGGGTTTTGCAGTACTATATACGGACATACATACATACACACTCCATGTAAATTGGTTGTGTATTCTGTGATGCTTCTGTCAAAATCATAGCCCGTCGTTGTAGAAATCATATTGCGGCAAGATCAAAATTGACATAAGTTTGACATAAGCACCACAATATGAAGAAAAAAAAAATAGGAAAAAGTTTGCAATCAGCTGTTTAGTAGGTTAACCTTCTATAAATTAGCCTTGGTCGCATGTGAAGGAGAATGAGGTTGTATTATAGGGGTGGTTTCGATAGAACAGCTTACAATTTTTTTTCTTAGCCGTCAGTAACTTTCCTGTTCGAGTAATTTCATTTACCAATTATGGTGTTCTAGCAAAAATAACGATTTTTATTTTCCTATTCAGTCACCAGATATTTCAATTGTAACATTTTGTTTTTCTTCTTTTTTTTAAATCCTGTAATTAATTCTTTTCTTCCTAAACTAAGAGTCTAAACAAATTTTAAATAAGTGATTGTATCCGAAATTTACATTGATTTCTTTTTATTCTTCTAGATGGTTATATGGTTTTGCTGTAATTTCCAGATCTCAATCTATATAGATTGCACGTAAATTTTTTTTATTTGCAAATAGGCAAGCTTTCGAGCCAACCTCTAAAAGTAGGCCTTTCATGGGGAAAGCTTAACTCAAATTTCCCCTCCGAATCTTCACAATCGTTCCAATGGCGGAAGATGCACATGTATTGGTGATGGACAAACTGGGTCTTCCAGGGTTGCCACGAACACTTCGTACTGTGAAAATACGTAACACATGGTTATTCGGTGACTTGGTACTTTCAGATGTACATATTATAAACTATTCTCATGCGCTCTGTGCAATTTTAAATTTTACATAGTTCTCAGAAAATTAATTAATTATTCATGTACTATTGTTTCATCAACCAGATTTTCCTGTCTCTTACCAATTTCGTAATTTGAGCGTAGGACAACAATGTCTATTAATATTCCCAACGCACACTAATAGAATTTTACCGTAGCAAAATTTACTAGGGCACGAATACAATCGACTTTTTTGAGATAGTTCATGGGAAAAATGCTTGAGGTATTTTATCCCGAAAGTTTTGGTAAATTTTTTTTGTGTGTCATGGCAACCGCATTCCATCTCGCTTGTATCATTGCTAGCGTCACATCATGATATAGACATTCGGGTAACCGTAAAGTCACGCCACTATTATGCACACGTCACTACATTGTTATACGTCACTACATTGTTATACGATAGGAAACGGGACCCTTCCAAACAAATACAGAAAAAGGGGAAGTGAGCGTCTAGCTAGGCACGCTTGATTAGAGGTTGGAAGATAGGAGATGGTGGATATTGAGCCGCGATCGCGGATGGTACGCGAAAAGCAAAGCAGTTCTGAAATTAATAAATTTTATAAAATATTTGAAATTAAAACGCCGCTTAAGATTTTTATTTTGTGGAAAAGTGTATTTTTGCTGTTCTGAGTTCTTATTAAAAAAAATACTATTGAAAAGCGTTTTTGGTGAGGTGAGACATTAACAAACACAGATTAAGATTGCAAAAAAAAAAAAAAAAAATAAAATAAAATAAAAAAAAACATCGCAACACATACTTTGTACTTGGTACATTGCGTTTGCACATTCTGCAAAACTGTGTAGAAAATGAGATTTGAGTGTGTTCGCGCAAATTATGTAGATACTGTATGTGGAAATGTGCGCATAGTTATACTCAGTTATATTATCGCACGAGGTGATGTACTTGCGCACGAAAAGTGAAAAATTGATAAAGACAACAAAAAGTGCACAATAATGAGCTGACGCATTTTCCAAATCGGAGTTAGCGCAACATCGCCAGGGTTAGCGCTACCACAATATCTCGGCGTAGCGCAGTGTTACCCATGCCTAATGTCCAGAATTGCTACAACAAAATTGATTAACGACGAGACGGATTAGGTTTGCCACGACAACAACCAACAGCCAACGACAGCAATCAGCGAAAATTTGGGCACCACAATACCACCAACAAACCGGCGACCACAACAACAACTGGTAAGCACAACTTAAATGCCACCGCATCAACACCAACGGTGCCACAACCGCAATAACAGTAATAAGTGCCTCGTGTGGTGTACAAGCTAAACTGCAACGACAACAACCAGTGCCACTTATGGCGCACAGCAATAATAGCGGTAATCGTCACAGCCGGTGTACAATCAATACAACAGCCAGGCGCAAGATACGTGCCACCACAACACCAACAAAAGGCGAATGAAACGTACACATGTTGCCACCACGATAACAAGACTAGCAATAGTACCTGTAACAACAACAACAATATCAATATTAAGCGCCACCACACCAACAACAGCAAGTTGACGTATGTTTGGCACCGCGACAACAACAGCAAACTGGATTTGGTGCAACAACAACAAACGGCGTAAAATTTTGCCACCGCAACAACAACAGCAAACTGGATTTGGCGCAACAACAACAAACGGCAAATCGGTGACACCACCACCAAAGGTGCACCGCAACGGGTGGTGAGTCCAAAAGGGATGTAAAATTTTTTTTCCAAACATTTTGTGTACATACGTATGGCGATAGTTTAGTAGCTAATGTGTCCTTAAATCCGCATACGCATATACATGTATGTGTTACGAGTGTGGGACAATATAAATCGGATTATACGTTAATGCTTCCAAATAAGCTCGCATTTCCTTTCTTTTGCTTTGGTGCCCACTTACAGTAATATATACGTGTATGTGTGAATGGCTTTCTAAATACCGGTTAATTAATTTAGTTGTTCAACTTACTAATATTAAAATACGTAACAGAAAAAAAAAAAATCCCAATTAATTGTATCAACTAAATTCGCACCACAACGTGTATGTATGTATGAAAGCGTGTACTTATGATATCGGAATTTTGATTGAACCACGTTTTCTTTTGCAAATAATAGTTTTTTTTGAGGTTTTGAAAAATTGTGAAGTAATCAAGTGTAGACACGCATGCAGGTGCATACATACATACGCGCATTGCAATAGGCCAAATTGATACACTAATTGCATACATTGAAGTTGTAATATCAAACATTTTGCCTCAATTAAATCGCTTAAAAGCTGCGTCAAAATTATTGTCAATTTTATAAATAATATTGGGATTTGCGTATTAACAAAAAAAAAAAAACACGAATTATATTGGAAAAGGTAGTGTAACAAAAGGGGGAAAAGTTTGAATATTTAAAATTAAGACGGATCAGATAAATTAAGGAATATACATGTAAGAGGAAGAAGGGAAATGAAAGGAAGATAGCGTGGATGGCTACATATGTGCGTTGTACTTAAATATATATATATACGTTAGCCAACGTACACGTTATATAAAAAAAAAAAAAAAAAAAAGAGAAAATAATAATAACCGTTAACAACAAAGAGGGGGAGGGAGAAGAGTAGTTTAGGGAATTATAACCCAACGTTAACCACGAAACCTAGTAAAATAAATATTGTAAATAATATATACATATAGGCCAATAATGAAATGACATAAAAACGATAACCGAAAAGTTCCCATCACTTACCTCCTCGATCCTTTTTTTTTTCTTACTATACTTGCGTGCTATATACTTATATAATCCTTACAGTTCCTTTTGCTTTCTCCTCGCACTAGTAACTAACCTAATGTTAGTAAACTTGACTCCTGTATGAAATTATTACAATAATTATAGTGTTAGGATATACATATGTATATAGACCTTAAGAACCTATCTTTCTATGAATTTCACCAAAATGAATTGTGAATAAATTTTGTAGATTTAAAATGGGAATGCTGATTCTCTTCTTTTAAAAAGGCATGGGGATTTCAGGTACGGGGTCATCGAATTAAAGGTGCACCGATGGCCATGGATGAGGGTGGGTCGAAAAGCACCAGCGCTGCAACAACACCAGCGGCGCACCACAGGTAAGGGGTTACTGGTATTCGGGTGCGACAGTAACCATGGATTAGGGTGGGCCGAAAAGCACCAGCGCTGCAACAACACCAGCGGCGCAACACAGGTAAGGGGTTACTGATATCCGGGTACGACAGTAACCATGGATTAGGGTGGGACAAAACGCACCGGCGCTGCAACAACATCAGCAACGCCACCCCCTTGTGAGTTCGGCCTTTAACCTTTTTTTTTGACTGTTCATTTATTTTAAATTTCAGTTTTTTTTATGTATTTTCAGATGCCTGTTAATAACCGGTCCTTCCGGTTGATTCAAATTAAATTCAAATTTAACGATTTTTTTTTTTGCGATATATATATTCAAATTTAAATTTACTTTGAAAGTTTTTTTTTGACAGTGTTTATTCAAATTTAGTGCATATCGATTTCAACGTACATTCAAATTTAAATTTTGGTGCAACGATTATTTTCTCGTCCGTCCGCGATTATTTAAATTTAACGTGCGCTCATCTATTTTAAAATTTTTCCGTCGATTGTCAGTATTTCCGTCCGATTCAAATTTCGGTTTAGATGTTTTGCTAACGTCCGACTGACTTTAACGTACATATGTACGTTCAAAATTCATATTCAAATTTTAACGACATTTTCCCTCGGTTTGCATTTAATTAAACTTAACTGACGCCTGGCCTCTTGAATTTAATTTTTTTTTTGGGTTATCTTTTGAATTTTTGAATTATTCAACGGTCCGTCCGTGGCATCCGGCCAAACCGGATGTTGTTTTAGTGTGATTTTACTCGTTTTGGTTTGAAAAGGCATGATACGAATTTTTTTCTGTTTATGGCGCAGGACAGCAATGTAGGCAAGAACCCCACCCAGCCGACAATGACTAGCCACAGTGCAACCCTAGATCATGCCGACCGCCATGCATTGCTGCTCCACTCGATTGTAGATCGTAATCGAGGTCAAACGCTACCCATAACAGATGGTGCCCAACGTGGTGTCCTGGGGTACTGGCTTCGGTGGTTTTCTGGTCGTTCAGTGAAGTTTCATTATTCCGCAAGTCCCAGATTGGCAGCCTCAGTAGCCGCCACTGCGTTGCGGCGGAATGACGAGATTGATCGGGATGATTGGAGAGTCATTGATGTCAGTGGCTCAAGGCTCCACGCGACTTTACGTCACCTAGTCTGTTTTTTTCTTTTGCATTTCACCTGAAGAGGCAGTGTTGAACGCACGTATTTTTTTTGTAATTTAAATTTGTTTTCACTGTCGTCCGAGGGGCATGTCCGCTAGATTCAGTATTTATTTTTTTTTATAAATTTCTTTTGCCGAATATGTCTTTTGTGCAGTTATGTGTATCGGATTTTTTTTTTCTTTTGGGGCCCAGCTCATCTCGCGTCTGGGGTGGTAATTCGAACACCGCCTTCATTGCGATGAGTTGAGCTGGATCCTAAGCTGGCAATCCTTCTTCGCAAGTCTGGGGTAGCGGCTTCAAACCGTGCCTTTCATTGCGGCGGAGCCAAGGATGTTGGTCATGAGGAAAATTCGTCCTTTTATTTTTTTTGTTTTCGTGATTTTTTTTTTTGCAATTTAGGCCTCAGCCATTCCGCGTCTGAGTTGGTTGCACTTAGCGCCACTTTCATTGCGATGGGTTGGTCTGAGACCTGAGTTAGTACTTTTCATCTCCGCAAGTCTGGGGAAAGCGGATTCAAACCGTTCCTTTCATTGCGGCGGAGATAGGGTGGTATTTCGCAAAATTTCAATTTTCTTTTGTTGCTAACTATCTTTTAGTTAGCCAGCCTGTCTCAGGGATTTAGCTTCCGAGCAACCCTGCATTGCGGTTGGTGCGCTGGAGACCAGTTGGCACATACTGTCTTAATTTTTTTTTGTTTTTCAAGGGGGTTTATAATTTTTTTTTATTTCTGTAACCTGTGCCTTTTATAATAGGAGGTCAGCATTCCCATTGAACAACGAATATATATATATATTTTGCATTATATATCCTTTTACATTTACATATTTACGTATATGAACACGTTTATTTATACAAATATTTTTTTTTATATAAGCGAAGTCATTTTGGATCGACATTGTTAACACAACTTGAGATAATTTTTACAATCGAAGATAATTGTTACAAAGATTTGCTTGATTTTTCCACCAAACGCGACAACTAAAGTTTTATTTCTTTATCGGATGTGACATAATTTTGTACCGGCATAGAGATTTAAAAAGCAAATATTCGTTATAAATGATTGCTGAAAGTTTCATCAAACACAAAAACCAAAGTTTTGTTATTTTCTTTTGGATGCGACATAATTTTGAATCGAGATAAAGATTTAAATTTCGTTAATTGGTACAAATAATTGCATTTGAGCTTTGACACCAAACGTGACTCATTCAAGCAGTCAATTGCTTTAGATTTGATACAACCGTTCAAGCGTGCCTTGTTTTTTTTTGAAGCGCTCAAGCGATCGATTTTTTTTTGAAAATGTCTCAAAACACTCAGCAGTCGGCTGAAGGGATGCAAACTAGGAGTTCGACTAGAGGTAGTGGTTCTAAAAACAGAGGTAGCGGGGGATATTACAGAGGAGGAGGAAGTAGAGGTGCAACTCCGAAACCCCCAGTGAGCCGACCTTTAGTAATGCATTCCCCAATAGTCAGCCGGACAACAGTCGATCCGTTCAGGGATGTCCCAAATAATGACCCTTCGGGAAAATATGATAGACCGGCTAGTGCAAATATCCTCGATCTAGACAGTCTTATTAGGAATATGCCGGATCCGCCTGAGCAATGCGCGACAAATACTGTAGACGAGGCTAGCGATCTACCACAAGTTCGGTTACAACCAAACGTTTACAACGATAGGGCTTTCAATCATGAGACCCATCCCGAAGTGACTCCTTTGAATTCGTGGGTACATGTCCTGCATCAGTTATTCCAAACGTCACAAGAAGAACTGCGCCATGAAATGAGAGCTATTAGGGAAAACGTGAATACCCTGAACGCTGCAGTCGCAGCCTCTCGAACGGCGGCAGATTTTGTTAGGAGTGATGCTAGATGTGATACTAGGGATGATGCTAGACAGCAGCCGAACCAAGCGCAGACTTTTGTTAACAACTCAATTGTTCCCATACCTAGTAATACGGTTGTAAAACCACAAGACTGGAAGATTTCTTATGACGGTACTGGTAGTGTTTCAGACTTTTTGTTTAAATTGGACACCTTGCGTGAGCGCACGCAGTGTACAGAAGATCAGCTTATGGCCAGTTTTCACCTTTTCTTGTCAGGACGTGCCGAAGAATGGTATTGGTTATTTACCAAACAAAATTCCAACGCAAACTATCCATTTTTGAGTTATTCTTTAAAACGGGAATTCGGTACAATGAAAACGGACCACGAGCTGATGATGGAAATATCTGTGCGTAAGCAGAAAGTGAATGAGACATACGACGTTTTCCACACGGACATTCTGGCATTAAACGCAAGACTTAGAGAGCCCATGTCTGAAGCCTTGTTAATAGATATCATCAAACGCAACGTTAATGGTAATTTGAAATTAATGCTGTTTAACGCGGATGTAAGAAGTCTGCATGACCTCCGCGATGTAGCTCGAAGAGGTGAGCAAGTATTGAAAGAGAGCAGAAGCTTAGTCTCAAATTACCATAGGCCAAGCGTAAACGAAGCACGTGCCATAGCTCCAGAATGTAGGGTCGAAAACGAAGATGATATAGTAGATCCGCAGGTAGAAGCGTTGAATTATCGTCGTATGGGTAAGCCAGACTATTCAGGGATTAAATGTTGGAATTGCCAGGCAATGGCCCATTCTTATATATACTGTGAGGAGCCCATCAAATCTCAGTTTTGTTTCAAATGCGGGCAGAGAGGAGTGTTGACTCCGAAGTGTCCCAACGACCACCGTGGTCAGGGAAACTGTTATCCGAGCGAGAAAAGAGAGGGGGAAACTCGTTCGGGACTATAGCCCCCACTTCAGTCAATACCCAGCCAATCGTCGCAAGTAACGAGCCTAGTCCACTTTCGGCCAGTTCCGCAAGTAGTCAATCAACACCAATAGTAACTTTCCCTGATAGTACGGATAATTCAAATAGTTCAGATTCAGAAGACCCAGCTTCGTCGCAAACAAATTCTCGGCCAGGTCGTATTTTGAAAGCCTCAGTTAGAAATGTTAGTCGTCAGACCATTTTCCGACCCAGTTTAGAAGAAAGAGAACAAAACTATCAATTGGTTAGGTCAAATATTTTCACGAATGATTCCCAACCATATCCACCCGAAAGAATTTTGCAGTGTAGGAAGAGGTATAGCAAACGTGTCCAGGTGCGCAAGCTTTTGGAAAGCACCACACTCGTCCTTACAGACGATGAAAGACCAATGATTAGGGTGAGGATAGGAAATGGATCACTTGTGGGGTTATTGGATTCAGGAGCCAATGTCTCTATTCTGGGTAAGGACTGTTTGAAATTTCTAGAAGAGAACAATCTTAAATATCGTGAAATGAATGAATGTATATATACGGCAGGCGGCGACAAACGGAAGATAATAGGTCGCAGTTCATTGCCTGTCACTTTTAAAAATACAACAAAATCTATCTCTTTTTACCTTGTTCCTTCGCTTCTCCAGGAAGCCTATTTCGGGGTAGATTTTTGGAAAGCATTTGCTTTAGCTCCCGAAATATTTCCAGGTGTATCTTGTCTAGAAGCAAAGGAGGACACAGCAGAAGGTCTCAATTTTCATGATTTGACTCCATCCCAGAAGTGCGATTTGCAAAAAGTTATTGAAATGTTTCCGTCGTTTGAAAAGTTAGGCCTTGGGCAAACACAGCTGGTTAAGCACCATATTGACACGGGTGACGCAGTCCCAATTAAAAGCAAACATTTTCCTCTTTCGCCACCAAGGCAGGCTGAAGCCTACAGCGAAATTGATAGATTATTGAAAATGGGAGTCATCGAAGAGTCGAATTCGCCATGGTGTAGCCCAGTTGTGTTAGTACGGAAACCTGGTAATGTTAGGCTCTGCATTGATTCTAGGAAGGTAAACGCAGTTACGAAAAAGGACTCATATCCGCTGCCGCATATCAACGGGTTATTGAGTCGTTTAACGGATACGCACTTTATTAGTGGTATCGACTTAAAAGACGCGTTCTTCCAAATTAAACTAACTGAGTCGTCAAAAGAGAAGACAGCGTTTGCGGTGCCAGGTAAACCCTTGTACCATTACAAAGTTATGCCCTTTGGGCTGTGTAACGCGCCGTAAACAATGAGTCGACTCATGAACAAAGCAATTCCCTCGTATATACGAGAACATGTTTTTGTTTATTTGGACGACCTGTTGGTATGTAGTGCGGATTTTGACGACCACATCAAGCTTTTAGCAGATGTTGCGAGGTGTTTGAAAAGTGCAGGCCTTACAATCAATGTGAGTAAAAGTAAATTTTGCCAGAGAGAGATTCGTTACTTAGGGTATGTTATAGGCAGTGGGTGTTTGAAAGTAAATCCAGAGAAAATTGAGGCAATGCTAAATTTCCCCATTCCCAAATCTCCTCGACAGGTTCGCAGGTTCGTGGGTATGGCAAATTGGTACAGGGCATTTATTACCAATTTCGCTGATTTAGCAGGCCCTTTGACAGATTGTTTACGTAAGTCACCTGGTCCTTTCAAACTCACTCCAGAAGCAATAGAAGCCTTCGAAAAACTTAAAGTAGCTCTGAGTTCCGCTCCAGTCTTAGCTCAACCTGATTTTTCCAGAGAATTTGTCATTCAATGCGATGCTTCCAAAATAGGAGTAGGAGGCGTGTTATTCCAGGTCGATGATAATGGTGCAGAGCATCCAATAGCTTTCGTTTCAAAAAAATTAAATAATGCTCAACGCAACTATACAGTCACCGAGCTCGAATGCCTCGCCGCAATTGTCAGTGTCAAGCGTTTCAGACCCTACGTTGAGGGGCTGCCATTTCGTATAATCACGGACCACTCAAGCCTTAAATGGTTGATGACGCAAAAGGACCTTAGTGGTAGGTTAGCTAGATGGTCACTGTTACTACAGAGATATGATTTCGAAATGCAGCACCGTAAGGGGGCTCTGAATGTAGTACCAGACGCTCTGTCGCGTTTTGACGTCGACGAGTTGACTTCATCTCCCGCGCCTTACGAAATAGACTTAGACTCATCCGAATTTAGAGCCAATGAGTATCTGGATCTTATCAGAACAATTACAGTAAACGGTGAGGCTCTCCCGGATTTGTGTGTCAGAGACGGTTTGATTTTTAAAAGAGTTAAGTTTCGGAAGGGTGTGGAGGGTGAAGAGGACTCGTTATGGCGGTTGTGGTTGCCCCAAGGACTCAGGGAGGAAGCAATACGAATGGCACATGACGGAGTTAGGAGTTATCACGGAGGTTGGCAAAAGACCTTGGAACGGGTTAGGTGGAAATACTTCTGGCCACAACAAGCTAGGGACGTTAGAGATTATGTGAAGGATTGTGACACTTGCAAGGCTGTAAAAGCAACGAATCAGCAGTCAAGACCACCTATAGGAAGCGCTTTTGTTACAGAGAGACCTTTTCAGCGCTTATATTGCGACTTCTTAGGACCTTATCCTAGATCAAAACGTAGGAACCAGTTTATTTTTATTATTTTAGACCATTTTTCAAAGTATGTGTGACTGAAGCCAATGCAGAGAGCGACAACTATCAATGTAATGAACTACTTCGGTACAGATTTCCAGCTATAGGGGTCCCAGAATATATCCACAGCGATAATGGGAAACAATTCGTCTCAAATGAAATGAAGGCGTTCTTTGGGAAGTACGGTGTGACGCATGTTAGAACAGGAGTGTATTCCCCACAAGCTAATGCGTCCGAACGCGTGAATAGAGAGATAGTTTCCAAGATAAGAATTTTCTTAAAAGATAAGCAGGATCATACGGACTGGGACAAACATATACCCGAAATTTTAGCAGTTCTGAGAAGTGATTTTCATACGACAATTCAGTGCTCTCCGTACTTTGCATTATATGGTCAGAATATGGTCCAACACGCATCCGCGTATAAGTTATTGGAGAAATTGGATAGCCTCAAAGAAGATCGTGTACCGATAGTAAGTAAAGCTGACAAGTTATCAGGGATCCACGAACAAATCCGTAAAAACTTAGCGCATGCAAATGATAGAGTCAAGCAGGTTTACAATAAGCGCTCTAGGCTTGTGAATTATAGGGAAGGTCAGGAAGTATTTAGAAGAAATTTTGCCTTGAGCAATTTCAAACAGGGCATAAACGCGAAATTCCTGCCAAAATATATTAAGTGTCGAGTTCGTGGAAAAGTAGGCAATGCACTGTATAACTTAGAAGACTTAACAGGGAGATTAATAGGACGATTCCATGCTTCTGATATCCGTCCTCAATAAGACTCCGCTGGGCGTCTTGGCGGTCGGGGACAATTCGCCCAGTATTCTCCCCGAGCAGTTATAATAATAGGTGGATCACAAGCGCTCCCATCGGGAACCGTGGACCATCTAGCAGTCCATATTCCAATTGGTCTGCTTATACGGAGTTTTGACGAGTTCTCCCAAATTAAAATGTCTAGTTTTATGGAGTTTTGGCGAGTTCTCCAATATCAAATGCCTAACCTCACGGAGTTTTGACGAGTTCTCCAATATAAAAATGTCAATTCAAACGGAGTATTGATGATTTTCCTGTTAAAGTTTTTTTTGTCCAGCTTCGCGAGGTTAGGGACCATAGACCAGCTGATAGGGTGGATGTATTCTGAGTTTAGACGCGTTCTCCTGTAAAAAAATGTCTAAGGCCGCGAAGCCTTAAAATAGGAAACAAAATAATTTAATTTTTTTTCGTAAAGCCCATTCCGGGGGGCGAGAAACCAGCGGACCAAGGGTCTTTTTCAAGACCGCCTGTCCTGGGTCCAGCGTGCGGGGTTGGATCAGCCGGGGGGGACAGGTTGTTAAGACCGACCAAGATCGGCACCTAGGAGGAGGGCTCCTAGGGGGGGTAGGCTTCTCTGGCCTAAGCCAATAGAGAACCACCGCAACACCAGACTTACGCATTACGGTTTTTTTTTTCCAAATGAATTTTTTTTTTACCTGACTTTCAATTAATCTCGGATTTACATACATTACTAGATTGGACACGTTCATATAGCATACGTTTTTTTTGGTATCACCTGATGGAGCCTCTGTTGCCCGGTTAGCTGTGGTAGAATTTGAGACTCTTATCTAGGGGTGAGTCGTGCCCCACGTAGTTAACAGTTGAGTATTCTCGCGACAACCTTACAGGCAAACCATTTTTCCTGTTCGCTCCCTCGTCAGGTCTTCGAAGCGAAGCAGGCCTGTTATGGTTTGCTATCGATATCAATGCTGATATCGATCGTAAGCGGGTTAATTTCGGTTGCTCAATTCCGTCTGTGTGGCAGTACCACTATTTCAGTAGCTTCTTTCTTAGTAGTTTCCAATAACTTCCAATTAATAATGGCCGACGTGCTGACATGGTGAAGAAGAATGGTTGACGCGTGGCCAAACATGAAAGGTCGTCGCATGCATGGCTCAATTATAGAAGGGTTTTGCAGTACTATATACGGACATACATACATACACACTCCATGTAAATTGGTTGTGTATTCTGTGATGCTTCTGTCAAAATCATAGCCCGTCGTTGTAGAAATCATATTGCGGCAAGATCAAAATTGACATAAGTTTGACATAAGCACCACAATATGAAGAAAAAAAAAGAAGAAAAAAAATAGGAAAAATTTTGCAATCAGCTGTTTAGTAGGTTAACCTTCTATAAATTAGCCTTGGTCGCATGTGAAGGAGAATGAGGTTGTATTATAGGGGTGGTTTCGATAGAACAGCTTACAATTTTTTTTCTTAGCCGTCAGTAACTTTCCTGTTCGAGTAATTTCATTTACCAATTATGGTGTTCTAGCAAAAATAACGATTTTTATTTTCCTATTCAGTCACCAGATATTTCAATTGTAACATTTTGTTTTTCTTCTTTTTTTTAAATCCTGTAATTAATTCTTTTCTTCCTAAACTAAGAGTCTAAACAAATTTTAAATAAGTGATTGTATCCGAAATTTACATTGATTTCTTTTTATTCTTCTAGATGGTTATATGGTTTTGCTGTAATTTCCAGATCTCAATCTATATAGATTGCACGTAAATTTTTTTTATTTGCAAATAGGCAAGCTTTCGAGCCAACCTCTAAAAGTAGGCCTTTCATGGGGAAAGCTTAACTCAAATTTCCCCTCCGAATCTTCACAATCGTTCCAATGGCGGAAGATGCACATGTATTGGTGATGGACAAACTGGGTCTTCCAGGGTTGCCACGAACACTTCGTACTGTGAAAATACGTAACACATGGTTATTCGGTGACTTGGTACTTTCAGATGTACATATTATAAACTATTCTCATGCGCTCTGTGCAATTTTAAATTTTACATAGTTCTCAGAAAATTAATTAATTATTCATGTACTATTGTTTCATCAACCAGATTTTCCTGTCTCTTACCAATTTCGTAATTTGAGCGTAGGACAACAATGTCTATTAATATTCCCAACGCACACTAATAGAATTTTACCGTAGCAAAATTTACTAGGGCACGAATACAATCGACTTTTTTGAGATAGTTCATGGGAAAAATGCTTGAGGTATTTTATCCCGAAAGTTTTGGTAAATTTTTTTTGTGTGTCATGGCAACCGCATTCCATCTCGCTTGTATCATTGCTAGCGTCACATCATGATATAGACATTCGGGTAACCGTAAAGTCACGCCACTATTATGCACACGTCACTACATTGTTATACGTCACTACATTGTTATACGATAGGAAACGGGACCCTTCCAAACAAATACAGAAAAAGGGGAAGTGAGCGTCTAGCTAGGCACGCTTGATTAGAGGTTGGAAGATAGGAGATGGTGGATATTGAGCCGCGATCGCGGATGGTACGCGAAAAGCAAAGCAGTTCTGAAATTAATAAATTTTATAAAATATTTGAAATTAAAACGCCGCTTAAGATTTTTATTTTGTGGAAAAGTGTATTTTTGCTGTTCTGAGTTCTTATTAAAAAAAATACTATTGAAAAGCGTTTTTGGTGAGGTGAGACATTAACAAACACAGATTAAGATTGCAAAAAAAAAAAAAAATAATAAAATAAAATAAAATAAAAAAAAACATCGCAATACATACTTTGTACTTGGTACATTGCGTTTGCACATTCTGCAAAACTGTGTAGAAAATGAGATTTGAGTGTGTTCGCGCAAATTATGTAGATACTGTATGTGGAAATGTGCGCATAGTTATACTCAGTTATATTATCGCACGAGGTGATGTACTTGCGCACGAAAAGTGAAAAATTGATAAAGACAACAAAAAGTGCACAATAATGAGCTGACGCATTTTCCAAATCGGAGTTAGCGCAACACCGCCAGGGTTAGCGCTACCACAATATCTCGGCGTAGCGCAGTGTTACCCATGCCTAATGTCCAGAATTGCTACAACAAAATTGATTAACGACGAGACGGATTAGGTTTGCCACGACAACAACCAACAGCCAACGACAGCAATCAGCGAAAATTTGGGCACCACAATACCACCAACAAACCGGCGACCACAACAACAACTGGTAAGCACAACTTAAATGCCACCGCATCAACACCAACGGTGCCACAACCGCAATAACAGTAATAAGTGCCTCGTGTGGTGTACAAGCTAAACTGCAACGACAACAACCAGTGCCACTTATGGCGCACAGCAATAATAGCGGTAATCGTCACAGCCGGTGTACAATCAATACAACAGCCAGGCGCAAGATACGTGCCACCACAACACCAACAAAAGGCGAATGAAACGTACACATGTTGCCACCACGATAACAAGACTAGCAATAGTACCTGTAACAACAACAACAATATCAATATTAAGCGCCACCACACCAACAACAGCAAGTTGACGTATGTTTGGCACCGCGACAACAACAGCAAACTGGATTTGGTGCAACAACAACAAACGGCGTAAAATTTTGCCACCGCAACAACAACAGCAAACTGGATTTGGCGCAACAACAACAAACGGCAAATCGGTGACACCACCACCAAAGGTGCACCGCAACGGGTGGTGAGTCCAAAAGGGATGTAAAATTTTTTTTCCAAACATTTTGTGTACATACGTATGGCGATAGTTTAGTAGCTAATGTGTCCTTAAATCCGCATACGCATATACATGTATGTGTTACGAGTGTGGGACAATATAAATCGGATTATACGTTAATGCTTCCAAATAAGCTCGCATTTCCTTTCTTTTGCTTTGGTGCCCACTTACAGTAATATATACGTGTATGTGTGAATGGCTTTCTAAATACCGGTTAATTAATTTAGTTGTTCAACTTACTAATATTAAAATACGTAACAGAAAAAAAAAAATCCCAATTAATTGTATCAACTAAATTCGCACCACAACGTGTATGTATGTATGAAAGCGTGTACTTATGATATCGGAATTTTGATTGAACCACGTTTTCTTTTGCAAATAATAGTTTTTTTGAGGTTTTGAAAAATTGTGAAGTAATCAAGTGTAGACACGCATGCAGGTGCATACATACATACGCGCATTGCAATAGGCCAAATTGATACACTAATTGCATACATTGAAGTTGTAATATCAAACATTTTGCCTCAATTAAATCGCTTAAAAGCTGCGTCAAAATTATTGTCAATTTTATAAATAATATTGGGATTTGCGTATTAACAAAAAAAAAAAACACGAATTATATTGGAAAAGGTAGTGTAACAAAAGGGGGAAAAGTTTGAATATTTAAAATTAAGACGGATCAGATAAATTAAGGAATATACATGTAAGAGGAAGAAGGGAAATGAAAAGAAGATAGCGTGGATGGCTACATATGTGCGTTGTACTTAAATATATATATATACGTTAGCCAACGTACACGTTATATAAAAAAAAAAAAAAAAAAAAAAAAAAAAAGAGAAAATAATAATAACCGTTAACAACAAAGAGGGGGAGGGAGAAGAGTAGTTTAGGGAATTATAACCCAACGTTAACCACGAAACCTAGTAAAATAAATATTGTAAATAATATATACATATAGGCCAATAATGAAATGACATAAAAACGATAACCGAAAAGTTCCCATCACTTACCTCCTCGATCCTTTTTTTTTCTTACTATACTTGCGTGCTATATACTTATATAATCCTTACAGTTCCTTTTGCTTTCTCCTCGCACTAGTAACTAACCTAATGTTAGTAAACTTGACTCCTGTATGAAATTATTACAATAATTATAGTGTTAGGATATACATATGTATATAGACCTTAAGAACCTATCTTTCTATGAATTTCACCAAAATGAATTGTGAATAAATTTTGTAGATTTAAAATGGGAATGCTGATTCTCTTCTTTTAAAAAGGCATGGGGATTTCAGGTACGGGGTCATCGAATTAAAGGTGCACCGATGGCCATGGATGAGGGTGGGTCGAAAAGCACCAGCGCTGCAACAACACCAGCGGCGCACCACAGGTAAGGGGTTACTGGTATTCGGGTGCGACAGTAACAATGGATTAGGGTGGGCCGAAAAGCACCAGCGCTGCAACAACACCAGCGGCGCAACACAGGTAAGGGGTTACTGATATCCGGGTACGACAGTAACCATGGATTAGGGTGGGACAAAACGCACCGGCGCTGCAACAACATCAGCAACGCCACCCCCTTGTGAGTTCGGCCTTTAACCTTTTTTTTGACTGTTCATTTATTTTAAATTTCAGTTTTTTTTTATGTATTTTCAGATGCCTGTTAATAACCGGTCCTTCCGGTTGATTCAAATTAAATTCAAATTTAACGATTTTTTTTTTTGCGATATATATATTCAAATTTAAATTTACTTTGAGTTTTTTTTTGACAGTGTTTATTCAAATTTAGTGCATATCGATTTCAACGTACATTCAAATTTAAATTTTGGTGCAACGATTATTTTCTCGTCCGTCCGCGATTATTTAAATTTAACGTGCGCTCATCTATTTTAAAATTTTTCCGTCGATTGTCAGTATTTCCGTCCGATTCAAATTTCGGTTTAGATGTTTTGCTAACGTCCGACTGACTTTAACGTACATATGTACGTTCAAAATTCATATTCAAATTTTAACGACATTTTCCCTCGGTTTGCATTTAATTAAACTTAACTGACGCCTGGCCTCTTGAATTTAATTTTTTTTTTGGGTTATATTTTGAATTTTTGAATTATTCAACGGTCCGTCCGTGGCATCCGGCCAAACCGGATGTTGTTTTAGTGTGATTTTACTCGTTTTGGTTTGAAAAGGCATGATACGAATTTTTTTCTGTTTATGGCGCAGGACAGCAATGTAGGCAAGAACCCCACCCAGCCGACAATGACTAGCCACAGTGCAACCCTAGATCATGCCGACCGCCATGCATTGCTGCTCCACTCGATTGTAGATCGTAATCGAGGTCAAACGCGAACCATAACAATTTGCTGAGGGCTATGATAAGTGCACTGCCCTCCAAGGGACTTTCAGCTACAATGACATCAACTGTAGCACACCAAGAAATAGCATTCGCACCAGGACAATCAGGATTAAATTTTGGAAATAAAATTGTCTTCACTTCTGACATGGCCGGAACTTGAACAGCCTTTAAAATTTCCAAAAATTTTAGATTTTGTAATTCCAAAATTTTGCACCAATTTTCAGCCGAATTTTCCTGAGGCGTAGCACGTCCCGCTTCTGATGTAAGAGCTACATCAGGATTTTCAGGATTTCCGTTCTCATGAAAATGATTCTCCATTATTTTTGCGTTGTAAGTCCCTTGATGTATTTGAATTTATTAATTTTCGTTTCAAAATTCAATGAGCTATATTTCAATACCTCTTGCGTTTTTATATTTTCTCACACCTTCAAATCATACAAGGGCCAAACACGGTAGAGTTTTCTACTCTCACCTCGCTCTCAATAATTAAGAAACAAAAATGAAAATAAAACAAAAATGCAAAGGTTACTATATTCGAAACACAAGCACATATTACAAGTTTATTTAGAATTACTCAAATAACTTTGAACACAAAAACAAAGAAGACAATGAATCCCTTTTATATAAATGCTACCAAGTTTTGAAGGTACAAATATTAGAACAAGTTTGTTGAGAGTTGAAAAGGAAGTACAGTAGAACTCTGATATAAGTGACTACAATATCTATTGCACCGACAAATATGTTGGCTTAATTGGCTCAACCAAATTTATGAATTTAAACAATTGCCACTGTCACAGAAGTAAGGCTGGAGTCATCGTTATGTCCGAGCAAATTTTTTGTTTACATTTTGCTCGTTCTTTTTCACTTCTATCTTACAGAAAGGGAAGAGAAGGAGTACAATACAAGCAAAAATTTGGTGGAACAGAAATGCAGAATTCAGATTAAAGGAAACAAGAAGGTATATTTTAAAGTTCTTTATTAAACTCATTTAAGTTGTAATTTTTTTAATTTTTTTGTTTTTGTAATCTTTTTTTTTCATCAGGATGTCTTCGAGATATTTCCAATTAAATGTTTGTTTATAAAGCACTTATGTACGTATCTACAACCTCGAGGTTTTTGTTCACAAAGCTTTCCACTAATTGCACTCTAAAAAATACATATTTTATTAAGATTTATGCACATTTTAATTATTGCGTCCATACTTTGTTTTCGCATTATAACTTGGCACTGCACATTTCGAGAATAACGTTTTGTTGTTTGTGCTACTAATATCGCTAGCACCGAAATGCACTGAGCACATCAACGGGTTCTTTAGAACAGGGCTGCTCAACGCTCTCGTATTGAAAGTACAAAACTCAATACATCTACAAATTTTGTATATGCACTGAAAAATTTTTTTGCTCATTTAAATTTTTTTATGAATTCCAATAAAACAATATTTTAGAATTTATTTTCAAATGGTAGTATCACATACATACACATTTTTTTTATTTTTTATATGAAAATTTTGTATGTATAAACGTACAACGTAAGAGCAAAATTGAATTAAAAAACAAACAAACAAAAAATGGTCTTGAGAGCCCAATAATAAAGTAGTTATGAAAATACAAACGACCAAAAACCAAAATTAAAAAATGTTTGTACCTACATAATTTATTTAACTATTGTAACCTCAATAAACATGAATTATCTGAAGCTGAAAAATTTGAATTAATGCATTTTTTTTTTATTTTTCATGCATATTTCTCAGTTTTAGTTGCATTTTTTATGCGCATATTTTTTATTTTTTAGTACATGAAATTTCATGCCCTAGTAATTACACAAGGCCATTCATATGTACATATTTACATACAAAAATATTTTCCTTTGTTGACAAAAGGGTAAAATACTGATGCTTATAGAAAACAGAATAGGGGTATTCGCTATCCCTAGCAAGATAGCACGGATTGCAAATATGCTAGACCAAAATATGGGTATGTTCAGAAACGAAGCATGAAACGCAACATCGGCAGTAATTATTTTTTTGATGATTGTGATGAGCGACGCTTCATGCAAAATTTACGTTTATGAACGCTCTGCTTGTACTAGAAAATCAAGTTGCGCTTCAAACTGAGTTTCTGAACAAAGCCTATGCTACACATCGAGAGCACCCCATTGCACAGTCGTAGGAAATTTTAAGAAGCAGCTTTTCTTTTTAGCCAAAGGGACGCGTTCATCACTCACTTTTTAATAAATAAATGATTTTATTTTAGTAAATTTAATAAATACACACAAAACACAACATTTTAAGCATAATTCGGATGCTCAAATTGAAATTTAAATTAGCAATTGGTAAATGTCAGCTGACACAGGGTCGCAATTAATTTCCTACACTTCATAGCAAATAAATATACATAGGTTTTGGTGTAGCATATTTTTGAGGTCTAGCATATTTCTGTGCGCCTATATTTTGTTGTTGTGCGTTGTAAAACTTTGCAATCCGTGCTACGTGCTAGGGTTATGCTATGGATAGCGAATACCCCTAATGTATATATGTACATACATGTGGTATGTGCATTAAGCCGTATCACGAAAATAAAGTTTGCGTGTGTCAGTTTTATTTGAATACTTAAGTCGAAAAAATATTTTTGGTGTAAAAATTTTTTTTAGGCCCGCGTTAAAAACAGCTAAATCGCGTTTTTTGTAATAACTTCCTTATTTGATGTCGGATCTCTCTGATCTTAATGTCGCAGAAAAGGTCTCGCTAAGCACTATATTTGGCCCATATAAAGTTTCGACCTCAAAGGTTGTTCTGAGTCTTACCTTTAAACATTTTGGAGTTACTATCCCTAGATTTTTTTATTTTTATCACTAATACAAAGCTCTCAAAAAACCATGAGGACTCCGCTAAAAAAGTTGTAGCCTTTATTCACAAACAAAAAAGTTATACCGTTTTAAAATCAGAGAACCTGTTTTTTGAAAAATTATCCCAAGTTCTTATTTACATGAAGCAGTAACGCCATATAGTATGAGTTTTTGATTAAAAAGTATTCTAAGTCCTCGCTTGACTTGAGAATGTTGTACCGCGATGGAACAGCTACCAATACTGGATACATGATATGCAAAAAATTATTGATGATTGGACTATTCGTGCTGATCAACGTTATTTATATTGAATGATAATGGTTGTAGTGAAGATTTGGTAAGTATTCAAGTGGGATCTCTAAGCACAGCGCGCTGGCTTACAACGGCTTCACGATTTCTGCATCCGTGCGTATCGTAAAATCATCCAAGTTATTTAGAAAAACTGCTATAGTTCGTTGTAAAATTATACGCTCCTAAAGAAACAACGGAAGTCTAAATGTATTATCAATACTTGCGCTGGATGCGTCGTCTGCCCTAGAAATGCAGTTAATTATTCAGCCTACAATTGAAAACAACGCACTTTAATCCCTAAGACATCTTATCTATGATAACCGAGATCGAAAATGACGATGTCCTCCAAATTTTGAGATATTTATGAAAGAAGTTTCAGAGCTCTGAAAGTGAATTCTTGGTCGCTTATATTACTTTGCTCACACTCAAAAAAAAATTACTCAGATTATGAAAAAATGGGAATGATT
The DNA here is from genome assembly GCA_960531455.1 of Urophora cardui. Taxonomy (NCBI): domain Eukaryota; kingdom Metazoa; phylum Arthropoda; class Insecta; order Diptera; family Tephritidae; genus Urophora; species Urophora cardui. Next base: position 58,318,944 of record OY482674.1, on the reverse strand, counting down.
CGCCGCTAAAGACATATTTTCATTGTTTTGAATACAATTTTCTTTAAAACGTGGTTTTTATTCCTTGATTGAAAGAAAATTGTACATCAAAACAATGAAAATATGTCTTTAGCGCCGAAACATTCCCATTTTTCCATAATCTGAGTAAGTCGTTTTTTCAGTGCAGGTTTCGAACGTTTAAAACAAATTGGAATTTATGTGCAGGGTATTCTCTTCCCTCTCATATGCATTTTATATACATATATGTACGTATAGTTTTTCCCCTTTTCTTTGTTTTTATTACCTCAACAATAGTTACTCATACGCCCTCCCCCCATTGGATCGCTTTGTATGTGAAAACTGAAAATGTTTTCTTAAATATCTCGAAAATGGGAGCTAATCCGGATTTTCTAAAAACGCCATCGTAATCTGGAGCCAAAAATTAAGCTGACGTGTTTCGCCATTTCTCTGTGGTAATTTTTTATAAAAAAAAAACAAGTGTTTCATTTTACAACGTTATATAACTTATTTGTTTGTGAATAAAGGCTAGAATTTTTTTGGGGGATTCCTCATGGTTTTTTGAGAGCTTTGTATTAGTGATAAAAATAAAAAAATCTAGGGATAGTAACTCCAAAATTTTTAAAGGTAAAACTCAGGACAACCTTTGAGGTCGAAACTTTATATGGGCCAAATATAGTGCTGAGCGAGACCTTTTCTGCGACATTAAGATCATAGAGATCCGACATCAAATAAGGAAGTTATTACAAAAAACGCGATTTAGCTGTTTTTAACGCGGGCCTAAAAAAAATTTTTTTACACCAAAAATATTTTTTCGACATAAGTGTTCAAATAAAACTGACACACACTAAACTTTTATTTTGTCCATATATCGTGATACGGCTTAATGTGCATACATACAAATTTTCTTTTTTATGGGTCGAATGTGGAACATTTCGACGACAAGACCATTTACATATATAAAAACTGCTGGTCGCAAAATTTGCTGACATATCCACTAAAACAAGGGTGCTCAACGCTCTCGTATTGAATGGGGAAACTCCAATACTTCTACAAAAATTTATTAGTGCACCGAGAAAAAATTTGTGTTAGATTTAAAAAAAAAAGTTACAAACTACAAGTAAATTTTTATTGTACGATTGGAAAATTTTACATACAACATAAATACATACATATGTACAATATTTACAATATATTTTATTTATATTAAATTAAGATATGAACTCGTACATATAAAAAAAAATGTATCTACATATTACATAATAACAATAAGTGACAAGTTTATTCAAGGCTGTTTAATAAATTGTCAATATTTATTGTCGAATCAGAGGTGGATAATTACAGAATTGCTTCCAAATGCTTTTGTGATAAAAGGTTTCTTTGGTTTGTTTTGATTAACTTAAGGCTAGAAAAGGCTTTTTCGCAAATATATGCACATATGTGCTTCCGAACTTGGATAAGTATTTTAAAATTTCATTTCTTATGAGTGGATACTTGGCATATTTTATTTCTGTCATATATGTAACTTACCTTAATTATTAATTTATATACGTACCTATAATTAATTAGCATAGACTGTGACTTGCAATAATATTTCAGCAAAAAAAGCTCTAATTCCTATTTTTCTTATTAAAATCTGCTTTTATTTTTCTTCAAATAATTTGAAATACACTTTTGCCACACAATTTTCAATATTAACTAGATATTTTGTTCAGTTTTTTCGTTTGCCTACAAATCGCACCCTAAATCAAAAAATTGCACAACTCAAAATTTTTTGAATCCATGAATAACGTATTTAGGGACTGCTAAATGTAAGTCTCCTCCCAGCAAAAGTCTTCTTCCTTACCCAAGGTTTTACTTCAAAGCTTCGTTTGTAAAGAAAAAGGTTTTCTTGCATTTCTTCCATTTATTTTATATTTATTTGAGTTTTAAGTTACTTCGCTTTTCAATTCAAGAATTCAATTTTTTCAAAAAAATTTAATTTTCAATTTGTTAGTTTGTTAGAAGCTAACGTTGCTTCGCCCTTCCCATAAGAAACTCAATCACATTCATTTGAAATTTTTTATACCTGTGGGCATATGGCAGGGGAAGAAAATTTTATTTTTATATTCATTGGCCGAATTTGTATCTGTGCCTATGTCTGGGGGGAAAACAAAAACAAATGTGATTCAAGGGCATAGGCATGAGCATCTATGCACTAAAATATTCTAGCCTTATTTAAGAATTAAAGCACATTTAAATGCTTCCGAAATAAGGCCAGAAAATTATAAAGGTGGCAAATTTGTTTGGCGTAAGGCTTAAAATAAGGCTGATGTTCTTTTGTTGATGTCATGTATTAGAAAGTTAGGAGTAGACAGAGTGAGTGCATAGCAGAAGCAGTCCTGCCAGCATACTCCTTTTTTGGACCTCATTTGTCAACAACAAGCATTTTTGCAGGGTATATGCATGCTTAAATATGTACAAAAGGCTTGTCCTTCATTTTCTTACAATTATCTGCAGAAAAATACTGGTCGAATTGAGTTAATCTTCCATTTCTGTGCGCCTATTCCTTCACATTCAATGATTGAAAGATCTTCTTAAAAATCTGCTTTTGAAAAAGCGAAATGAACGCTTGAAATCTGATTGAAAATCTCCTCCAGCCTGCTTGCTTTTGATTGAAATTTGCTTGAAAATGATTGAATTTTTTTTTCAAGCAACCGCTAGCTTGGTTTGCTTTTAAACAAACCACTACCACTTTCAAGCGATGACCGAAAAATGAGCGTGTGTTGGTGCGCCTACTGTAGGCCCATGGTGAAATAAAAATAGGTGATATCACGGCCAATGACAGCAGTTTAACGTCTCACTCTTATTCCGGTCATGCATTTGAAGGGAGTAGAAAAGGGGGACAAATTTAGGAGTAGTTTAGTACTTTTTTACTACTTTGGTGTGTTTGATAATTTCTTTTCGCTAATCAACGAAATGGTATTATTTCTATAATTTCATTATCGTTATTTTGTGACTATAAATTATTTTGATAATTGCGTAAACGGTAAAAACCTGAATAGTTGCAACGGAAACGATTGCTTTTTTTCGGTAAACGATAATATTAACGTTACGATGCATCCTTGATTTTTGCTAATCGACGATCGCCTAGTCCCATCGTAACCCTGCAAAAAATGCGATTAATCCGGGACGTGTCCGGGATCAATCGCAAGGGAGCATGCGACTAATACAATTTTACATCCCTTTATATGGAGCGAATTGTTCGCATTTGTTCGAGCATGTCCTATGAAGAGACTAATTGTTCAACTTGTATACCCGAACGGGTACCAATGTAGATTAATCACTAACATACCGAACGGGTACAAATTTAGATTTTTCCAAGTTGTTCGCCAAGGCAATTGTTAATAACAATGTTTAAAAAATTGTAAATGTTCATGCATATAGTATACATAAATAAAGATTATATAATGTTTTACTTTTGAAAAAAAATCTCAATAAATAAATTTAAAAAATTGTAAGTTTTGAGTATGCATTATATGAGCGTAATGTAAAGGATTTTTTCATAGAATATTTTAGGCAACATTTTGTTAAAATTATTATTCATCATTGTTATTAAAAGAAAGGGTGTTCAATTCGTTTTACCGATTGCTCTACAATTTTTTAAATACATTGCATATTTTTGTAAAATTTCTACATTTAAAGAATCTAGATTTGTAGCCGTTCGGAATGAAAGCGATTAATATACATTTATACCCGTTCGGGATGAAGCGATTAATCTACATTTATACCCGTACGGGAACAATCGGGGACTAATTGTGGACCGATTGTTCTCGAAAGAGATCAATCCGGGACAAATATCTTTCGGTGTTAATCGCACATTTTTTTGCAGGGAAGCGCTCGTTTTACGCTCTTTATTTGTCTGTGGTAGTGACAATCGGTGTTTATACGTACATAAGTGCTTACTCACATTGCTCACATGAGTCGCATTTGCCCACCTATGCTTTAAAATTGCTAATATATTAACTAATCCAATTTTATATAGAATATATAGTACATACATACACTTACTTTTAGGCTAAAAGTTTTAGCCTATTTAACTCAAAAACGCGAGTTTTCAGGTAAGTATGGGTATAAGTAAATAAATATATATTTTTGTGTATACATATATATGTGCATTATATGACGAAATTTCGGTCTGTTATATTGAAAATTGGGAGTTTGAGATCAAAAAATTATCTCTGATTTACTATTGAAGTATATAGCGTCTGAAAACTTAAAGCGCTTTTTCGTAAAGCCAGCCTACTGTGCTATGATAGTACTGAAGTAATTGAGAGATATACTCTCATTTGCTGTTTGTTATACCATTCCTGAACATGAAGTAGTATTATCACTAGAGCTCGGATAATAGGTGAAAATCAAACTCCTAAAATTATGCTACGTAATGTTTATGAGCACATCCAGTGGCAAGTTTAACGGTGGGGTATTTCGGGTCTAAGCCCCCCGTGAATGCAATTTGATTTTTTGCTTACTATGATACCAGAAAAATAAGTTATTAAGGTTTTTATGGGTTGCACGTGAAAATTGCAATGAAAGCTACAATAAATAAATATAATAATAAAAAATAATAAATAAAGTATAATAATTAAATATATAATTATAAAGAATAAAGAAAATAACGAAAATATGGAGAAACTTTTAGTAATTTATTGTAAGAAGCGATGAAATAAATCCACAATGGAAAGTGGTTTTATTCTTAAAATATATTTATTTATGTGTTTTTAATAATTTCCATTTGAAATATAGCGAAATCTACATCAGAAACAAAATAAATTAAAGCTTACGCGAAATTCAGGAAAATTCGCAAAGTTCTCAGCAAAATTTGTAGATTTTCGCATTTTTTGTAGCTCGCAGAATTTTACTATAAAAGTTAGGCACTCTGCACACGGAGCGTACTGCGTTAGACGCGTATTAGATACTACAGACGAAAGCTGTACGCTTTGATGTCGCGCACGTATATTTCAATTGAAGGCTGCACACGAGTCGTCAGCTTCATGCATTCGTCAAAGTATGCTGGCTACATGTCGCTTGGCGTAAAGCAGTGCTGGTAGCTAGGCGTACTACGCTTAGAAAACAGGAAGAAGAAGATGTTTGTTTACATTTTTCCACTTGGTGGAATTCATGAAAGCAGTACAATTTGTGTAAAAAATCGGAAAAAATGAGTGTATAATGAAAGAAAATGGAAGACTCCGAAAAAATTTTAATCTTTTCTACTTAAAGCTTTGAAATTTAAAGCAAATACCGTATTATTAATTTGTTTGTTTGTTTTGTGCAGCGAAGTTTCATGTCACTTCGTGTGCAGATCTTGAGGCGTAGGGAAATCGACGCTACATGAAATGTCTGGTACGCGTCTATGACGATACGCCTCGTGTGCAGAGTGCCTTACTAATACCTGTTATTTGAGACATTTTTTCAAGCTGTTCTCTGCATTTTTTTCATGCGAATTTACAAGTCGAAAAAACTGCGTACTAGAAAATCATTTAAAATTTCTACTCAAAAAGTTACAAATTTTGCTGAAAAATTGGAAAATTTTCCAAGAATTTTGCTCAAACTTTTTAAATTTGATATATTTGTTTTCTGTTATAGATTTTTTTACATAACAAATTAAAATTATTGAAAACACATAAATATATTTTACGAATACAATCACTTTCTATTCTGGCTTTATTTCATCACACACCACTGTATGTTTATTTAAACTTCAAATTTGTGTAACATGATTTAGAATCTTTCTAATAAAATCTTCACCCACCATACCAATATTCTACCCCTTTATATTTAAATTGTAATCCCGCCACTGAAGACAAGCAAAATTTAAAAATCGTAGCATATTTTGAGGCGCTTGATTTCACCTATTTTTCCGAGCTCTAATTATCACTTTGTGCCAAGACACGACGTATTTTTATGTACAATTTATCATTGTTAATTGAAGCACTAGCAATTTATTTTAGGTTAAAATTTTATAAAAATGGTGATATTTCAAGAAAAAAAAAATGATCCATAATATGGATTTCATATATCTAGTTTGAGAATTATAACTTAATTAATTTCGAAACTAATTGCAATTTCATGGTTTTTCGCGACACTCGTTATATGGGGGGGTGAGAGTATTTGTCACCAGATTAAGTTCCTTTTTACACCATGTACTAATATTCATCAAAAAAGCTTGTATACCGAATTTGAGCAATCTAACTTAATTAGTTTCGAAAATAATTGCAATTTCGTGGTTTTTCGCAACACCCATTATATCGGGGGTGGGAGTATTTGTCACCAGATTAAGTTCCTTTTTACACCATTTACTAATACTCATCAAAAAAAGCTTGTATACCGAATTTGAGCATTCTAACTTAATTAGTTTCGAAAATAATTGCAATTTCATGGTTTTTCGCGACACCCGTTATAGGGGTGGGGGAGTATTTGTTACCAGATTAAGTTCCTTTTTACACCATGCACTAATATTCATCAAAAAAGCTTGTATACCGAATTTGAGCATACTTAATTAGTTTCGAAGATAATTGCAATTTCGTGGTTTTTCGCAACACCCGTTATATGGGGGTGTGAGTATTTGTTACCAGATTAAGTTCCTTTTTACACCATGTACTAATATTCATCAAAAAAGCTTATTTTCCAAATTTAAGCACTCTAGGTCAATTTTTACTGGTCATGACCGTTTTTTGTATGAAACGTTCCCATTGTGCAACGCTTCACCAAGTTGCACATCCTTACGTACGCCGGCCAAATGGCAAAGGATTTGCACCATGCTGCACCTAGCGCCGAAACTCCACAAGAAAAAGATGGCTAATCGTTTGCTTATCGTTAGTTGAGAATAAACAAAGCGGAATTTTCTTTTCCGTGCTTATTTTTTAAGTTATTACAAAACGAAATTTACGGTGAGACGTGGCACTGTAAAATATTAATTTTTGCGTAGAAATACATAATTTCGTACGACTTTTTGGCTAAATCGTTTGCTGATCGTTAGCTGAGATTATTTCAGGAAGAAATTTAATTTTTAAAATTTTAAATACAAAATTATTGCAAAAAAAATTCGGGATTATTTTTTTGCTAAATCGTTTGCTCATCGTTAGTTTAGATTCGCTTAGGAAGAAATTTCCTTCTGCTATCATTAATCTAATGGTTATTGAAAAAATAAAATAAAAAGTTCGGGATTAGAGCCACCAAATGAAAAATCTGCAAAAAAAATATTTTTTTTTTTTTGACTAAATCGATTGCTCATCATTAGTTCATAACAGGGCTGAAATTTATTGATATTTTTAACGATAAACAAAAAAATAATTTTGTTTATGTTGAAACTTTTCATTTTAAAAGCATACATAATTTAACAAAATTCAAATTGCTTCAACAAAAAAACAAAAAAATTATCAAAATTTTTTTCGTTTCGATACTTGCCGAAACAAAATTTAAAAAAAATATTGTTTCAGCTGCAAACAAAAAATTGATTACCAAAATAATTCGTGTGCCTATAAAAAAAAACTGAAAACCTATCATATAAATATGTATTCATACATATACATATATGCACATACATACGTATGTATATCTCAGCAACAAACAAAGAAACATAAACAAAACGAAATCATTTTTGATATTTTAGCAAAATTAATTTTGATACAATTTTATTGATAATTGTGGAATTGGAAATATTTTGGTTTTGATCATGGTGTAATAACAAGGTGACGTAAGTAGGCATCTATTTCATTCTGTTTTTCTCTTTCTCCACCATGGGTTTTGATAAGCAGCAAAGCAATATAAATTTTTGATATTTTTTTTTATATGCTCATTGATAAACAATTTTTTTGTTTATTTTGTTGAGCAGCCTTGGTTCATTCAGTAAAAAATTTAATTTTTTTTCAAAGTTGGAGTTTGTGTAAAAATGGGAGCAGAATTTCTTCTTGAATAATTTTAAGTTTAAGATGAGCAAAGGATTTAGCTAAAAAGATGAAAAAAATCCTACGTACCTTCTTATTATTTCAAGAAAACTCCTATCGAGCAATACCGAAAAATTTCATTTTCCCATAACTTTAAAAATAAGAATCGGAGAACAAAAATTCGTCTTGATTTATTCTTAATTAATGATGAGCAAACGATTTAGCCAAAAAAAATTGTGGAGAGGTACTGATCCCGAAAAAAAAACTTTTTTGAATAACTTTTTATATAAAAATGCGAATAAGAAATTTGTTCCTGTATTATCTTAAGCTAACGACGAGCAAACGATTTAGCCAAAAAAAATCGTACGTATGTATCTACGTTTTTCTTCGAGAAAATGCGCATTTGGCTGTGCAAAAAAATTTTTGTTGCAATAACTTTTGAAGAAAACCTGAACAACCGAAACTATTTTCTTAGCAAACCTGAGCACACGACCCTTGTTTACCTTAATTTGAATGACACAGTTTTTTTTTTTTTGTTTTAGTTTGGACACAGACCATGACTAATGGCGATTCTGCCTAAAAGCAGGCAACAAAAATATGACAATTATTGTGTTTTGCAATAACAATAAGAGGAATTTTCTGCAACAATTACAAGGAAATTTTCCAACGGCGATTGTGCACGTATTTTCCCAACCGATTTTAATGAAAATCAAAATGGACCTATTCTCGGGAATTGCATTTCTAATGATGGTCTAACTTTTAAAATCGGTTCAGTAGAAACGCCAAAAGGTCGGGGACAAAATTCATGTTAGTGTATTAATATATAGATTAAAAAATAAACCATGAACAACAATATATGATAATACATATCGCCCTTGCGAATACCAAAAAAGCTATGTATTTTTCAGTAACTTTGCAGCACAGCAAAAAAAAATATTTCTAGCATCCTTTGGAAATATTTAGCAAACTTTTGATTCAGAAAGGCTATTACTTTGATACAGTTAAGGGTTAACATTTGCTGTACATTTCCTTCTCGTTCAAAGAGTAATGAAATATGTACATATGTAGTTATTTAAATTAAATATTTGTAAAATTCTGTACAATATCTGCCCGACTTTTCAAAAATACAATTACAACTGTTATATTATCTTGCGAATCACCGCCCTTCGCCAGCTCTATAAGCATTTTTGGAATGTTTTCAATTTTTTTCTCCGTATCCACCAAAGCCTTGTAAATCGTTTCAACTAAGACACCCTCCACAACATGATCGAATAAACCATCTGTACCTAAAATGATAAAGTCATGTGCAGCTGTCAAGGGCACATCCACAAAATCGGGTTCTGCAATTGCCGGTCCAACGGTATAATCACCAATGGAACGTGATACATTCAATACACCATTAACTCGCCATTGACCTTGGACAAACATAACAGTGCCAATGCCGGTGCTTACTTCCACTGTCGCCGGCGCAGAAGTTTCAATCCGCTTACGTTCCTCCACAGAATCTGGTTTATGTGACTTCACTAATTGTAAGTGAACGGTTGGACTTACAAGTAAAGCTTTGGAATCGCCAACCCATGCGACATATAAATGTGAGCCGTGGGGATGACAACGATGATGATTAGTAGAGGAGTTATGATGCGATAGTAGTACACAAACAGCTGTTGTACCGCTTGTAATAGTTTTGGCGCAAAACATTTTATCCGTTTGCAGGAAGGCATATTCAAAAGCTTCGCGATAAAATTTTGCATCATCTTTCATCAAAACGTTACAGGGCATTGCTTTCAAGTTATTGGCTAAAGCATATGGTATCTGACTGCTGGCATAACTTGCGGCTAGTGGGCCCGAATGTCCATCAAATACGCCAAAGAAACTATACGACGGTAACGACGCCTGATTCAGCTCATACAAATCACTGAAGCGGTCGATGCAAACATGACGGTCCTCCATTTTGCGTGGCTTATTTTTAATATGACCTACTGTGTAGTGAATGCGTGTCGTCAGCTCCAGCTGTTGATGGGCTGTAGTAGATCTTCCGGTTTCCGTAACTGTATCTTCTATTGCACTACATTTACATATCACGCCTAGAGAGCATAACGCTCCGGTTTCTGCATAGTTTTGCAAATTTACTGCTTCCGTATTATCGTTTAAACGTGATAAAAACCTTTCCAAATAATTAACAACATATTTTTGCAGTTTGCCTAAATCGTACAAAGTGTTTTCATATTTTGTTTCTGTAGTTGTCTTTGTTGTATTGTTTGAAGCAGTTTCTCTTTCTTGCTGCTCTGGCTTCTTCCCACACGTGCTAAACTCACAATCTTTTGCGTTACGAAAACAATTTTCCACTTCCGCAGCTACAATACGGATTATTGACATTTGGAAATAACGCGGACAACGTTTTTGCTGTAAATTATTCCATAGCGTCATAATAATTTCAGCACGTACCTCTTGTGTGCACACCGGATATGTTTCATTGTTGCTGCGAGATATGCACACACGTGAAGCTACGGTTGCATCACCAGAACTTGTAGTTTTTGCTATACTAAGCAAAAAATCTTTGAATTCACGCAACCGCACGCATTCCGTACATGAGACCTTTTCCGGCGCCATTCTTCCAACCTTAAAGTATAAACTCGCACAAATATTCACACTTAATCCGCCTCGTTTTGCTATTTTTACTAAATTATTAAGTATTTAATTAACTGGTGAACATATATCAATGCTTAATTACGTTTTTTTTGTTTTGGTGTTAAAGCATGTTCAAATAGGCGTGATTTGAGGGTTATTTAGGCAAAAATCAATAAGGTTGTTCTCTCTGTGTGATTTTGGCCTTGCAAATTTGCCGAGATAAGTGTGATAAATTTGCCGAACACAACAACAAAATACACGTCTTGTCAAATTTGGCAAATTTCTCATACCCGAACCCGTGATATTTGATATCATGAGAAAAATATCACGGGAAATGCAACCATGTTATTACATTCACAATAGTCTTCTATTAGAAGTGAGTTTGAATTAAGTTTCTAGTTCTTTTTTTAAGTATTTTATTTTATTCAGATAAAAAATTAATTAATTCGAAATTGAAGCAAGCAAAGCAAAGCGACAACAGTCGTATAAAGAGTGGAAAGAATATTACTAACATGCTAGTTCACAATGAAGTCAGAATTTTATTTTCTTAAAGGTGCGCTCTCTCTGTGTAGCAAATTTCTCAAGATATCATGATATCTCGGCAAAAAGATTAGACACAGAGAACAACCTTTATAAGGTTAACCTTTATAAGGTTGTTCTCTCGGTGTGATTTTGGCCTGGCAAATTTGCCGAGATGACATAAGTGTGATAAATTTGCCGAGCAAACAACAAAATACACTTCTTGTCAAATTTGGCAAATTTCTCATACCCGAACCCGTGATATTTGATATCATGAGAAAAATATCACGGGAAATGCAACCATGTTATTACATTCACAATAGTCTTCTATTAGAAGTGAGTTTAAATTTATGTTTCTAGTTCTTTTTTTTAATTATTTTATTTTATTCAGATAAAAAGTTAATTAATTCGAAATTGAAGCAAGCAAAGCAATATTCTTTCCACTCTTTATACGACTGTTGTCGCTTTGCTTTGCTTGCTTCAATTTCGAATTAATTAATTTTTTATCTGAATAAAATAAAATACTTAAAAAGAGAACTAGAAACATAAATTTACACTCACTTCTCATAGAAGACTATTGTGAATGTAAGAACATAGTTGCATTTCCCGTGATATTTTTCTTATGATATCAACACAGCTATTCCGGATTACGATCCACTTTCATCGGAGGTGAATTGGATCAAATGGCATTCTGCAATTCGATTAACGTCCGATGAACGTCAGATTTTTTCGAAGTTAGGAAATCGGCATTCTGGTTCACGATGGATCGGATTTTTGACAGTTATTTGGAGCAATTTTTTCCGTCAGCATTTGTGTGTAGGAGGCCATATAAATTGTGATTATTTTTGTAAATATTACCAATTTAATGTAATTAAAATATGATTTTTAAATTTATACATTAATATACAAAACGGGCTTGGTATAGCTATGCTACTGGCTTTTTTTCTTTGCAAAATAAGTGAACAAATCTGCTTTAGTACAATAGACTGAATAGAGGGAAATAAGTACAAGGAGCTTCAATGTATTGAACTTTTATTTAATCCTTTTTAGTAGAGCCCTAGATACCCGGGTATCGAGCAATTCGAACTGATCGTTTTTGTTTGAAGCCCGTTTGTTGTTCAAATGCCCGTACAAACATTCGAGCATTCAAGCTTACAAACAAAAAAAATGTGTATCGGAAAAACAAAAATAAAAAAAAAAACTACATATCGTCGTACCATACGAAAACTAACATATTTAAAATTTCTGGCGAAAGCTATCAATAAAAAAATTCTGTACGAAAAGTAGAACATTTGACTTTTGGCCGACGAAAAGTAATAAAATCGAGTTTTGGGTGACGAAAAGTAATAAAATCGACTTTTGGCTGACGAAAAGTATCAGTAATTATATACTGTTTTTACATTAAAATTGTTGTTGTTTAAATGAAATTGATAGTTTTCGTCTGCCAAAAGTGGATTTTATTACTTTTCGTCAGCCAAAACTCGATTTTATTACTTTTCGTCGGCCCAAACTTGAACTTTTTACTTTTCTTCAGCCACAAAAAATTTTATGTTAGTTTTCGTATGGTACGACGATATGAAGAAGAAAAATAATAATAAACAAAAGAAAAAAACAAACTTCAAAATGCCCGAATTGTTCAAATGCCCGTACAAGCATACGGGTAATAAACAAACAAACGACTCTTCGAGAATTTGAACAATATTTGTTCGGGCTACTCGAAAATGTTCATAAAAAATCTGGAGCTCTACTTTTTAGCAATATTTATATATTATTGTTTAATAAAGGCTTCTGAAAATACGTTTACGTTTTTGATACAATTTAAACCTTTTTGTAAACATAAGCAATTAGTAAGTTCTTAAAAAATATTAAATAAAGCTTTAAATATATGTTTTCAATAGTTTTATTTTGTTGTTATTTTAGGAAATCATCGAAAGCGACGAGGATGACCTTATATTACTGGCAAACTGTGGTATATTGATGGCCGGAATGGAATCAAATATGAGAAATCGATGCAAACTATGCCCTTGCATCATTAGAAAAATTGTGCATTCTATTTTTCGTTTCTTTTTTGCCATTTTCACTAACGATTTCCACGATTTTTTTTCAACACGCAACAAACGTCAAAATTTCTTTAAGAAATAAATGCTCGATGATATATTTCTTGGCTAAACCTCTGTTGCTGTGTTCGCATAACGTTGAAAAATAGTATTAAAAAAGTGTACTAAATTTCTTGAGAGGTCGATACTCGCTCAAGAAAGTTTCACAAGAAAAATTTCTTGAGCATTTCTTGTATGTCATTTTCTTGAGAGGTCGATACTAAGCTTAAATGCGTAACGCCGTGGCTGTCAAAAAATATTGAACATGTGCATTCACAACGAAAGCTGTTACAGACGACGGCGTTACGAATGCGTTAGCGCAGTCGCCGCCGAATGTAGCCCAACTCGCTACTTTTTTCCTACGTTTTTGCGTTTCAAACGACTGTCACTTTAAATTTACAACGAAAAGTGTAAAAAACCAAGCTGCAGCAAAAACAAAATCATGGAAGAAAATTTAATGGAAAATTATTAATTTTAATTTATATTTCTCAAAAATCCAAATGAAAGATGCTCTGATAATGCTGAACAGCTGTTTTTTGTTTACAATTTAAGTGCGTCATAACGCAAGGTGTGTAATAGGCCCGTCACATAGCATACGTCAATCCGTCTACGTCGACGTATGTGACTGACAGCTCACGTACTTGACGGAGAGGTCGCCACATAGGAAACGTTGGCGGATATACACAAATCAGCTGTTTGATTAACCTTTAACTACAGAGGTGGTGGCAAAAACTTAACTCTTTAGAATATTTTGTAATTTCTCTTTTAAGTTGACCTATTGAAATTCAGTTTTCAGTAACTTCATATCTCCTGATAATTCTTAACAATTTTGTTTTATGGAGGAATGTTATACAAATGAGTAAAAACTCGAAAAGCAAATTGCAAAAAAAGTGAAATTCAAGAGTAGCTAAAGGTTAACAATCAAAAGCAATCAGCTGACATAGCGACGGATTGACGTATACCAAAAGTTGACTTTTGGGCAACTTCGGTACGTTGCGGCGTCGTATCCGTCGTACGTGTGACGACGTACGTTTAAATGCCGACATTTTACTGAGCTGTCAGTCACATACGTCGACGTAGACGGATTGACGTATGCTATGTGTCGGGGCTATAACATAGCCATGGGTAATGGCGCAATTTTTTTGGCGCTGATACAATAACACCAGTGCCAACCGTGGCGCCGCGCACTGTTCTGGCGCAATAACACCTTTAGCGCAATTGCCATGATCCAAATAAAGAAGATTGTGCATTCAGCGGTCCCGCTATGCGTTCATCCAAAATTTGACAGAATCAGCTGATTTAGTGACGTAGTAACATAAATTCTCTATCACCCAGTTTCGTTTCCGGTTTTCTCATAACTAAACATTGTGTGCGATAAATGTGAAATTTATATTAAAAAACTATTTTAAATAAAGGAAAATTAAGTGCCGCGTATTTATTCGTGTGAATAATAGTTCAATAAAGGTATTTTTTTGCCTGTTTGCAAATTTTCTTTCTCGTCGATAACATAGTTGATGACGTACTAATCGCCAAAACGCTAAAAATCGCCAAAATTGCAATCGTCAAAAATTATCCGGACTTTAGGCGATTTTTCTAAAATGCGATTCTGGATTACATATCGCCAAAAATCTCCAACAAACATTGTAATACCTTTATCCGCCGCAGGCGTCGCTGTTATCAAAGCAGAATTACCAGGTAGGCTCGGTGGCGAATTCAGAAATTTCCAATGTATTTTTTTATTGTTATTGGTAGAGTGTAATATAAAAATAATATTTCGACGTGTTTAAATCTGAATTCGACTGGGACTCGCCCATTCCTATTGGCCATGATGTGAATTCGCTTTAATTTTGACATTACATTCTACCTTTGTAAATAAAAAAAAAAGTAGTTTCTGAATTCGCCACCGAGCCTACCTTTGTAGATCTGCTTGTAGTGGAAGAAAAATGTCAAAGTTTGTATACATATTTGGCGCGGTTCCACCATATTTTACATTGATTAGAAAATATTATATTAAATAAGTATTGAGATAAAAAATATGTGGTCAAAATGAGTATGTTCCGAAGTTATTTATGTCGCATGTCTATATATTCTCAGCGAGAGTAAAGAAATCGCTTGAAAAGTAGAAGAAAACTTTTGCGGGAGTCCACAGCTCCATTCTCTATTGCAGAAAAACTTTTCGTTGAAATTTTGCGACTTCCAAAGCAAATATGCAGAAATATTTTTGCGGAAGTACCGTGTATTTTTGCTCATTTATTATCCTTTTTGAGTTAAAATTCTCCATTTTTCCTATAATTATGAATATTATTAATGCGATGAAGTATTTTAAAAAGGAAATTAATATACCTTTTACCTTTTCAACTTAAATAATCTTTTTGGCAACAAATTTTTCGGGTCGCTAATTTTGGAGAAGTTTGGGCTAATAATGGCGATTTTTGGCGATAGCTAATTTATCGGAATCGCAATTTTAGCTAACTGAACTGTCAAAAAGTGTTCATTCCTTTTATCCGGGTTCATTTTGTTCATCGCTAAAATCCGCTAAAATAGGCAATTTTTAGAGATTTTTTATCACGCATTTTTATGATAGAATCGCAAAAATCGCTAAAAGTTGCTAAAATCAATTTGGCGAATTTTGGCGATGGAGTTTTGGCGATAGCGAAAACTAGAATCCGGCCACAGGCTCACGGATGAATATTTTGCTGAATATCGCTGAGTGCACAATCTTCTTTATTTGAATCATGCGCAATTGCCATGGAATAATCGATAAATAACACCTGTTCGCTTCTTACTGTCTACTATCCCCGTTTTATTTCTTTTGGCGCAATTCTGCTTACATACATGCGGGTACAATAAATGTGCCACAATTAAATTTAATTTTAAAAATCATTTGCGTATATTTGTCAAAATATGCTGGCACCTCATTTTGCTGCATCTTCATTATGTAATACGAGGGTTTGCTCCACCCTATTAAAAAGAAAGATTCCGGGTCCGGGCGCATTATATCGAAATTTCCCCTTGCCATTTACCATGCGTAACAAAAATATACTATATGCTAATAAATATCTGTGGAAATTTGCAATAATCGCTTAAGTCGAAAAATATGATTTCGAGATAAATTGATTTTTATATTCGAGGGCATTTTTTAACAAATCATAAAAGTCGATTAAAAACTATGGACGCAAAATCAGTGAGCCATCCACAATGTTACGATCAAATTTTGCAAATAAAACAAAATGTCATGAAGAAATTTGATTAAGTATTTACATCGACTTTGGCTGTTACAGCAAGTTTAATACACTTCTATTGTAAGTTAATCCTAAATGTTTTTATTTATATCTTTTGATTGAATTAATATATAAGCATGGGGGTTTTATAGAAATATAGAGTTTTAAAAGAAGAATAACGTGGTATATATAACTCGAAATCTTCCTAAGTCGACTGAAGCGGTTATTGCTTGTGACCACAGATATTTTATTTAATTTGTTTTGTATTATATTTTTCTCTCCTATTCACAGATAATGTCAATTTTGTCTTCTTTCTTTGTGAAAGTAAAATATCAATACCCTTTCGTATTAGCGATGGTTCGGTATTGGCGTTAGCATACATAATTGTGACGGTGTCATATACGCTGTGCTGTTATTGGCTTTGTGGTGGTGCCATTTTACACTAGCGCTATATTGGTGCTGGTGTTATGGCCTGGTTATGCTACCAATCAAGCTGGTCGAGCACCGTGTAATTGTTGTTGTGCACTCCGACGGTGAAAGAATTTTCGGACTCTCACATCCAGCAAACTTGCTGTGTGAAACAGGCAGCCAGCAAACGAGGTTTCAGAGGTAATAATGTGTTATGTTGTGTATGTGCTCAGTAATTATCATGTGTTATGTTGTGTATGTGCGCTCCAATCATCAATGTAAGCGTAACCACCTCTCACCAATCACGAAATGTTTCCGATTTTGATTGGCAATCAAGATTGTAACCATAACCATAGCATTAGCGCACGAAATTGAGTCAGTAGGGGCATTTCAGTTATTACATCTGGGTCTGGGTTAAGATAAATTTTTACTGAAACAATCCGGCTCATAATGAAAATTGGCTGCACTTGAAAAGAACTAAAAAGAAGAAGAAACATATACAACATATACCCAGCAGTAAAAATCTGAAATTAATCCTTTATGAATCACTGATGAAATTCATCATGAGGAAGCATCAGTGAATGCTTTCATATAAAGGCTGCTGAATTTTTTCAAATAAATGGTTTGCTTTCCTCATGCCTATATGACTCCGTTCGGAGCCGGCATAAAACTGTCCAATGGTAGGAAAAACAAAAGGAGCACACCTCGAATTGGGAGAGAAGCTCGGCCATAAAACTCGTCAGAGTTATAATAGCGCAAAAACAATTCTTCTGTACGTTGAAAAGAGACAAATACTCCCTCAAAAACAATTTGATTGACTTTAAACTTCAAACTAAATGAAAATAACTATTTCAAAAATTATTTTTTTGGAAATTTGTATTTAAAATTACTGAAATAAATTATGAAACTCAAATGGCGGGATAGCTATGTATTCCATGTTATAAGGAGAAGCTAGTGCGCACTATAATTTTTCTTCCGGACTTCTTCTTTCCCCTTACGGCCAAAGTAGAAGCTTACAAGAGGCAAATTTGAAATTTGTATTTCCATATATTTTTTATTTTAAATATAATTTGTTTTATAGTTGTCAAATTGAAAAATTTGTCAGAAAAGCTGTCGAATGTCAAAAAACCTACCGAAATAAAAGCTGGCTCGTGGGTTTATAACCGCCTAGATGATATTTCGTTTGGTTTTTTCAATATAGCACCAACGCAAAACGATAGTGATGAATATTCAACAAAGAATGATGAATGATCATTTAGCAGTGAAACAAATTTACTGCAGGGTATATGTATATATATGTATACATACACAAATGTCACTTTTCAGTTCTGCCAAATCAAAAAAGCACTGTACTGCCAAATCAGCACGGAAAAAACAAATCGAACAGGGCGGATCAGAAATTGAACCAGCAATTTATCTGGTTTAATCGAGCTGAAAATCTTTGTTGTTGCATTTACATGCAAAAATTTTTATCTGGGTTAGGATCACCGTATGTGAAACACGGCTAGTGTTATATTGCAATAGCGCAACATTGAGTTGGCGCTACATTAGCTGAGTTCCCAAATGTCTATTACAATCTATACGGTTCCGAAATCGGTCCAGATAAATATCAGGATCACAAAATTGTTGGTGCATTTGCTTGCAAAATTCGTATCCGGATCTAGATTACTGCCACGGGAACAGACCTGTTAAATTCCGATTAGGATTAGTAATCAATTAAATTGTTTTGTTTTTTAATTGGTAATCATTATTTTAATTCTTTTGCTGAAAAAAACTAATTTTAATGATTACCATTAAAAAAAATCAAAAAAAAATCAAAAATAATCATAAAAAATCAAAAATAATCAAAAATAATCAAAATAATTTTTTTTTATTGTTTTTGATTATTTTTGATTTTTTATGATTATTTTTGATTGTTTTTGATTATTTTTGATTTTTTATGATTATTTTTGATTTTTTTGATTTTTTATGATTTTTTTTGATTTTTTATTTTGTTTGATTTTTTCAATATTGTTGTAAAGAAATTTGGATACGCATGCACATAAGTATTCAGGTAGGCATGTATGTTTGGTCAGAGAGGCATAAAGTTTGTTTGTACAAATGTATGTGAACGCATATTAAAGTACGTAACTCTGCAGTAAATATGGGGACAGGTGTATCCAAGTCATTGTGTATTCTACAGCGACAACTGCACTAATTAAAATGTCGACAAATTTAGAAGTACAAAATTTGTATAGACCTTGGCTCGTTCGAAGTTTTTCGTACTAGATACGGATACAAACCCTTCCTACACCTGGGGAAGATTCATTTCTAGGTTCAGTATAAGGACAGGGAAGAGCGAATAAAGTATTCTGATTATGACAGAGATTATCTTTACGTAAATCTATTTGCAACATAGCAAATCGTCTATTGCTTTATTATGTAGTAGGCATGCGAAGACGAATACAAATTCCCAAATAATCCTATTTGAGGAACAATGTCGGAACGTAAGTACGTAATATTTCTGCCTTTTAAAAGAATACAATAGGGCAATAACTAGGGCTGAAACGGTATGGCGTATGATGAACACTAAATACAACTTATATGAAATTAAGAATTTTTCCTTTTTTGAAAAAATTGATGAAGTGTGAAACAGACAAAGGAAATACAACTGTGCTAATGGAGGAAGATGAATACACCGCAAAAACAGGTCAACTAATCAAAGAAAAGGGCTGCCGGGTGATGAGAAAAGATCCGACGGACGAATACCAAATGGCAATAAAGCGTGCAATAAAACAAGCGAAAAATATAAGAGACAGCAAAATAGCCTACACTCTCACAGCAATGAATCCATCTGCCCCATCACTGATCGCACTACCTAAAATCCACAAAACAGGAACACCTATGCGACCAATAGTAAACCATAAATCGGCACCAGGATATAGACTTTCAAAACATCTAAATATGCTACTAGCAATCAAAAACACAACGGAACTAGTCAACAAACTGAGAATTCTGAACGTACCCAAGGACTCAAAACAGGTATCACTTTACGTGAAGGATCTATACCCCTCGATACCAAAGACAGAAATACTAAAAGCTCTAACTAAAATACTGACAGAGAAAACGAACAAAGACATTGCAACAGAGATCGTAAATACGCTGAAAATAACCCTGGACCAGAATTATTTCAAATTTGGCAATAAAATATACAGACAAACTCACGGAAAATGCAGAAGGAGGCATGACAGATCCACCAAAATATAACCGCTATGATGAGGATCATGAGCTGAGTCGTTTGTATAAACGCAAACTAATCCCTCATTTTTTTGAGATATCTACTTGAAATTTGGTACTTGGGTGACTTCTTAAGAGAAATTGGACCACTATAACATATAGGTCCCATACAACGGATTGTTCAGATATAGACATTTTGGACTATAACATCTCCATAAATAACACACATAATTCACTGTATAAATTAATGAAAATGAGACTATGTATCGCTTCTTTTCCTCATTCATGAATGTCATAAAGTTTCGATACAGTCGAAGACAGCCGCAATATTAGTTGCTTTTCATTGTATACCTAACTACGAGAAATTCTGTATTAAAGCCCAATTTATGAGTTAGTACAACAGCGAATGTTACACTAAAATGTTTGATTTGGCCACTTTAAAAAATTTTTCATAAAGATAAATAATTAGATATAAACGTGCATCGTACCATGTACGGTCAATGACAAATTAACAATAATTCCAAGCTTGTAAGATATGTATAAATGTGTATGCCTCTCTGCACAAATATACGAGGAGGAAGCATATAGAGCCTTTATCCTGTTAGTGTGGGACTTTAACCGCACTACACCACCTACGCTCATCGTATCGAACCCCACGGTACTACCATCAAGCGTCGGGAGTCTGCCTTATGGGCTAAACAGAATCAGTACTTCTCCGTCATGACGGACAAGGAAGAAACTGACAGCTGAGTGGACTGTGTATATTTTGCTCGTGCATCGCTACATTGGCAACGTATCAGTCGCCGGATCCGGCATACTTTGCCAATTTTCTATTTTGCCGTACGTCAGTAATATGTGTTTGGCGATGGCAGTAGAGTACACTAGTGCAGAAAATTGCGTTCGATAACTCGTTTTTGTACTAAACTGTGCAGAACTGTGCTTTGTAACCAACTTAAAATTAAATATTAGTATTAAATTAATACTATTAATACATATTCCATGGGATTTTGCTCTTAGCAATTCGTTAATTTTCGTTTTTTGACGCCTTTATATAAAACTTCTGCGACAAATGTCTGATATTGTTCTACCCTACACTTTTAGTGCATTCACCGAACACATATTTTATGTGCCACTCTTTCCGCTACGTACGTCCTGTCAGTCGAAAACGACGTACGTCATGACAGAGAAGTACTGATTCTGCTTAGCGCTTTAAAAGGCTATATACATACCTGCATACGTACAAATGTGCATATTTCTTTAAACCATATTGATAAAAATTAAAAAAAAATCAAAAAAAAAATCATAAAAAATCAAAAAAATCATAAATAATCAAAAACAATCAAAATAATTTTTTTTGATTATTTTTGATTTTTATGATTATTTTTCTTTTTTTTTGATTTTTTATGATTTTTTTTTGATTTTTTTAATGGTAATTGCAAAATAATCATTAAAATTTGAAAACAATGGGTAATCAATCATTAAATGGACAGTTGAAAAAATAATCAATCAAGCCGGTAATCATTACGATTAATAATCATTATTTAACAGGTTTGCACGGCAACTAAGGGCCTTTTCATATTACTCGGTACGACATCGGATGACATTTTTTGCTCGGTATTTCCAGCTTACCGAAACGATTCCGCGTTACTGTGTTTTTCACACTTGTGGGAATACTTTCGGTGCGTTATCGGCAGAAAATAGGAAAACAAAGATCGAAATTTGCAAAACAAAATTTTTAACTTCAACAAATCACCCAATAATAACAATAATGTCTTCTAGCGAAGACGAAGACATCATAACTTGCTACATTTATAGCCGAAACACGTTTTTTACTGACTTTGTTCTTCTTCTTTTATTACGCCGCAAAAATGTATGCAGTAATTCCTCAAATTTTACTGACCGGTCTTACCGCGCTGCGGTATACCGAAATTAATCCGCTCCGATTTCATGTATGCAACACTAATGTTGCGGAGTTAGCGCAATAACACCAGGGTTGGCGCAGCGCAGTGTTACCCATGCCTAATGTATGTCACATCGACACCGAATGATATTTTTTCATGTATATATTTTGGGTGAGTCAAAATTTTATAAAATTTATTTATTTTCACAAATCATGTTCTGTACGCACTTTTCCATGCACACGACATGCATACTTCGTGTATCAATACATTTGATTTCAACTGGGGTCTTTGTTTTTCATTTTCATTATATAGTATGTATTTATGCCGTCGGACATACCGACCTGAGGACAGGATCCTAGAGGAAACAATTGTGTGTTGTAAAAGTAAATGCTGTTGCAGCTTACGGATTGGAAGGAGCTCCAATAAGCTGCATGTATGAAATTGGGAGTTTTTACGGCCTAATGGGATAGGCTCCTCAAAATTTTAACTTTAGTGGCTCTAGCCTTGGTCAGAATTAAGCAGAATATCCTTTCTTTTTAACCGCCTAGGATACCTCTGTTCTAATAGATTCTTAGCCAATATGCTTGGATGGTTGACTAGCCTGCTTGTGTAATTAGATTGTATTTCTGTTATATCTTCACTTACCGTGTTTATCTTTAGGTCGCTATGGATAGCGGAATTTTTCATGTATCAAGGCGCTCTACATATTGACCTTAACGTTTTTGATTGCAGTCGTTGGATTCTTTCTAAGGTGGATTTGGGTGCTGAACCCCAAAGTTGCATCCCATATATCCAAGATGGTTTATTCACCATGTTAATAGTAATTTGTTCTCCAAGCTCAATTTAGATTTTGGACCAATTATCCATTGTAATTTGGTTATTTTCAACTTAGATTGAACGATTTTGTTATCAATGTGATTTTTCCATGTCAATCTTCTATCCAGTGTAATACCAAGGTACGTTACGAAGTCTTTCTGGGATATCGTTTCACCATTTATTGTAACTGAAGGGCATGTGTCTCTTTTTAGCGTAAAAGTTACTTGAATGCGTTTGGACTCATTGACTTTGATTCTCCAGGTCGAAAGCCACTCCTCTAGTGTTTTTAGATGGTGCTGTAGTCGACTAGTAGCCACGATGGGATTTGAATGGACGCTTAGAATTGCTGTGTCATCCGCAAAAGTTTATGTTAGAAGATTTTCGTTTGTTGGCAAATCACTTGTAAAAATTAAATATAGAATGGGACCTAAAACGCTTCCTTGTGGGACTCCTGCAGATATATAGTAACTTCCTGTGGTATAGCTTTTTTGCCTTACTCGGAATTTTCTTTCAGTTAGAGAGCATTCTAGAATCGTGCAAATGTTATATGGAAGTGTGCGTCTTAGTTTGTAGACTAGCCCTTCCAGCCATACTTTGTCATAGGCCTGTGCCACCTCTAAGAATTCTGCAGTGCAATATCGTTTGGTTTCAAAAGTGGACCGTATTTTTGATACGATTCTATGCACTTGCTCTATCGTACCATGTTTCCCTCTAAAGCCAACTTGGTGACTTGTTATGGTCCCATGGTTCCCGAACGGGTATAAATGTAGACTAATTGTAGACCAATTGTTCCCTAACGGGTATAAATGTAGATTAATCGCTTTCATCCCGAACGGGTATAAATGTAGATTAATCGCTTTCATTCCCAACGGGTACAATCAAGATTCCCTAAATGTAGACATTTTACAAAAATATGCAATGTATTTAAAAAATTGTAGAACAACCGGTAAAACGAATTGAACACCCTTTTTTAATAACAATTTTAACAAAATGTTGCCTAAAATATCCTATGAAAAATCCTTTATATTACGCTCATATAATGCATACTCAAAACTTACAATTTTTTTAATTTATTTATTGAGATTTTTTTACAAAAGTAAAACATTATTTAAATATGCATGAACATTTAAAATTTTTTAAGGAAAAATCTACATTTGTACCCGTTCGTGCTGAAAGCGATTGATCTACATTTGTACCCGTTGGGGATGAAAGCGATTAATCTACATTCGTACCCGTTCGGGATGAAAGCGATTGATCTACATTTGTACCCGTTCGGTATGTTAGTGATTAATCTACATTGGTACCCGTTCGTGCTGAAAGCGATTGATCTACATTTGTACCCGTTGGGGATGAAAGCGATTAATCTACATTCGTACCCGTTCGGGATGAAAGCGATTGATCTACATTTGTACCCGTTCGGTATGTTAGTGATTAATCTACATTGGTACCCGTTCGGGTATACAAGTTGAACAATTAGTCTCTTCATAGGACATGCTCGAACAAATGCGATCAATTCACTCCATATAAAGGGATGTACAATTGTATTAGTCGCATGCTCCCTTGCGATTGATCCCGGACACGTCCCGGATTAATCGCATTTTTTGCAGGGAAAATACTGACAACCCAGAAGTATTTGAGGTAAGGAGGTGCATATTCCATAGAATATTCATTATGAAAAATAGCCTGAAAATAAGTTCAAAATTCATTGCTGAAAAAATAACTGAACACGCAGTGTTCTACCGGAGGACTTATACCACCCTTCTCTAGAGATTACATACGAAATTGTAAACAATATTAATGGCTGCATTTCTAGTTCAGCTAACACAAGTACATATTATAATTTTTCCAAGGCCAACTTTAAAAAACTTAATCAGGAGTTAGCTAGTTTAACATGGCCAAAATTCAATAACGATGTCGAGCAAAACGTTTTACTTTTTAATAAAATTATTCATTGCCTATTTGAAAAACTTGTGCCTAAACGTGTTCGTGAGTACAGTGAGCCATTACAACCTTGGTTCACAAAAGAGCTTAAAACTTTAAAAAATAAGAAATCCCGATTTTTCAAATCATACAAGAAATCGGGCTTGCATGCCGACTACTTAAAGTATGCTGAGCTTAGACGCCAATACTTTGTGTTAAATAAAAAATGCTATAGAGCTTATATACGTAAAATTAAGTCTAATTTTATTCGTAATCCAAAATCGTTTTACAGTTTCGTAAACTCCAAGAGAAAAGTTAATGGGTTTCCGTCTGCTATGAGATATCAAGACAACACTTCAAGTGATAGTCAAGAAATTTCCAATCTTTTTGCACAATTTTTCAAACATAATTATTCCAACATAGAAGAACTTCCATTTCGTAACTATCCATATCGATTATCTCCTAATACATCAATTTACAAACCATATATATCTGCAGATGACGTGTTATCAGCTTTATTATCATTAAAAGAGTCATTTAGTTATGGTCCTGACCAGATACCAACATGCTTTCTAAAAAAATGTGCCATAAACCTGTTTAAACCACTAACTGCATTATTCAATAGTTCCTTATAACAAGGCATTTTCCCTATGCTCTGGAAAGAGTCATTCATTATCCCCCTTCATAAAAGCGGGAGTAGGTCCTCCATAGAAAATTATCGAGGTATAGCAAATATTTCGGCTATTCCTAAATTATTTGAAGCAATAGTTACCAATAGATTGTCTCATTCAACGTCCTCATTAATTTGTGATTCCCAACACGGGTTCTGTAAGGGTAAATCAACGGTCACAAACCTACTGGAGTTTACCACTAGTATTTCAAATGGATTTTCTCAAAACTTGCCCACTGATGTTATATACACGGACTTCAGCAAAGCATTTGATAAAGTCAATCACACCTTGCTGATTCTTAAACTTGATCTTCTTGGCTTTCAGCCCAGCCTTTTGCAATGGATATCTTCATATCTTTTAAATAGGACACAAAGGGTGATTTTCAAAAATGCTTACTCGTCTATTATTAATGTTACTTCAGGAGTTCCTCAAGGCAGTCACCTTGGCCCGATTCTGTTTTTGCTATTTATTAACGATATAACTACTACAATTAAACACTCAAAAATTTCATTGTATGCGGACGACGTAAAGCTTTTTAGATCAATCTCTTCATTTGATGATAGAACTTTGCTTCAGGAAGATTTAAATTCCTTAGTTTCTTGGTGTGACACTAACTTAATGCCACTTAACCTCAATAAATGTAAATTCATGCGCTTTTCCCGGAAAACCGTACAGCCAGCTTCTTATGCAATAAATGGCTTAGGCCTCGAACAAGTAAATGAGTTTGTGGATTTAGGTGTAATAATGGACTGCAAACTTAGTTTTAACATTCATATTAATGCTACAGCAAATAAGGCAAGAGGTGTCTTAGCGTTTGTAAAACGTTGGTCAAAGGAATTCAGCGACCCATACATAACTAAAACACTCTTTACAACTTTAGTAAGACCTATATTGGAATATGGTTCCATAGTTTGGAATCCATACTATCAGATTCACTCTGATCGCTTAGAGTCAGTCCAAAAAAGATAAGTATAAAAACCGACACTTTAAATAAAAAAAAAATAACATATATATTATTACACATGAGTTCAAACGAATCGTTTAATTTCGACGACTGGATCGAGGAAGACGCTCAACCTGAAATTGGTAAGTGAAAAACAACTTATAATACAATTTTCTCTTACACATAGCACTATTAACTGATCATTTCATTATTATAGCTCCTCAATCTATTAAAAGACGGAGATCTAACGTTACTGGTTTTAATGACCCTCATAAATATCAATCCGGGGTGAATGGAAAGCAACTTCAACAGTCCGTGGTAATGCAACCACAGCAATCTTTTGCGATCCAACAACAACAGCAATCTCAGCAATATGTGGCGATTCCACAACAACAGCAACAATCTCAGCAATCTGTGGCGGTTCCACAACAACAGCAACCAAAGGAATCTGTGGCGATTCCACAACAACAGCAACCACAGCATCCTATGGCGCTGCAACAGCAACAATCTCAGCAATATGTGGCGATTCCACAACAGCTGGGTAGCTTGACACTGATCCTATATTGTGAGGTACTATTTGCCACTTTTTTTTCGATATATGTACATAAGTAGCTTTTAAAAGTAACTTTATTTTTAATGTAAAATAAGTACTTAAATATTAATTTTTTTTTCCATATATTTTTTATTGTGTCATTCTTAAAGAATATGACAATTTTTATGAAATCCAAACCTAAAATGTGTATAGGTTATTCGTTGTCACTGCCACAAATAACATTCAGAATAAAATCAACTTTATTTAATGTAAAATAAATACTTAAATATGAATACTTAATAATAAATATTTTCGCAGTATTAAACAAAAACAGCAATGTATTATTTTTGGCAATTGTCAGTCGTGATAGGTTTATGATCAGTACTGACAAATTTTCCCAAACAATCACTGATGAAAATTTAACAGTCAGCACTGATCCAAAAAATAGCATGAGGGTGAGCAGTACAGGTGTATACTTGATTATAAATTTGTTAGAGGGAGATAAAAACTCACACGTACACAATTCTTGATCAGTTTTGTGCTATCCGCCTTAAGAAAATGATAGAAACTTTGTACTGAGCGCTGATAGTTAAACTGTCAGCACTGATCATCAGATGATCAATCAAATGACTATCAGTGTTCCGGTAGGGTACACCGCCATGACTCTGGCATGCCGTAAGAAAATCAAAACTACCCTGCAAAAAATGCGATTAATCCGGGACGTGTCCGGGATCAATCGCAAGGGAGCATGCGACTAATACAATTTTACATCCCTTTATATGGAGTGAATTGATCGCATTTGTTCGAGCATGTCCTATGAAGAGACTAATTGTTCAACTTGTATACCCGAACGGGTACCATGTAGATTAATCACTAACATACCGAACGGGTACAAATGTAGATCAATCGCTTTTATACTGAACGGGTACGAATGTAGATTTTTCCTTAAAAATTGTAAATGTTCATGCATATTTAAATAAAGATTATATAATGTTTTCTTTTTGTACAAAAATCTCAATAAATAAATTTAAAAATTTGGCTCAAAACTTTTGAGTATGCATTATATGAGCGTAATGTAAAGGATTTTTTCATAGGATATTTTAGGCAACATTTTGTTAAAATTGTTATTAAAAAAGGGTGTTCATTTCGTTTTACCGGTTGTTCTACAATTTTTTAAATACATTGCATATTTTTGTAAAACTTCTACATTTAAGGAATCTAGATTTGTACCCGTTCGGAATGAAAGCGATTAATCTACATTTATACCCGTACGGGAACAATCGGGGACTAATTGTGGACCGATTGTTCTCGAAAGATATCAATCGAGGACAAATCTCTTTCGGGATTGATCGCACATTTTTTTGCAGGGTAGTTTGATATTTTGCTGTGACGCGGCGAGTCAACACGTACACAGATGACTCGCGAGTCAGACGCACTGTGTATAGACCCTATAATACACCTAAACTGACTCTTGAATCAGACGCATCGTGTATAGAACCTATAACGACACTCTGTTTTTGCTACCTAGTATGTTGGTCGATTGTGTGTTTGTTTTGTACAAGGTTCTAAAGCTATTAACAAGCAAAGCTTTTGTACAGGCAATGCTTGCTATTGTTTTTAGATGTTTTGCTTTTTCGGCAGGCTCTCCGATTTATTTATGTTTGTTTTTACAAGGCCGTTTATTTCTAATAACACTGCATCACAAAATGAAATTTGTTGTCTGTACTTTGGACCAGGGATGCCACTTTTGGGCTTTTCCTACCAAAACTGGTAGGTTTTATACCTTTTGGTAGGTTGGTAGGACGATTTGAATTTTGGTAGGTTTTTGCCTTCGTTCAACTAACATCATTGATTTGCCACAACACTGTTGAGAAAACGTGTCTTTTCAGTAGAGCTTTGTCACAAAACTCTGCTAAATAGAAACGTTTTCTTAGAGCTTCTATACTTTCCGGATACTCATTGACTTTGTCCGAATATACATACATATCTCTTCTCAGCCGTCCCCACATTGGCCTCTAGCTGGCATAACAACAGACCACTGCCTCATGAGCATCCATGGAACGCGCATGGTTCTGCTTACAAACAATTTCTGTCGCATCTGCAGGGATGATGAAGTATAATGCGTAGGGCACTACCTATACTCTTGTCCCGCGCTGTCCAACTCCAGGCACGCTTGCCTCCACAAACACAGCTGGAGGAGATTGAAAACAGAAAGGCATCTGATATTTTACGCTATGCGAAGCAAACCAGGTTGTTCGTATACATGGTGTGTAATGAATAGCTCCACGTGGTATCACAACAGGTCATCAGACCTACGTAGGTAGTAAATGTGTTTGCTGTACCAAGTGGAAACAATGCCCGCTATTTCCTTCGATAAATCTTCTAACATTTCCTTGAGGATCAGTTGCTTGCTCTCATTATTTCTCAAATGTTATTCCACAAAATGTAAATCCTGATTTCCTCCAATCTGTCCGAGTATGGCTTTGTTCAGAAACTCAGTTTGAAGCGCAACCTGCATTTTTTGTACAAGCATAAAAGTCAATTTTTCAAAAAAAAAATAATAAACTTTTTTTTATTTTAAGCGGTAAAAAAAAAGTGTCCGGTTACTGCGGGGTGGTCGGTTACTGGCACAGTTTCCCTAGATGAATTTGTTGAATATGGTTAAATCTAGCATTTAAAAAAAAAAAAAATGGTAGGCTCGACGTCATTTTGGTAGGTTTTTGGTAGGAAAAAAAATTTCTTAGTGGCATCCCTGCTTTGGACACCACTATCGTATCTATATGTAAAATCGGTTGCTGATTCCGAAAATCGAGTTCATTTTTAATTCAATGGGAAGGTTTTTGAATATTGGCAATTTTGGCACATGGCTCCACTTACATTTTTAGTGTCGAATATGGTAATCCGAACTTTGACACCTTGAAATACCACTAAACCGTCATTAATCGGGACCAAAATATTTATGTGTTATCCTTGGATATAGAAGCATCGATTTTGGGTATTAGATAATTAAAAAAAGTATTTTGATTTTTTGACTTCATAGAGTTTTCTGAACTTTGACCTCAATGCGCCACGGCTTAACCGCCACCAATCGGAACCAAAATTTATGTGTGATATCTTTCACCATGTTACTACCGATTGAGGGGCGATACAGTCTTTTTATGAACTTTTAATTTTTTCATACAAATTAAACGCACCGCATACATATATTCGCCGCGAAAGACCCTCCTAGCCCTATCCCTATTGATTTCGTTTATCCTGCCAAGTTCTGATGTTCTACGGAAAACACTTCGAAATATTCAGCATGAAGGTTAAGTTTCTATGGGAGGGGCCACGCCCCCTTTTCCAATAGCTCTAATTTTTTCTCGTAAGTATGGTACAGTTATTATTTAACTCCGTACGAATTTCCAGGGGCTTACCATAAACACTTCTAGAGATATTCAGCATGAAACATTAAGTTTGTATGGGAGGTGCCACGCCCCCCCAATATTTTCAACTTTTTTTTAACCAAACCGATTCGAGGTAACTACGAACAAACGTCCAGAAGGAAATATTCCGTTTAGTCCAGTGGTTTTTAAGTTTTAAGGGACAGAACAAACCACGACTCATTTTTATATATATAGATTGGCTAGTTTTATTTAAGAAAAAAAATAAAAGTCTGATGAGATGTTGTGATCTCCAAAATGGTTCCATAACTTCTACCAAAAAAATTTAAATTTTTCTTAAATAAAATTGGCCAATAGCTCTATAAAAAATACACATACATTATTAGAAATGAACGGCCATGTAAAAAAAATTTCATTTTTTGGTTTCAGTGCCAATATATTTCAGCTACTCTTCGGTAACCGTCTTCAGGGCCACTATTTATAAAAATATATAAGACAATACATTAAACAAATAACAAAAACTTCGAACATTATTTAAAACGCGAAAATTATTAAAAACAGGTCGATTTAAACAATAAGTAAAGCATTATCTTTTATCTCGCAAATATCCCCAAAAAGAGTATATTGGAACACACTCCAAGATGTATATTGGAATGATTTTCCGTCATCTCTGTTTATTTGCTCGTTTATTATATTTCCTAAGAATGTTTTCTGTTTGTATATCTCCATATTTTCTAATATATTAAGCCGTTCGTGGATTATCCTACAGACATATGCCGACTGTGTAAGGTCTAAAACCAACGATTTTTATAAAATCAATGCTGCTGCCGAGGCAGTTACCGAATTAATTAATACTAGTATCGCCGGTGCTCGAAATTCGACCATACAATTTATTTTTTCAACTTTGTATTGGTACAAAAATTATTCCTTTTCGTGGAGATAAGCAACACTTTCCAAATTCCAGTTGTACCGCAACACTGATTTGCCCTTTTGATCACGGTCCGACGCGAAATCATGATCACAATCAAGGCAGATCATGTATTTTGTTATTGTAATTGGTAGTGTAATATCAAAATGATATTTCGCCGTGGTTAAAATCTGAATTCGCTTGGGGCTCGTCCATTCCTATTGGCCATGATGTGAATTCGCTTTGATTTTGACATTACACTCTACCTTTGTAAATAAAATAATAAGTGAATATTTTAAAAATATAAATACACGCGCGCCATCTGTTGGAAAATAGCGGTGGTTGTAACCTAATCTCATTAGTAAATATGTTGCATATATTTAGGCAGCAGCTAGAAGTTACATACCCACATACATACAGGTGAAACTAATAAAAGCGTGTTAAAAAGAAGTTTTTCAATTCGCCGCCGAGCCTACCTGTTAGATACGCCTTGGTCAAAATTAAAATTACTCAGTGTGCGCTCCCGCCCTCTCTCTCATTTTTCGCTTTAATGGAAAAGCAATAGGAGATATTTGGCCGCGTTGATTTAGATCTGAGCGTAAACTGGGCCAATGCATATAAAATAGAGAGGGCGCTTTTAAATTAAAGCGACTCTTCCACTATGTTTACGATATCGATTTCTCTTAACTAAAAACTTTATTAATTATAAACAAATTAAATAATTTATAGAAAAAATTATATGCCTATGCACTGCTCCTGACTCATACGAACACATCCATATCGTACCAGCAATGAAAAGTTGCCTTTATACGAGTTAATGAACCCCACAAAATTTTATCGCGATAGGATGACGTTTTGAACTGCCCCCAGCCCCGCAAAGTTGAAAGCAATAAGCACGATCTGTTACAAATATGAAATTTTGAAAATTATAAAATCAAAAAACTAAGTATGAGGATTGATAAAGATGGCTAAGCTGCGTATTAAAGTTAATTTCCTTTTTTTTTTTGGAAACAACAACAACAAAAGTTATTAAAGGTCAAAGTTTATATTATGCATTTTTATACTCAGCTGTACTAGTACACAGAGTATTATAGTTTTAATCACATAACGGTGGATTGTAACAGAATGAAATAATCGAGATAGATATAGACTTATATATATCAAAATGATCAGGGTGAAAAGAGAAATCGATTGAGCCATGTCCGTCCGTCCGCTGTAAACACTCTAACTCGTGCAAAAATTGAGATATTTCGATGAAATTTGAAATGCAAGTTGGTATCGAGACTGGGACGGTTGGTATTGGAAATGGGCGAAATCGGACCATGACCACGCCCACTTTTCCTATATAGAAAAAATCGGAAATTTGGTATCTCAGTCACTAATATAGCTAGAGCGATTAAATGGTCAAACCTTGAAAGTTTTATATGCCATAACTCAGAAACCATTGAAGATATATCGATGAAATTTGGTACACGTGATATACTTACTTAGGCAAATGTTTGGACGAAAAATAGTTAAAATCGGTTGACGGCCACGCCCACTTTTATATATGTATATTATAAAGTGACCTAATAAAAACATTTTAAGCTATATCTCTGTCAAATATAAAGATATATCATTGAAATTTTGTCGCCTGAGTCCAACTATGGACATAAAACAAAAAACACAAAAATTTTGGAAAATGGGCGGTGCCACGCCCACTTATTAAGGGGCAAACATTGAAAGTTTTGTGAGTCATAACTCAGAAACAATTAAAGATATATCGATGAAATTCGGTACGCGTGATATACTTACTTAGGCAAATGTTTGGACGAAAAATTTTCTAAATCGGTTGACGACCACGCCCACTTTTATATATGTGTATTATAAAGTGGCCTAATAAAAACATTTTAAGCGATATCTCTGTCAAATATAAAGATATATCATTGAAATTTTATAGCAGGAGTCCAACTGCGGACAAAACGAAAAACACAAAAATTTTGGAAAATGGGCGTGGCAGCGCCTCTTTTTAGAAACAGGAATATACGAGATTTCTGAGCCTATAACTCGACAAATAATTGAGATATTCAGCCTTATCGTGAACTTCATGTGAACAAAATGTTCCCAAAAATTACAAAGCAAAACAAAAACAAAATGTGAAAAATTGTTATTGTTTTGCTTTATATTTTTCGAGGGAAATTTTTCACATGAAGTTTATGATAAGACTGATTATGACGAAACTTGGTTTGTACATTTTTATAACTTATGTTAATAGACACGCAAAAATTTATTGAAATCGGTTTATGACCACGCCTACTTTTTAACAAAGATATTTCTGGAACACCCTTTGGGAATTTGTAACGTGACATCTCTGTAAGGAGAAGTCATAAAGGAATGAAATTTTGCACAAATAATAATATTCATGTGCTTAGTTGGATACTGATAAAAATATTGAAAATGGGCGTGGCTACGCCCACTTTATGCGGCACTCGCTTTATATAAAATAATCCGTGTTTCCATCAAACGCAAACAAACAATGAAAGCATACAGCTGAGTATCTAATGTTCGATTCCACTCGAACTTAGGCTTCCTTACTTGTTTCCCTTTAATTTGATATACATTTTATATATGAAAATTAAGGGGGGTAAAAGGGGGCTTGACCCCCGCAGGGGGGTGTTTTGGAGGGATTCAACATACCTATCGAATGGTATAAAAATATTCGAAATCGATTCAGTAGTTTTTAAGTAATTGCAATTTAAAAATGCACAATATAAACTTTGACCTTTAATAACTTTTGTTGTTGTTGTTTCCAAAAAAAAATTCACTTTAATACTCAGCTTAGCCTTCTTTATCAATCCTCATACTTCGTTTTTTTATTTTATAATTTTCAAAATTTCATATTTGTACCAGATCGTGCTATTTTTTCAACTTTGTGGGGCTGGGGGCACCTCTAAACATGCGAGTAGGTCAATAAAATTTTACAGGCTTATTACTGGGCTAGAAAGGTTCCGTTCTGGCTTTGGAACAAATTGAATTTCCAAAAAAAAAGTTTCACTCCACCTTAATATACATATAATATTAATTAAATATTAAATAAGCAGCCGCAGTTGGGCATGTAGGTGCATAAAATTGAGTTCTTTTTTTCCACCACCAAATTACCAGACGAGCCTACAAATAATTTATACATACATTGTTTTTGATTTGAGTGGAAAACTTCCCGTTACCTCTCATTAAATTAATGGAAGTGGAAAAAATTTCCTGTCACTATTTTTATTTAATAGAAAAATAATGGTAGTGAAATTTTTCAGAGTTCCACTCATTCAATGATGAGAGAAGTCGGAAAATTAATGCACTACCCCATGTATGCGATACAACTATCAATATATAGAAGGTGCACTATTAGCTTATTTCTAATCCGCACCAGGTGGAGCTGGTTCTTCTCTATTTTGCATTGGATTTTCCGAAGGTTGAGATTGAAGATCATGTCGATTCGATGCAGAACTTGCTGCTAATTGTGCTATTTGTCTCTGTGGAATGTAGTGTCTAGGAGGCGGTGATATTTGCTGCAAATAAAATTGGGAAGACTGAGACATTTGTGGTGGAGCCATAATGCGCATGGCAGGTTCAGCTGTTAATTGTTGCGTTAGTGGCGGCATATAGTGTATTAGGGGAGGCGGATGCGACATTTGCTGCGCAGATAACTCGTAAATCAGCGGGGAAGACATTTTATGGCCAGGTATTATTCCATTCCCTGGGGTAGTATGTATATAAGGATTTAAATGTTGTGTTCGTTTCGATGATGGCGGCTGAGGTGGCGGTGGACGTTGCATGGGGCGTAGATAAGGATAAGGGCAAGAATATGGTGACCGGTGCATATGTGTTTTCGGCACTTGTAGAGGGTGTTGATTATGATAATGTTGATTGTAAAGCGAATGCCAACTATCGCTGTCATCGAATTGATGTGCTACCTTTCTGTGTTGTATATTCGCCGGCGAAGAGTAACTTAAATTTCTCTTCTGATTGCGAACATTATCGCTATTTCTGCGACCACGAGGATTGGGACGTTCACGGCTCCCACATATTACGGCATCCCCTTCGGTTGCACGACTTCGCTTATTTGCGTAAGTACTCATATTTACATTGTTAACACCAGTATTATAATCTGTATTCTCTTCTTTAATGGTTGATCGATTTTGTTTTCGCATTCGGTGCCGCGCTTCACGCTCCTCTTCGTCATCAGAGTAATCCAAATAACGTGGCGGGGGTTCTATATCATTCTCCCATGACGCATCCGATCCACGCATCTTCATCAAACTTGAAAGTATTATATATTGCGTGTAATCGGTCTTTGGGGCCACGTAAACTACATCTCCTACTTGTATACCCTTGTCGTAGATGTGTTGGTTTTTATTGAATCGAACGCAATACAATGGATCTGAAACTTGACCCAGCACATCGAATACTTCACCTAGCACACGTTTACCCTGCTCTAGGAATAGGACTGTCCCCAAATCGATTAAAATTTGATTGGGTAATGCGCTTACCAACACCAATTGATCAACAATTGAATGTACATGACCAAATACGATGCACGCATCGTCTGGCACGGAAAGTTGGAGATCTTGTATGGGCGGCAGGTCGTCCAATAACATTTCACCTCGCACGCGTGGTGGTTTACGACGTCCTCTTGACTTTTCGCCCCCCCCATCTTCTATATCCCCGTCATCATCGTCGTCGTCGTTCTCGCCATCGTCATCTTTTTCTTCGATACGCTTTTTGATTGTTTTTGCAAGTTTTCTTAAATAATCAGTTTCATCTTCCGATTCGCTATCTGATGATACGGGAACATCAAGATCCGCATCCGACTCTGAATCGATTTCGACAACTTGCGTTCGATAATTTTTGTTAACTGAGATCGGTACGACCACGACAGATGCTGTCTCTGATTCATCATTGGAATCATCGGTATCATTGATGTCGGAACCGTATTGTGTAAGTAAGCCAAGACTGTTGTATGGAGCTTAAAAGAGCGTAAAATTACAATTAATTTTGGTAATATTGATAATATGTACATACATATGTATAAAGCAGGGACGGTAATCACTATAAGCGATATATACGCATATTGTCACTTGCGAAGCGAATATATTTGGCGAGTCGAACAGGTTAGCGAACACATCTAAAATTTGCATTGTGAGTGGCGAATGAACTTTTTCGCGTGCCTTGTGATGTTGCCATTCAAACAAATTGAATAAGTTCATCCATATATATAGTACTTCTATATTGATAGTATTCTATCTGTGCAATGTGTATGAATTCATCCAAAAATTTTGTGCAACTGGCAGTTCTGCGCATGCGCCTCAATTACATTTAATGTCATCTGTGAATATGTGTGACAAATACATTCAATTGAGTTCAGAGGCGTTTGAAAAAAAAATTGAAAGGTATCATTGTGTTCTAGGGGACTTATACCCCTTTGATTTTAGTTTTTGAATTTGTTTATAATTAATATAAGAAATTTGCCACATTTATTTTGAGATGCAAACTTTTGTGAATTTTTTTATGAAAATTAGTGGAAATGTTCTAGAAAAATCTATTTTCTATGCACTCATATTTTTATGAATCGCGGCGGAAAGAGTTTCATGTTAAAATACTGTGGTCCGAACCATGGGCATTATATCAAAAAGTAGAATTCTGCCGTTTGAGGGTTATGTTTGTAAAGTATGTACGTTCGAAGGCCGCCAACACGGTGATCTAAGCAAAAGTACTGCGAATTTCTAAACTGAATAACAGGACAATTTAGACAACGAACTTTTGGACACAGCAACATATGAGGACCAAAGTTCAGACTACGTTACTCTCCAAACCGACCTCAACAGGGGACCACAGGTAATAATATAACAAAACGGATGGAAGAAAGGACTACGAACCAATCGCTATATGTTCCACATATTTACAGGCGAATAAAAGGTGGACGGGTGGGAGCTGCAGTGTTTTGTCCGGAGCTTGGGATTAAAAAACCCTTTTGAGTCCCGGACTACTGCAGTATCTTTTAGGCATTGATACGTACAGGCGATTCCCAGTGGATGTCAACTTGCAAGATCGCTAAAATTATACTTCGGCCATACCACTTAAAAACTGCAAACTATCTACTCACACTTCCTGGAGCAGACTGCAGACTGGCGGTCGCACACTAACAGGGCACTGTCACCCCAGCTCACGCGCTCAAGATGGGACTGGTGCAAAGTCAGGCGTACACGGCATGCATCAAACCCGATGCTGACTATAAAGCCAAAAATACCAGCAAGCTAAAATACTAGAATTAAAATTTGATTTGTTTTATTATAATATATATTAAAAATGTAGTGTGAGGGCAAAACTTCTGATTTCTTTTATATACCATTTCGAGCCATTCAGCTTACGTGAAACCATTGCTTTTACATTTTCAGGTATTAAATCCTACAAGTATATGTTCATGTATGTACATACATATACATATATGTACATGCATGTATATACAAATTAGCAATTGCAAATATGTATCTATTATATTTATATTTTCCATAAAACAAACTTTATTCACCATCATTTCTTCTGCTTCCGAATCTATTAGATTTCTTTCTCTCAAATGACCAAGCAATTCTGTTAAACATGTTACTCGTTTTTATACTCAGCTGTACTAGTACACAGAGTTTTAATCACATAACGGTGGATTGTAACAGAATGAAATAATCGAGATAGATATAGACTTATATATATCAAAATTATCAGGGTGAAAAGAGAAATCGATTGAGCCATGTCCGTCCGTCCGTCCGTCTGTCCGTCCGTCTGTCCGTCCGTCTGTCCGTCTGTAAACACTCTAACTCGAGCAAAAATTGAGATATTTTGATGAAATTTGGAATGCAAGTTGGTATCGAGACTGGGACGGTTGGTATTGAAAATGGGCGAAATCGGACCATGACCACGCCCACTTTTCCTATATAGAAAAAATCGGAAATTTGGTATCTCAGCCACTAATATAGCTAGAGCGATGAATTTTACCCACGTGTTTAGCTCAGGCCCCTATGAAGAAATTTGGTGAAATTTTAGAAAATGGGCGGTGCTACGCCCACTTATTAAGGGTCAAACATTGAAAGTTTTATATGTCATAACTCAGAAACCGTTGAAGATATATCGATGAAATTTGGTATGCGTGATTTACTTACTGAGACAAATGTTTTGACGGAAAATTGTCAAAATCGGTTGATGGCCACGCCCACTTTTATATATGGGAACTATAAAGGTGCCTAATAAAAACATTTTAAGCGATATCTCTGTCAAATATAAAGATATATCATTGAAATTTTATCGCATGAGTCCAACTATGGACATAAAACAAAAAACACAAAAATTTTGGAAAATAGGCGGTGCCACGCCCACTTATTAAGGGGCAAATATTGAAAGTTTTATGAGTCATAACTCAGAAACCATTGAAGATATATCAATGAAATTTAGTACGCGTGATATACTTAGGCAAATGTTTGGACGAAAAATTGTCAAAATCGGTTGACGGCCACGCCCACTTTTATATATGGGAACTATAAAGTGACCTAATAAAAAGATTTTAAGCGATATCTTTGTCAAATATAAAGATATATCATTAAAATTTTATGGCAGGAGTTTAACTACGAACATAAGACAAAAACCGTAAAAATTTTGGAAAATGGGCGTGGCACCGCCTCTTTTTAGAAGCAGGAATATACGAGATTTCTTAGCCTATAACTCGACAAATAATTTATATATAATGACGAAACTTGGTGTGTACACTTTTATTACTTGTATTAGTAGACACGCAAAAATTTATTGAAATCGGTTTATGACCACGCCTACTTTTTAGCAAAGATATTTCTGGAACACGCTTTGGAAATTTGTAACGTGACATCTTTGTAACTGGAAGTCATAAAGGAATGAAATTTTGCAAAAAGAATAATATTCATATGCTTAGTTGGATGACTGATAAAAATGTTGAAAATGGGCGTGGCTACGCCCACTTTATGCAGCACTCGCTTTATATAAAATCCATCAAACGCAAACAAACAATGAAAACATACAGCTGAGTATCTAATGTTCGATTCCACTCGAACTTAGGCTTCCTTACTTGTTTTAAATAATTTTGTTTGTTGCGAAGCGTTTTGATTATTTTCATTTTCTTATAATTTTTTTTATGTGCCGTCACTGCGGTTTATTTTGAATTCATATGTCATTTTTCAAATTTGATTGCTCGGTTTTCTCTTTCTTTTTTTATATGTCTGTACTGTAATGTTGGCTGATGGAACTCGTAGGTATTACGAATATAGGAGTACTATATATATGAGTTCATCCGAATTTGACGTTTCTGTCACTTACTAGAGGTGGGAAACTATCGATAGTCCCACCATCGATAGTTTTTGATAGTTTTAAAAAAACTATTGATAGTGTTCGATAGTCTTAAAAAAATAAACCATCGATAGCACTATCGATAGTACTATCGTATTGAAATAAATATAGATTTGTTCACTGAATCTCTTATAACATTGTCATTTTTCTACTGAAAACAGCTATTAAATCACAGTGTAAAATCAGGATGATATTTAATATTTCGTTAAAATAATTTTGTACGGCAAACCTCGAATTTCAATCGAAGATTTTGTGTCAACCTCGAAAAAAGTAGATAATCTCGTATATGTAAATGGCCTATTAAAAAAATAAACCATCGATAGCACTATCGATAGTACTATCGTATTGAAATAAATATAGATTTGTTCACTGAATCTCTTATAACATTGTCATTTTTCTACTGAAAACAGCTATTAAACCACAGTGTAAAATCAGGATGATATTTAATATTTCGTTAAAATAATGAAAAAAAGAAGATGAATGCCGGAAAAATAATTAATAAAAAATTACAACAAAAAAATGTTTGGTTCGCCATAACTCCGTCACTTTAACGTCGATTTTAATTATTTTTGCTTTGGTGGAAATGATATTTCATCCTCTGCAAACGTAACATAAAAACTGGTAATAGCGAAGAAATTGACAGACTTGTAAGCGTATTTTTTTTTTCTTAGCTCAAAAACTGAAACTTTAAAATATTTCGAAAACTGTTTCTTTCAAAAAATCTACAAAACTGGAACCGCCTTTTATTCAGTCTGCAAATGTATAAATCAAAACATTTTGAAAAAACCATCGATGGTCTTCGATAGTCTGAAAAAAATAAAATATCGATACTATCGATAGTTTCCCAACTCTATCACTTACTACATATGTTTTGATTTGTTTACAATATATGTATCTATTTATTTGTGTATAAACAAAAGTTTAAGAAATTAATATAAACGTGATAAATAAAATAAATAAAGCGATGATGACCCCGCTCCTCCTGGTGGACCCAAAATTCTCCTGCCCCCTTGCGACGTATGGATTGTTTTTCGTAAGAGCAACCAGCTTTTGGAACTGCTGTGGTGTTCTGCGTTTTATCCTGAAGTTTAAAAAAAATGATACACTCTCTTTTGTTTTCTTTAATGCTACTAAATACTCACTTTTAAATAGTTTCTACTTTCTTTTTTTTTAGTTTTTTTACCGAAATAAATGCAAAGACGTGCAAAAGCGAACAAATTAGACATTCGCCAGATTTTGACAGATCTAGCGAAGCGAATTAAATTTTTTCGCTACCGGCAATTCGCAAAATTCATTTTCGTCACTCATTCGCAATTTGTCGGCGAATTCGCTGCAGATTCGCATCCCACAATTCGAGATCGCGAAGTTCGCCTAAATTTTCATTCGCTTCGCAAGTGACAATATACGTAATAATTTAAATCAGCATGTAATCATTATTCTTCAATTTATATTTTTCTGATTAAAAATAATTATTATTTTCTTAAGGCCGTTCTTCTTCACCGTTTTAGCTTCTACAGTGTTTTAAGCTCAAAACTTTTCTGTCATGTGGTTGTTGTTGTGTTTTCGGAGTGTGAGAGGAATTCCGAAAAGTTCTGAACTCTTTTTTATTTGTGATTCGTTTCAAAAAAGAATGAAAAATACCCTTTGATTCGTGATTCAAACTTGATTTCAAATCAAATTTATTTTGAATCAAAAATATTTTTTGAATCTTGATCAAATTTTTGATTCGAATCAAAAATATATTTTGAATCAAGAATCAAAAAATATGTTTGATTCTAAATAAACTTTTGGTTCTTCTGAGAAATGAAGGACAAATAAAATTTACCTTTGATTAGAAAATCGTTTGAATCACGAATGAAACGGTATTTTCGATTCTTTTGTGAAATGAATCACAAATAAAAATTATCTTTATTTTATTTGAATTTTACATTTTTTAATGAAGAAAAATTTAAAAATTTTTGTTTGGTAGAAGTTATGGATCCATTTCGGAGACCACCACATCCCCTCATCACACTTCTTCAGGCGTCCTCAACCGAGGATCGAACTTAGGTCGTTTCGATTGGTAGTCCAATGTCATCCCATTGAGCTACCACCGCCGTCAGCTTTGTTTCGCCTAATTGTCAATTTTCCTTTTATTACAATCCACATACCAACAACAGTAGCTTAATGACACTATGTCTTTGCTTCCTAGTATGTTGGTGCGAGTGTGTGTTTGATTTGTACAAAATTCTAAAGCTATTAACAAGCAAAGCTTTTGTACAGGCAATGCTTGTTATTGTTTTCAGATTTTTGTTTTTTCGACAGGCTCTCCCATTTACATATTTACGTTTGTTCTTATATGAGTCATTCTTTTACAAATCGGACGGATTTCGGGAAAAAATGAATGTTACCTCTCCGATTTGCTTGAAACTCGGTTTATAGGTTCTCCACTTAAAATAAGCTTACAAGTATCCGGGGATATAATTTTGGAATTTTTTTTTCGGAGATATGAATACCAGTAAAATAAGGATTTAAAATTATACCATCATAATCCTTGTTAAATTATCTATAAAACTAATGTTTCAAAAGAATGGGGGATTTATAAGAACTATTTTTTAAATATGAAAAAAAAAAATTTATTTTTTTTTGAAATAAGATGGAGTAGCTGGGTATGGTTGAAAGTATATTTTGAACGGAATGAATTTATAACGTTGTATCTTATGGCCTTTCATGGGCCGATCCTAAAAACGAGGTCCTTTTGCGAAAAAAAAACTATTTTTTAAATATGAAAAAAAAATTTTGATGGAGTAGCTGGGTATGGTTGAAAGTATATTTTGAACGGAATGAATTTATAACGTTGTATCTTATGGCCTTCCATGGGCCGATCCTAAAAACGAGGTCCTTTTGCGAAAAAAATTATTAACAATTTCAAGGCCCAATAAAATACACGGATCAAACGCATTTATACAAACAAACAAAATCAGAAATGTGTCTTACCTGCATTGCGCGTTTAAGGTAAAACAAGAAATTTTATATTTTTTATATAACTATGTATACATACATATATATTTTTGTTGCATTCTTGTGCAAACGTATAATTTATTTAAAACAATTAATTTACATAAATACTCTACTTAAAACTCATTAACAATTAAACAAAATTAAAAAAATTGATTCTCTGCGACTCGTTGCGTTGGCGGCTATCTTGACAAGTGTCAATGACACGGCGAATTACCAAAACGACTCTGTATGTTCAGGGTTGCCATATGTATATAATATGAGAAGAGAAAGACAATATGCCGCAATCGTAATTTGGCGTTAGGTCGGTCGCGCGTTGATCGTACCTCAAAGTTGCTTTACTCTGACATCCGATATTACATGTTTAAGTGAAAAAATGCTAACTGTCACTAATATATTTTGTTGAATTTTTTACATATCGTCGTACCATACGAAAACTAACATCATCTTTTTTGTGGCTGACGAAAAGTAACATGTTCGACTTTTGGCCGACGAAAAATAACAAAATCGACTTTTGGCTGACGAAAACTATCAATTTCGTTTAAACAACAACAATTTTAATGTAAAAACAGTATATAATTACTGATACTTTTCGTCAGCCAAAAGTCGATTTTGTTATTTTTCGTCGGCCAAAAGTCGAACTTGTTATTTTTCGTCAGCCAAAAGTCGAACTTGTTACTTTTCGTACAGAATTTTTTTATTGATAGCTTTCGCCAGAAATATTAAATATGCTAGTTTTCGTATGGTACGACGATATTTAATAGCTTTTTATCGAAAGAGAACAATTTGAATTTATTTTTTCATCGATATTTACAAAAATTTTACGATCAAACGCTTGAGGTCAAAATGCGATTTGCTCCATATATTTTCATACATTTATTTTCACCTGTCAAAAGCGCGACCGACCGAACGCCATATTTGGATTCCGGTATAAAAAATTCATATTGCCACATACGGCATCCCCGATCAACACAACAAAAAAATGGGAGCGAGAGCGGAGCTCGCAGCAAAAAAAATTGGGAGTTAGGAGCAGAGCCAGGGGAAAAAAATATTTGAGAATGGAGCAGGAACGTAGCTAAAGAAAAACCAAACTTTTGCTCCGATGCCCTGGTTGTGAAGATTAAACGAAATATATATGGGGGTTAGATGTGCAATAAAGTTTTGCTGAAATTACCCGACGTCTATACATGCCATATCTGGAGCAATTCAATTGACAAATTGAAGCGACTAGCCAATCAGA
Source organism: Urophora cardui (assembly GCA_960531455.1). Classification (NCBI taxonomy): domain Eukaryota; kingdom Metazoa; phylum Arthropoda; class Insecta; order Diptera; family Tephritidae; genus Urophora; species Urophora cardui. Next base: position 58,275,230 of record OY482674.1, on the reverse strand, counting down.
GAGCAGAAAATCCGTAACATATTTTTTCCAATTTTTTTTTTTTTGTAATTTTCATTTAATAGTGAAATTAGCATAAATTAGCATTTATTATGAATTTGGCAATTTTTAGCTCTTACAAAAGTAGGTCAGAATGTATAATTTTTCATAAAAACTACTCTAAATTAAGCAATATGTGATAGCTACCATAGTAAAAAACTTGCTTGTGCCAATTTTTGGTTGCCCTAATTATCAGTTATGTCTTCTATTTCGCTGACTGCGTCTTCACTTACTTCGGCATCGCAATATCGTTTTCGTAGTTGATTGGCGTGCGATCGCTGAAGTTCTGTTCGCTTTCTAGATTTGATCAAAACATTGTATAGTACATTGCCGACTTTCTCGAGAACTGTTCCTGGACTCCACGACCATTTTTTATTGTGAAATATTTTTGCATATACTTGGTCTCCGGCACTGAAACTTCGTTGAACAGCTCCATGCTTCTTATTAAAATTATTTTCCATTGCTGTATTTTTGTCTTGCGATACAACCTGTGGCTTAAGCAGATCTAACGGCGTTGATAGTTTTCTTCCAATAAACAATTCCGATGGCGCATGACCGTCAGGTGCATTTGGATTCGGAGTTGCACGGTATTGTGAAAGAAATACGAGAAGATTATATTTATCGTTTGATGAATATTCGGAGAACGCTTTTGCCAATGCTCGTTTTACGGTATCTACAAAACGCTCTGCCTGACCGTTTGATTGGGGATGATACGGTGGTGTAAATAAGTGTTGTATTCCCCTCTCCTTACAAACTTGTGAACTGGTAAACTGTGTACCATTGTCCGAAACTACAGTTTTTGGTTGCCCATATCTACTAATGAACTCGTGCAAATGGTTGATTATTTCATTAGTGGATATTGTTGATGTTTGCGCTACTTCTGGCCATTTTGAGTAAGCGTCTACCATAATAAAATAATATTTATCTCTGATAGGTCCCGCGATGTCAATATGTACGCGTTCCAATGGACTTTGAGCAATTGGCCATGAGCTTAGCTTAGCTTTAGTTGGAGCTTTCGCTGTTAGCGCACAGTTTTGACACTGTTTAACAAAAATGCTTAATTCTGCGTCAATCCTTGGTCAGTAAACGTACGATCGCGCAATGGCTTTCATGCGTTCGCTACCTTGATGTCCTCTATGTAACTGTTTAAGGATTCGTTTAAGAAAAATTTCAGGAACTACCAGTCGATCTGCATACATGAGACAATCATCGATGACTGACAATGGATTTTTGCGGTTGAAAAATAGTTCTTCGTCGGTCGAAAGCTGCTTTGATGATTTCGGCCATCCATCATTTATGTGTTTGATGATTTTGCAGTGTCTGATCTCTTAACGTGGCTTCTTTCAGGGTTAGAAATTACTTTGAACTTTTTTTTTCATTTACTTTGAATTTCATTTTCATTTCGAAATTAAAAAATGAACAGCGCAACAAAAGTAAAAAAAATAAAAAATTCTACTGTACTGTAACTATGCAGCCTTCAATTTCCAAAAATTACTGTCGGCTGTTGCTGTACTGTGGAAATTTTTACAGCACAGTAAAACAACAACAAAATGCAAACATAATTTTTTTTTACAGGACTTTTGTTGTTTTTTATTTATGTGAACACAATCGAAATTATAAGGTAAAAAAAAAACAAATTTCAAAAAGCCGTACTGAAAATTTAAATTTTTGTTTATCTATGCTTTGCTGTTAACTGAACTGTTTGAAATTACACAGCAAAGCAACAGCACAGAGAAACAAAAAAAAAAAATGATTTGAATGCTCTCTGCTTCGAATGTAGATATTTTCAAAGGAAATCAAAATTCAAAAGTTTTAAAAAAATAATGACAACTTTCGCAGAAAAGGAGCAGCTTATTTTTTGAGACTGTTGCTGTTTTGCTGGCAGTTTTTCAAACCCTGGATTCTTTTACCATCTTAAGTGTAACTGGTGAAGTGTTTACGTTATCCTGAAGAATCGTTTTTATTTCGTTTTCAACGTGGATTTTCGCTATGATGAATTCGTCTTCTTGTTGCTTTTGTTGATTTATTAGCCGCGATAGTACATCAACATTGCCAAATTCCGTGGTTTTGACATATTGAATTTGAAAATCGTAGCTCATTAACACCAATGCCTATCTCTGCAGTCTATTTGCTGTGTACGTTGGAATGCCTTTTTTCGAACCAAATATTGTAAGCAGATATCATTTTATGAAATTTCGTACATGCATATACGAGCGCTAATGCTTCTTTTTCTATTTGGCTATACCGTTTCTCTGTCGATGTAAGAGCTCGTGAAATGTGATAAACAGCTTTTGTAGTTCCATCTGGTAAAGTATGAAAAATTTGTGTTCCAATACCAAAAATGGATGCATCTGCTGCAACGGATATAGGAAGAGAAGGATCGTAGTGAGTTAACAAAAGATTGGATTGCAAAAGGTGTTTAAAATCATTAAACCATTTCTCACATTCCGACGTCCATTCCCAATTTTTATTTATTTTTAGTAGCTCGTCAAGCGGGTATCGAATTTTTCTCATGCGATGTATGAACTTTCCGTAATAATTAACCGCTCCCAAAAATGATCTGAGCTACGTTACATTTGTCGGTCTCGGCATGTGTTTGATTGCTCGCACCTTGGATGGATCTGGATGTAACCCTTTCTCGTCAATGATGTGTCCAAGGTATTTGATAGATGTTTGGAAAATTTCACATTTCGCCCAGTTTATAGTGAGGCTGTGTTCTTTAAATCTTTCCATCACTTTCATTACCATTGCATAGTTAGCTTGTATTGTAGGCGTCGCTATGATCACATCATCAAGGTATGTTATAACTCCATCTATATTAGTGAGAATAGTTTCCATCGCTTTCTGAAACGCCCCCGGTGCAGATGTTAATCCAGGAGGTAAACGATTAAATGTAAAAATACCTTTATGTGTATTGATTGCAAGTATTTATTTAATATGACCTTAAAAACCTCATCTTTACTCATATTGCCTGTGATAACAATACAAACGGAACGAATAGTTTGGTCCCAATATCCGAATTTATCGATTAAATCTATTCCAAAAATATTAAGGTTTGCATAACTTGTCACATAAATTCTACAATTAATCGATACGTTTTGATGCGTTATAGCTGCTTCAAATTGCCCGAGAAGAGGAATCAGATTCTTCGACGCATCTGATGCGTTATGCTGACATGTAGCGCTGGTTTACCTAACTTCACCCAATTTATTTTTAAGATGAGAGAAATATCTGCTGCTGTGCCCAATTGCAGTTTGATTTGACACGAATTTATGATCACATGAACATACTTGCGCTGTATAGTATTGTTGTTAATGCTTAATACTCTGCTGTTAGCTATAACCACCTTCGTTTGAATATTTTTACGCTGACGTACATTTCGTTGAGAATTTTGATTACTTTTACGCTGAGCTGAGTTTGTGGTGCTTGTTATTTTGTTGGAAAAACAACTACAATAACCTATTTTACTACAATCTTTGCACTTGTGTTGTGAATATGTGCAATTCTTTACAAAATGCATGGCAACGCATTGCCAACATGGACGTTTCGGCACTTTATTTGCTTCACCACAACCTTTGGACGGAAGTTTTTGCTTTGGTTTGTTTGAAGAAATTGCATGGACCGTCGTAGAACTCGAATTTGGATTCGAAATTTCAACGAGTTTTGTATCGTTGCGCAAAACAATTTCTCTTTGGGCTGCTGAAGTCAATTGCTCCAATGTGGTATCTGGATTGTTGTCCAATATTGAAAGCAGTTTGCTACGAATATCGCTATATGTAGATGATCGAAGTCCGCATATAAAAACTAATACTTTCAACTCGGCTGACGTCATTTTTCCTTGGAAGAATTTTTCGCACTGGCTGTTTACTCGCCCTGAATATGCGATATAATCTTCGGAATCTAATTTGCTGACTTGCAGACATTTATACCTAACGCTGAATATTGACTCCTGCCTACCAAATAGTGTTGATAATTGTTTAACCGTGCTATCAAAATCACAGTCTTTTGGCAATCTAGGTAATATGCAACTTGCGTATTGTTCGTAAACTTGCGGGCTTAATTTTCGTAAGAGAAGTCGAACCCTACTAGCATCGCTTAATGACTTTGCATCTTCCGTAAAATGTTGTTCGTACCTGCTAACCCAATTTGTAAAAATTTGATTATTATCTGGGTCATATATAAATTCATGGATACCGCGAGAAATAATATCTGCTAATGCTTCCGGCTGTTGCTGTTGTGGTTGCTGCTGCTGCTGATGACCTGCCCCTGTGTTAGTCTTGACTAGCTCCGTAAGAATTTCTAATAATCGCTGCTGCCGCTCTGTTGTTTCTTGTTGTTGCACCAGCAATTTTCCTACAACGCTGTCTAACGACATTGTATACCGTCGAGTGATTCGAGAAAAAATTTTTTTTTCGTTGCAATATAGGTACAATAAATTTCGCCAAGTAAGTTAGACTGTAGTTATTACCTAACCGTACTTTTTTTTTTTCTCCAAGCTGCTGCTGTGAAAAGCCATCGGTAAAATTGTACAATGATTTCAATGTAATTCTGTTAGGGTATATCATACGTTGTCGCTAATATGTATGTGTTTGGCTGTTTGTGTTTCGCAAACACATATACACACGTATATATGTATAAAAAATTTACCGCTGGTATTTTTTTTATTATATCGAAGACTGTATGGAGCGCTAGGGCTTCGCCGGCATTAACACCACTGTGTGTGTGTTTTTCCAGAACACGTTCTTACTACACCACTGCCAATATCCTCGTCGCCATCTGTTGCATTCTTGTGCAAACGTATAATTTATTTAAAATAATTAATTTACATAAATACTTTAATTAAAACTCATTAACAATTAAACAAAATTAAAAAATTGATTCTCTGCGACACGTTGCGTTGGCGGCTATCTTGACAAGTGTCAAAGACACGGCGAATTACCAAAACGACTCTGTATGTTGTTGTGTTAGCAGTACTAAGCCCCGCCTAGGTAACATACACCCAACAAACACAGTCTCTAACGTTAGAAATTTTGTCGAGATTACCTTAGATAACTAGTGTAATTCTCTATATAGGGTCAGAATTTTTCAAATCAGCACAAAAAATTTTTTTTCTTTGATTTTTATGATTCGCGTCTTAATCGATAGCTCTCCGTGTCAAGAATTAGTTCCCGAAATATTTTTGCAAAATGAACATTTTTGCAATAGTTATTCGCCAAGAAAGTTTTACATCAACTTCTTTAAAAAAAATTATTGTTAATCGACGGTACAATTAAATTTAACGCGAACTACGTCAAATGGTAGGTAATTATGTATATTTTAAAATAGTTTTTGAAAAAAATTAAAAAAAAAATTTTATGTATCCTTTTTAAGGATAATTGTTGTTATCAATGTTCTCCGCCTAGGAAAAATTCGGAAAAAATATTGTAGATGTAATGATGCATCGTAAGCTGAATTCCGAAGAAAAAAAGATGGGGACTCTTACCGTTTAAATGCAAAATGCGATTGAACGATTCCCCTCTTCAGCTTAGTAACATTACACTACTCTAAAATTATTAATTTGAAATAATTCCAAGAGATTCAGGTATAGGGGAGTTGGTCCGGTCTTCCTGATCTCAAAAATTGTTTTCTTTATATTTTGTATGGTTAGTTTTCGAGATAACGGTAAATTTGTGCAGTTTTGGGTATCACTACATTCAAACCTATTTTTCGCTAAGGTTGCAAGTGCGATAACCGCAAGTAGTACCTTGTTAGAAACATAATTAAAATACGCTTCTAACGACATGCAACTTGCAGTGATTGAACAAACCGTTGCTCGTCAAAATCAGAATTTTGTTGGATTTTCTGATTAATTTTTTTATTCAAATATTTATCGTTTTTATAAAAAGGATTATGCACAGTATACACAGTAGATTCTCTACATTACAAAGTTTTGGCAACGGTTGTTATGAACGAGTGGTACGATCGAGTTCCAACTAAGGTCATGGTTTACTAGAAACGAGTGCTTAAAGCATTCTTTTCGATTTATGCTTCTCTAGTGAGCATTTAATTACCTACCACTTTTTTACATTTTCTGGCTCACTTTTTTCATTTATCCTTTTACGATCTACTTACTATCAACTGTGACCATAGTTGGAACTCGATCGTACCACTCGTTCATACCAACCGTTGCCAAAACTTGTATACTGTGCATAATCCTTTTTATAAAAACGATAAATATTTGAATAAAAAAATTAATCAGAAAATCCAACAAAATTCTGATTTTGACGAGCAAGGGTTTGTTCAATCACTGCAAGTTGCATGTCGTTAGAAGCGTATTTTAATTATGTTTCTAACAAGGTACTGCTTGCGGTTATCGCACTTGCAACCTTAGCGAAAAATAGGTTTGAATGTAGTGATACCCAAAACTGCAAAAATTTACCGTTATCTCGAAAACTAACCATACAAAATATAAAGAAAACAATTTTTGAGATCAGGAAGACCGGACCAACTCCCCTATACCTGAATCTCTTGGAATTATTTCAAATTAATAATTTTAGAGTAGTGTAATGTTACTAAGCTGAAGAGGGGAATCGTTCAATCGCATTTTGCATTTAAACGGTAAGAGTCCCCATCTTTTTTTCTTCGGAATTCAGCTTACGATGCATCATTACATCTACAATATTTTTTCCGAATTTTTCCTAGGCGGAGAACATTGATAACAACAATTATCCTTAAAAAGGATACAGAAAATTTTTTTTTTAATTTTTTTCAAAAACTATTTTAAAATATACATAATTACCTAAAATTTGGCGTAGTTCGCGTTAAATTTAATCGTACCGTCGATTAACAGTAATTTTTTTTAAAGAAGTTGATGTAAAACTTTCTTGGCGAATAACTATTGCAAAAATGTTCATTTTGCAAAAATATTTCGGGAACTAATTCTTGACACGGAGACCTATCGATTAGGACACGAATCATAAAAATCAAAGAAAAAAAATTTTTTTGTGCTGATTTGAAAAATTCTGACCCTATATTCTCAAAGCAAACTAGGGTTGAAAACTACACTAGAATTCGATTAGAGAGTGATTAGAGAAGGAGCCAAATCTCACGCCTTTTATCAACTCTCAATATATTTATGTGATATATTGAATATACATACAGTTGCTCACTAAAGTAAGTACACACGTGATGTAATGGTATTCATTTCGAAATAATTTATTCTCGAATACAAAAAACTGGAATATAAAGTTGAATTCAAGTAATAAGAACTGTAAATTAAAAGTATCCAAAACTTTTTTTGAAGTTAACTTCTTAGGCGGCGATACAGAGTTTTTATGGAGTGAAATTTTAAAAAGGAAATAGTAGGTACACTTCCGGTGCACGGAAATAGCAAACAGGAAACAGGAAACAGCAAAAGATAAAAGCGTTTACCCGGCTTTCCCCTGAATGTTTTGGACGATATTGGTATCAAATAAAAGGTATTGAACATGTCTTTTACATGGAGATTTACTCGTTATGATTCCCAGGTCGGGTCCCTAGATATGGGTCAAAACGTGGATCCGGATGACCCCGGAATATTTCTGAGCAATATTGGTATCAAATGAAAGGTGCTGAGCACAGCTTTCACATAGAGATATAGGTACTGATTATGAGTTCTAGGTCGGGTCCCCTGATATGGGTCGTAATATGGACCCGGATAACCCCTTATGTCATGTCATGTGATGTCACGATGTGATGTCATGATGCGATGTCATGATGTGATGCTATGATATGATGTCATGACGTGATGCCATGATGTGATGCCATGATGTGATGTCATGATGTGATGTCATGATGTGATATCATGTCATGTAATGATATGATGTCATGTATAAATGCTAAAAATTAGAGCTCTCGATTTTTTTTGAACATTTTTGAGTAGCTCGAACAATTGTTGTTCAAATGCGATGCCATGATGTGATATCATGTCATGTAATGATATGATGTCATGTATAAATGTTAAAAATTAGAGCTCTCGATTTTTCTTTGAACATTTTTGAGTAGCTCGAACAATTGTTGTTCAAATGCTCGAACAGTTGTTTGTTTGTTTATTACCCGTATGTTTGTACGAGCATTTGAACAACAAACGGGCTTCAAACAAAAACGATCAGATCAAATTGCTCGATACCCGGGTATCTAGAGCCCTATTAAAAATACTAACTCTTTCCTATTGAGTTTTCAAAAATAACTCATATATTCCATCCCTGGCATCAAACGAAAGGTGTTGAGAAGGGCTTTTACATAGATATGTACCGATTATGATTTCTATGTCGGATCCCCATATATGGGTCAAAATGTGAACCGAGATAACCCTGAAAGATTTCTGAGCAATATTGTTATCAAATGAAAGTTGTTGACGGAAAAGGAGGGAAAAGGAATTTAAATTTTATGTTTATCACTGCAAATATTGTCCTTTTAAACAGACCATACTTTCTCCTGATTCATTCGTTTGTTAGGCTTTGTTCAGAAACTCAGTTTGAAGCGCAACCTGCTTTTGTAGTACAAGCATAGCGTTCATAAACGTAAATTTTGCATGAAGCGTCGCTCATCACAATCATCAAAAAAATAATTACTGCCGCTTTTGCGTTTCATGCTGCGTTTCTGAACATAGCCTTATTCTACACAGAAATATCAGTGGTTTTTAACACGCTTTTATTAGCTTCACCTCTACCCGGATTCTATAAATCGCTATAGCTAAATTAGATCGCCAAAATTTGCTAAATTTATATTAGACGCACCTAAAAATATGCAATATCTGGTAAAATATCTGACATACAAAACTGACTCATCAATGCGGTCAGCATGCTGCAGCTTGAGACGATATAAATAAATAAAGGAGATACATACTTTTAGGCGGGTCTGATATAAATTTAGAGATTTTTGGCGATCTCATTTGGCGATAACGATTTTTAGAATCCGGGTCCTGTATGTATTTATGTATTTAATTTCATCATAGCCTAAAATTATGCAACATATTAACAATGCAATTATGCAATTTTTCTGAAACCATAAGGTTTATATTTGTATAGCATACGCCACTTCAATTTGAATAAATTAAACATGGCTTAAACAATTTCATAAAAATAATACAAAGTAACAAGCTTATGTATCATTTCAGATGTTTTCTTTATAATTATGCTTAATGTAAGAAGTTAACTTCTATCACGTGTACTGTGCTACACGTGGCTTTTTTTTATAATAGAAAGCAATATTTTAAAAATTTTTATTAAAATTAATGTCTAAATTCCTTTGTTCTTCCATTTATTTTTCCGCTATAAAAGCTGCTGCAGCAATGGAATCCATTTTTTAACCATTTAATATATTCTTTCTGAAAATTTAATCTAAAATTTACTGAAAATATAAATTTGCTGTCAAAAATACAAATGTGCTGTCAAAAAATACATATTATTTCGCATAAACGCTATCTAACACTGATTCGAACATAGTTTAACACTTAACAACACTTATGTTCGAAACGTCGTAAACCAGAATACCAATTTTCGTTTTGTCGTAGCAGTCTGCGTCGCCGCGATCGGAGTTCCGAGGGATTGTAGAATAGCTGTGATAGACGGAATAAGTAGAATAAAAAAGAAAAAGTAGGAAAGAAAGGGGGAAAAAGAACGTCGAGGAATAGAAAGAAGCAATTAGGAAGACTAGAAACAACGATAAAAAGTAGGAAAGAAAGGGGGAAAAAGAACGTCGAGGAATAGAAAGAAGCAATTAGGAAGACTAGAAACAACGATAACAACAACAGTAAGGTTTTTTACCCTTATTTTAAGAAAATTCATTTACGTAGAGGAATTAAGAAGAAAAGTAGCAACGACAACAACAATACGGGTTTTTACAGTTATTTTAAGAAAGTTCATTGAGGTATCTTCTATTCTTCTATATTATTAATACGCTAACATAAATGTTGTTCCATCTTCTCTTTCGAAACTACTGAACCGATTTTAAAATTAAGAACATCATTAGAAAGGTATTGCTCTCAAATAGAACTGCGCCAATTTTCATGAAAATTGGTTGGAAAATACGTCCACAATCGTCGTTGGAAAATTGCCGTGTGGTTGTTGTTGCATGCTTTTGAGCACAACAGAATAGGTGATTTTATGCGTGTTCACCAAACTTACCATGCAATTGTGAACATGTTTGGCTGGAAGTGGTGTGTAGTTTCAAAGAAGTAGAAACATAAAAAAGTAGCAAAAGCACTACAACAAAAACACAAAGTCAAGTAATAAGAAGGATAAGAAAGAATAAGTAGGAAAGAAATTGAGGAAAGAAAAGAGCAGAAATAGAAAGATAGAAGTACATATGTAGGAGAATTGTGAAGACGAGTATCTAACGACAACAACAAAAACAACAACAACAAAATAGTAGCAGTGACATTAGCAACAAAAGAGCAGCATCAACAGGAACAACAATAAAATAGTAACAGTGACAATAACAACAAACAATTATACAAAAACTATAGTTGCACCTTAGTCATAAGAAAACATCTAGAAAACTGTCGAATTTCGACAGTAGGCAGCACTCTAGTATGAATATTATTCTTTGTGCAAAATTTCATTGTTTCATGACTTCTAGTTACAAAGATGTCACGTTACAAATTCCTAAAGGGTGTTCCAGAAATATCTTTGTTAAAAAGTAGGCGTGGTCATAAACCGATTTCAATAAATTTCTGTGTGTCTATTAACACAAGTTATAGAAGTGAATAAACCAAGTTTCGTCATAATATCTCAAGAGGCGGTGCCACGCCCATTTTCCAAAATTTTTGTGTTTTTCGTTTTAGGTCCGCAGTTGGACTCCTGCCATAAAACTTCAACGATATACCTTTATATTTGACAGAGATATCGCTTAAATGTTTTTATTAGGTCACTTTATAATACACATATATAAAAGTGGGCGTGGCCGTCAACCGATTTTGGCAATTTTCCGTCCAAACGTTTGCCTAAGTAAGTAAATCACCCGTACCAAATTTCATAGATATATCTTTAATAGTTTCTGAGTTATGACTTATAAAACTTTCAATGTTTGACCCTTAATAAGTGGGCGTGGCACCGCCCATTTTCCAAAATTTCTTCAAATTTGTTCCTAGGGGCCTGAGCTCAACACCTGGGTAAAATTTCATCGCTCCAGCTATATTAGTGACTGAGATACCAAATTTCCGATTTTTTCTATATAGGAAAAGTGGGCGTGGTCATGGTCCGATTTCGCCCATTTTCAATACCAACCGTCCCAGTCTCGATACCAACTTGCATTCCAAATTTCATCAAAATATCTAAATTTTTGCGCGAGTTAGAGTGTTTACAGACGGACGGACGGACGGACATGGCTCAATCGATTTCTCTTTTCACCCTGATCATTTTTATATATACATATAAGTCTATATCTAACTCGATTATTTCATTCTGTTACAATCCACCGTTATGTGATTAAAACTAAAATACTCTGTGTACTAGTACAGCTGAGTATAAAAATTTTATATTTGTATGTATACACAATTATATAAAAAATATAAAATTTCTTGTTTTACCTTAAACGCCCTATGCAGGTAAGACATATTTCTGATTTTGTTTGTTCGTATAAATTCGTTTGATCCGTGTGTTTTATTGGGCGTTGAAATTGTTAATAATTTTTGTCGCAAAATGGAGCTCGTTTTCAGGATCGTCGCATGAAAGGCCATAAGATACGTTTAAAATTCATTCACTTCAAAATCCACTTTCAACCATACCCAGCTACTCCATCTTATTTCAAAAAAAAATAAAATTTTTTTTTCATATAAAATATATCCGGTCGTCATACAAAAAGATATTTTAAAAATAGTTCTTATAAATCGCCCATTCTGTTGAAACATTGGTTTTATAGATAATTTAACAAGGATTATGATGGTATTATTTTAAATCCTTATTTTACTGGAATTCACGAAGTAAATCAGGCTCAAGCAAGCAGGTATTGCAATTAGTAAAACTTTAAGGCGATGAAAATAATCTTATATAAAACAAATAATAGCCTGTTTTTTCAGCTTTCAAACGGTGCCAAGATGAAGTCTCTACGATGACTACAACCCGAGATATTGGGGTTTGAATATGTACGTGATTTACTTAATTCATGAAAAAATCAAAAGTTTGACATATCTCCGAAAAAAAATTTTCAAAATTAAATCCCCTGATACGTGTAAGCTTATTTTAGGTGGAGAACCTATAAACCGAGTTTCAAGCAAATCGGAGGTGTAAGGTTGCAATAGGAGTCCGATTTGTAAAAGAAAGATTCATATGGCCGTTTTAATCATTTGTCAATAACTAATGAACCGCTTATCCGAATTTAATAAACTTGGTACCAATTAGAGCTTACGTTTTCTCGAGTTCGAGCGAGATTCTCGAATCTCGAAAGGCTCGCGAGCTTCTCGGCATTCAACTACATCGCAGAAATAGTGGTATAAGCATACTATGCTGTTTCGTAGCTTCCCTGCAGTAAAAATTCGCAATGAATCCTTAATGAATCACTGATGCAATTCACCTATGACGAGGAGGCATCAGTGAATATTTTCATATAAGGACTGATGAATTTCTCATATAAATGGTTTGCTTTCCTCAGAAAAAAAAAAAAACAAGAACAAATAAAAATATTCTGAGTTATGACGACAGTGATGAATATTCAACAAAGAATCATCACTGATCCTTCAGCAGTGAAACAAATTTACTGCAGGGTTGTTCTGCTTGTATGTACTTACATGTGTATGCATATGTGCCATTTACGCAATTCCCAGGTGTAAGTATTTCACAAAATTCCGAGTGAAATACAATTAAAATTTCATAATATTAAATTTTTTCTTTCCAATGACATACGAGAAATGTTTGATATTCATATTTTTTTGACACAATACACATAATCACCCCGATTCTAAATATCCGCCAGGATCTCAGCCCTTGTGGATTTTTTTGTTCACCAGGAAAATTTCCTCCTAAACTCCCTTTCACTAGCGAGAAGAAAAACTGGCGAACAGAATTTCGAACATGTGAGCGGATTTTCGAAGTCAGCTGTTTTGTTGCAAGGCAGATCTAGGAAGGTATTTCCGATGCATTTTGCTATTGTATTTGGTAGTGTGGTGTCAAAATCATATTTCGCCTTGGTTAAAACCTGAATTCACTTGGGACTGGCCCATTCCTATTGGGCCATGATGTGAATTCGCTTTGATTTTAACATTACACTCTACCTTTGTAAATAAAAAAGTAGCTTCGGAATTTGCCTATGCGCCTACCTGTGTCGCCTTCGATATTATGCGAATGCCGTATTTATTTTCAAACCACTAAGAATTTTTCAATAAAATTTTCTGGAAATGTTATGTGAATGTTAATTTTACAAATTTTAAAACCTCACTATGCAAAAATGCTGTGGACTGCTCCAGAAATATAAATCCAGAAAGGGAATTCCGCCGGCTGAGGGTAATTTTTTTTTGAAGCGAGGCCGAAGGCCGCAAACGCAAAATGTTTTTCTACTCAAAACAACTGTGGATCGGTCCGAAGATTTTACTCCAGAAAGAGAATTTTGTCGGCTGAGGGTTATTTTTTTTTAAGCGCAGCCGAAGGCCGCCAACGTATTAGGGTGTACTACGCAAAAATAATTTATTATTAATAAACTATAAGTTTTCCCAAGATTTCGTTTGCATTTTAGTGATCCATATGACCCCCCTACCCTGAAATAAAAAAAAACCGAAAATTCAGGGGCCTGGCCCATATCGAAATTTCCCCACAAATTTTGCATTTTTGTTAAAAAATTGCAAATTTAACAAAATTAAGAGTGAATATACATGGTATTGCTTTTCGGAAGTAGCAGAGGTCTATAAGAGGAAGATTGCGCGATGGTACGAATCCGTTTGACGGAATCTTTATAATAAATTAAAAAAGTTTTTTGAGAGTATTGCATTGATTTTATTAATTTGCAGATTTATTAAATACTATAGAATTAATAAACCTGCGTTCAAATATTTATTGGACATTTTAATATCACATACACAGCAGCCAAAGAAACTATTTGCAATCTCTCCTATAATAAAACTATGCGCATTCTTCCGTTTTTTTGCTTGAAGACGGATATCAAACGGGAGTTGGAAAAAATTCTGACGTTTGATTGGCTCAATCCACCTTCAGCAAAGTTCTTAAAGTTGTTGAAATTTTTGAAAATGAGTTGTATCCGATTTGGATTCATAAAGCTATGAACATCGACGAAAAAGAAAATTTTTAAGTGCGGTTTTTAAAACTACGACATCTCTAGTGTCCTTGAATGTATTGATGGAACACATGTCCGTATCATCGCTCCATATCAAAACAAGCACCCTTACTACAACCGGAAGGGATACTAAAGCCTACAAGCCGCGAAATATCCGGCTGCCCTTTCAATAAACTTACTAAAATATCTATTTGCTGTTTATACTTTCCGTCATAAAAATAAGCAAACCAGTACATAATTAATTCAATTATGTATTTTTTATTAACAAAAGTTATTTATATTCACTCACATTTTGTTCAGCATTCACTTAAAATTGTCTTGTGAAAAATCTCACAAAATAATTGCATAACTTTTCGCTTTTATTTTCATTCGTGATACCTACTTTTCTTCCTTATTCGCTTTTCACTTTTTCGAACATCATTTAGAATAGCCGGAAAGGGAGAAGCGAAAAAATCCACAAGGAATTTGTGTTTAGAATAAGGGAACAGGGAGAAGCGGAAAAATCCTTGTGGATTTTTCGTTTAGAATCGGGGTGAATATGTTATCGAGAAATCCGAGAAACGAGATAATGTACTATCACGAAATTAAGCTGATTCCACATAGAACTTTGTGTTGCGCTACGCGACACTTTCTGCGTGACAGCTGAGATTAAAATACATGTACTTATATGAGGTTTCTCACATAACAAAAAGTAACGCAACGCCGAAGTTACGTAAAGCACAAAGTTGCCCAAATCTCAACTTTTGGGGGCGTTGAATTTTTTTTTCAGTTTCACTTTAATTCCAATGTAAATAAACAAATTTAAATTTCACACAATTGAAAAATAATTTAATAGATTTTTATTTTCTTATTTACTTTTTTGTAAATAAAACGGAGAATGAGATTTTTCAGAAAATAAATATTTTTTGAGTGATGTTGCAGCGTTCATTGTGGCATAGTTTTTCAGTTTTGCGATGTTTGACATAGAAAGCGGCGTAACGCAAAGCGGAAAAAGTTTTATGTGGAATCGGCTTTATGTACACTTACCTTAAACCATATTTTTAGCGCTAAATACGAATTTTTAGGGTTTATTTCTGATTGCCCTAGTTATTATAAAGTATAAAAACCATCTACAAAAACTAGCCCCCACCCCACCATCTGTCTAACAAAAAAAAAAAAACGGGGCCGGACGCATTATATCGAAATTTTCCATTTGAACATACCTTTAGCTAATATACTCTGCTGAATATTATCTGGAAAACTTAATTCGTCTGATGAACTTTCCAAAGGGGTTCTCTGATATATTACTTCAACGGGTGTATTATCTATAGCTATAGAATCTGGAAAAAAGAGATCTCGCTTCAGCTCTGTACTCTTTTTCAATTCCACTGGGCTTTTTTGTGGTGGCGCTATTTGAATTACGGATTGTATTATTATGGCACCATCTCTTACTACATCAGCCGCCGGATTGCCGCTTGTGGCTTCTGGTTTAAAATTTGAATTATCGGTTGCTGCAATCGTTTCCTTTCCTCTAACAACTTCGCTTTCCTTTGCAACAAGTTCGAAATCCTTAGAAGACATATTTATGGAGCCCACAATTATTTCGTTCACTTCTGTCGCGTTTTTTTCCCCATCGGTTTTAGTTGTGTTTGGCTGCCTTAGAGACTCCTTTGGGTCTGTTGGCGAACTTTTTATATCAGTTTCTACATCATTCATTCGAGAGCTATTAGCACCATCGACTGATAGTCCATTGCTTGAACCTCCACAGTTTTCACCCTTCAAACTTTTAGAACATGCTTGTTGTGGCTCTTTGACCGAACAAATTTCTTTCAAAGCTCCATCTGTTTCCGACAAATTTTGTAAGTGACTAGCATTAGCTGCAAGAACTTTTTGTATAAATATTATTTACGATACATACATATGTAAAACTATATAATATCCCTGCAAAAAATGCGATTAATCCGGGACGTGTCCGGGATCAATCGCAAGGGAGCATGCTACTAATACAATTTTACATCCCTTTATATGGAGTGAATTGATCGCACTTGGGCTCACATTTCCTTCTGTCTACCAAAAGCTATATCTCCAAAAGTATTAATGTTTTTCGAATGAATCTTTCAGGGGATGTTAGTCGAGACTTTTCTTTATCTAAATTTATGACTTTGATAAATATTTTACTAATATTAATAATAGCAAATTGTTGTTAAATAAACTAACACCATTATCACCAATTTCTAAATTAAACACACAAATAATCCTTACTATATTTTCACACGTAGCTTTATTAAGCTGTTCGAACCACTTTCACACACTTTTTATTAATTTTATTTGCCGAATTTTACAATTTAATTGTTCGACCAACTGCTTTTGTACCTTTTCAATAATAAAAATGGCCACCAACATATAATAGTGATGCCACACCTACCAAAAGGTTATTCACATGATAAGGTCGCATGCACAGTGCGCGATTCGGAGCCAATGAAATTAGTAAATAAAGGCGAAGGCCGCCTACGCTGAAGGGTGTACTACGCAGAAGGACATCACCGTGGCGGTAGCCACGGTTGGGGCACACGTCCGGACGGATGGCGTAGCCCAGGGTTATTTTTTATAAGCGCGGCCGAAGGCCGCCAACGCAGAAAAATTCAATACGACCCAACTCGTTTACCACTGTGACGACGGCCTTATGAAATAGTCGACTGCGTGTGGCAACACCGGTGTTTCTATTTCATTGTTTCGCAGAGAAAAGTGAAGTTAAATTTGACTTTTTTTGCAACTTTAACTACAAATTACTTAAAAACTATACATCTCCGGAAGCCAGGACTTTTACATTTAGAATCAGGAGGATCTCCTCTACAACGTCCAATAACTCTCTTTTTCCAACGCGTGGTAGACGGTTGGAAAGTTTTCCCTTAATCACTAACATACCGAACGGGTACAAATGTAGATCAATCGCTTTAATCCCGAACGGGTACGAATGTAGATTAATCGCTTTTATCCCCAACGGGTACAAATGTGGATCAATCGCTTTCAGCACGAACGGGTACAAATGTAGATTTTTCCTTAAAAAATTGTAAATGTTCATGCATATTTAAATAATGTTTTACTTTTGTAAAAAAAATCTCAATAAATAAATTTAAAAAATTGTAAGTTTTGAGTATGCATTATATGAGCGTTATGTAAAGGATTTTTTCATAGGATATTTTAGGCAACATTTTGTTAAAATTGTTATTAAAAAAGGGTGTTCAATTCGTTTTACCGGTTGTTCTACATTTTTTTAAATACATTGCACATTTTTGTAAAATTTCAACTTTTAAGGAATCTAGATTTGTACCCGTTCGGAATGAAAGCGATTAATCTACATTTATACCCGTTCGGGATGAAAGCGGTTAATCTACATTTATACCCGTTAGGGAACAATTGGTCTACAATTAGTCTACATTTATACCCGTTCGGGAACAATTGGTCTACAATTAGTCTACACTTATACCCGTTCGGGAACAATTGGTCTACATTTATACCCGTACGGGATCAATCGGGGACCGATTGTTCTCGAAAGAGATCAATGGCAGATGCTACATTATCAATATATATTGACGAAATCCGTGGATCGCGATTCATATTGACAGTGTAGCAACGAGTATTGATGGATCGCGATCCTGGATCGCGAATTTTTAGAAATTTTGCGATCCGGATCGCAATATTGGGTGAGTTTCTAAGACAAAGCTGCTCCGTAACTGTTGAGCTCAACAGTTGTGTAGCAGTTGCGTTAAACAGTTACGTCTTAGAAACGGCTTGATGAATTTATCAGCTGTTTGGCTTTACACATGTTGAGCTGAAGTAGCGAATAAAATTTGTGATGGAAAAAATGGCGAAAAGTTGCCAACTGTTGAGCTGAGCGGAACTACTCAACAGTGCGTTTCTAAGACAAACACTCAACAGTTGCACAACAGCTCTGTCTTAGAAACTCACACATTGACAAAAGCTGAGTTCCCGTGGCAGTGATCCAGATCCGGATACAAATTTAGCAAGCAAATGCAACAATTTTGTGATCCTGGTATTTATCTGGATCAAAACAATCTATTACAATCTATACGGATCCGAAATTGATGCAGATAAACGCCAGGATCACAGAATTCTTGTTGCATTTGCATGCAAACTTCTTATCCGGATCTGGATCACTGCCACGGGAACTCGCATAATATGGATTGACTGTGTAGCATGAAAATTTTGCGATCCATCAAAATGCGTGTATAATTAGAAATTTAGAAATCCGCGATCCGGATCGCAATATTGACAATACGGATTGACTGTATAGGATGAAAATTTTGCGATCCATCAAAATGCGTGTATTTTTAGAAATTTTGAAATCCGTGATCTGGATCGCAATATTGGCAATAAACGAATTGAAAGTGAAAGTGGGAAAAGGACGGAAGTAAAATATTTTGAATCTCAGAGCGAGAAAAATATCGCAATATTCATATTGTACGTGTAGCACCAGTTTGCAATTCATCAAACCATCAATATGGATCAGTGTTGCCACTTTAGCTATTTTGTAGCTAGATTTAGCTATAACTTTTGGCGTTTAGCTACAGATATTTGCGTTTAGCTATTAGCTATTTTTGTTAGCTTTTTTTTAACCCTTTCCTTCCCATGGTAGCCATATGGCTACCAAATTAAAAATCTATATTTAAACGTCTTGCTGCGGAATTTTTTTTCATTTAAAAAAAAACAATGCTTAAAGCCAACATTGCTTAAATGATTTAGCCCTCAATATTTCTAATTATACATTGGCAAACATTGAAAATTTTGACATTTATTTAGCAACCCACGTGCCCTTTGCATTCGGCTGGTTTATAAGTTTCTTATCAATAAAATATATACAATTAATTTATTTATTTGTACAAAAAAAATATTTTCGTGTAAGTTAATGCTTGAAAAATACATTTTAGCATTAAGAAGGTGAAAAGAGTAAGTGAGAGTGAATATATTTGCTAAAATTGATTGGTAGCCATATGGCTACATTGGGATTTAATGCATACAAAAATTTACCATTTAAACATATTTGGTAGTATGAAGTTCATCATGTATTTATACTTTTTTGCATCACTTGCTCTGAAACAAATAAAAATTATTTTTTTTTTAAACTACATGTCAAAGGAAAGTGCCGTGTTAAAGGAATCCCTTGAGATTTATCACCGTGAGTGACCGAAATATATTGGGAAAAATAAAATTGTTAAACATTGTTTCAACTTGACCTGAAGGCTGCGTAGAACAACTACATTATTTTTTACGTTAAACACAAAGCAAACATTACATTATTTATATTTAATTCTAGAAAATTAAGTCCTGTGGTTGCAATATTTGTATATTTTCTTTGTCTAGATTGGTAATGGCCAATGGCCAGCCCCATCATACTATGTGTCTGAAATCGGTCTTTTAGTACATGATTTCGTCTCCGTTTTTGGAATTGGACGGTTGCTGTTTTGATCAGATGGCCTTCCTCTTGTTTTGTCGTTAATAAAACCAGCATTTATCATCCTATCTGCAATTTTCGTTTTGAACTCTAGCAACGAGTTATGAGTGGGGTGAACCTAAGCAATATGATGGTTAGGCTTTATAGGTCAAAATTCTTCAACTTCCGCATATTTTATTACGTCCCAGAAGGCAGAAGAAAAGGTAGACCTCCACTGCGTTGGGAAGATCAGGTGAAGACTAACTCGTCCTCCCTTGGTATATCCAATTGGTGCCAGGCAGCACTAAGCAGAAACGACTCGCGCGCTCTTTTTGGATTCGGCCAAATCTTTTAGACGGTTACGCGCCAATTAAGAATAAGAGCCAATTCCTGGTTATTGTATAAGAGGCATTGCATACAAAAGAAAATGCCGACAAGAAAACGTTTCTAGAGTTCAAAGCAATAATTGCTGATGGGATGATAAATGCTGCATTTATTAAAAATGGCAGAAATAGAGGAGGACCATCTCATCTAAACAGCAACAGTCCAGTTCCAAAAACACAAAAACAGAGGAAATCCGGTACGAAAAGACAGATCTCAGGCATGCATTATGATGGTGCTGACCATTGGCCATTACCGATCTATTTAGAAAAAGGAAAACGCAAATATTGCAAGAGCAGGACTTCGTTTTCTAGACATAAATGTACATAATTTAATATTGCTTTGTATTTAACATCAAAAAATATTTTTTTTTTTATTTGTTTCATAGCAAATGATGCAAAAAAGTATAAATAAATGATAAACTTCATACAACCAAATATGTTTAAATTTGTATGCATTAATTCCCAATGTAGCCATATGGCTACCAAACCCTACCACCCACTGAAATACAGATATCAAAAAAAATTTAATGCAGGATCATTTTAAATGCTATTTATACTAGAAAAAACCATTGTTTGATTTTTTTCTACATCTGCTTCTTAATTTGGGAAGGAGAGGGTTAATAGCTTAGCTATTTTTAGCTATTTTTCTTAATTTCTTTATTTTGCACATCAGTTTATCATTTTAAGCTAATGAGTCATCTGCGAGTTTATGAAAACTTGAAAGTGTATACTTATCCTTATGATTATCAAACTATACAAAAGTTGATAGTCTGGCATGCCTTCCTTATTTTATCGATTAGGCATAAGTAAAGGATACCGTCCGGTGAGCTACAAAAAAAAGAAAAAGTGGGCGTGGTCCGCCTTTTTGTCCTGAGTTCAGTGATATACTTCTTTTTTGGCGCAAACGATTTTTTAGGGAGTTAGAGGGGGATGAAGTTAAAAAAAAACTTTTTTTTAAAAAGCCCATATCTTCCAAAATATTCACTCAATTTTTAAAATTAAGGTATCATTGGAAAGCTTATTTAAAGGCCTTTCATATGACGTATCAAAATTTTCGTAAATTCCTTACAAATTTTGTTAAAAAACAAAAAACTCAAATTTTGGTATTTTTTTAGGGAAAAACTGTGATTTTTTTTTTTTTTTGTTATTAAGTATATTAAAAATTATATTCATTTAAAATAGCATAAAAATATCTTTCATTTCATATACTTCATTTCATATTTCAAGACTTCTATATAATTAGCTATCGTGAAATGAAAAGATGTTTTAGTAGTTATAGGTATACAGAGAACCATGAAAAAAGTTGTACAGTAGGCTTTTCTCACACACAAAGGGTGTACTACGCAGAAGGACATCACCGTGGCGGTAGCCACGGTTAGGGCACACGTCCGGACGGATGGCGTAGCCCAGGGTTATTTTTTATAAGCGCGGCCGAAGGCCGCCAACGCAGAAAAGTGTTCTGCGCAAAAGCACTGTGGACCGGGCCATAGATATCACTCCGGAAAGAGAATTCTGGCGGCTGAGGGTTATTTTTTTATAAGCGCGGCCGAAGGCCCCAACGCAAAATCTGTTCTCCGCAAAAGTTTTTTCTTTATCTATCGTATTTATGTGGAGAGTTACTAAACTTTAACCATAAATTCCTCGAAAACGAGGTACGTCCGGCGCCTAAATTTTACGGATTCAGAACACCCTTCCCCTCCCCTACCCCCCGGTAGAAGTCGTTTTTTTGGGGGCGTGTGACATTAGTGGAAAGTTTCCCCATAGATGCTATTGCGGAAGTAGAATTATGCCGGCTGAGGGTTATTTTTTTAAAGCGCGGCCGAAGGCCACCAACGCTATTCGGGGTTCTGTATAAAAGTACTGTTGTCCGCGCTATAGATGCTTTCTTGATATTATACATAACTAACAAGAATTGTTTTGCACGTTTTTAACAAAATTTTCGTAACAAATTATATATCAAATGAAAGGTAATTTAACGTTCTTTTTAATGTAAATAACTTTGTATAGTGTTAATAAGGTCATTTCAACAAAAAAAAAAAGAAAAAACAAAAAAAAATTACCAAAATTAAAGTTTTTTTCTTTTTTACAAAATTTGTGTGGAATTTGGGGAAATATTTATGTATTATATGAAAGGCATTTAAGTAAGCTTTCCAACGATGCCTTAATTTTAAAAATTGAGTGAATATTATGGAAGATATTGGCTTTTTAAAAAAAGGGTTTTTTAAACTTCATCCCCCTCTAGCTCCCTCAAAAATCGTTTGCGCCAAAAAAGAAGTATATCTCTGAAATCAGGCCAAAAAGGCGGACCACGCCCACTTTTGTTTTTTTTTTTAGCTCACCGGACGGTATTCTTTACTTGTTCCATCGATTATTGGTGCATTCATATGCAAGGTTGATGCAATCAAGGCAGATCTAGGAAGGTAGGCTCGGTGGCGAATTCAGAAATTTCCCATGTATTTTGTTATTGTAATTGGTAGTCTAATGTCAAAATGATAATTCGCCTTAGTTAAAATCTGAATTCGCTTGAGACTCGCCCATTCCTATTGGTCATGATGTGAATTCGCTTTGATTTTGACATTACACTCTACCTTTGTAAATAAAAAAGTAGTTTCTGAATTCGCCACCGAGCCTACCTTCCTAGATCTGCCTTGGATGCAATAAGGTTTTCGCAGTGCGCAAAAGCAACTCTGCCATACATTTTGTTGTTGCCCATTTTGCTATTTGAATTCGCAAATGACCATTGGCATACGCGATATTTGAACCGTCCTTTTCACGGTGTATTCGTAAAATTTTTCAGAACTTTATTATCAAGTTAATTGAGCAACTCCGCCAACGCTTACCGCAGAATATTCAATCTTTAAAAAATATTGAATTTTTTTCTGTAAATAAGCCAAAAATATTTGACACTTTTCAGGATGAAAATGATCACTTTAACACGGAGGAAATCACTATTTTAGAAATGCAATGGAAAAGCTACACGCATACCCATGGAAGGGAACTACCTCTACAATAAAGTTTTGGGTAGACGTAAGAAAGCTTAGAAATGCTCTTAACGAAAATCCGGTTGAAGAACTACAATCTTTTGTGTTTAATTTTCTAATCCTACCGCTTAGTAATACAGAAATAGAACGTAGATTTTCTGTTATGAACGTAATAAAAACAAAGCAAAGAAATATAATGCAATTATTTATGTTAAACTCTCTATTGACTGTTAGGTATGGTCTAAAAAGGCTTGAAAAATGTAGTAATAACTTTAAAATTCCTAACGATATTATTAAAGCAATGACTTCAATTAATAATAATTCAACTGTGAATTAAATGAAGATATGCTTTCTGAAATGTTATTGAATCAAATTTTTAACTAAAGTTTAAATATTAACTAGTCGCTATTATAATTTATTTTAATACTGCAATTGAATGTACATACATACATACATATGTAATGGATTGATTTTTTTCATTGTAATAATCTTATTATGCGACGTACATATATAAGTACATACAAACAAATATATGTATGGCTACAATATATAATATATGTATATATAAATATTCATATATGTGAAGTTGTTTTATGTCACGTCATGGGTTGGCTTTCCAATAATGTCACACGCCCCGAGAAAAACGACTTTTACTGGGTTGTAGGGGAGGTGGAGTAGGTTCTGAATCAGTTAAATTTAGGCGCCGGACGTACCTAGTTTTCCCGGAATTTGTTAAAGTTGTTAAATTTTTACCAATAACAACCCCATTTCCTCATTTACAAAACAAATTTCACTCTTTAATTTAGGCACAACACGTATATTACTAATATATTTAATAAATTTTACAATATTGCGTTAAAATCACTTTTATTAAAAATGTTGCTAATAGCGACTTCACAGGGTGTACCACGCAGAAGGACATCACCGTGGCGGTAGCCACGGTTAGGGCACACGTCCGGACGGATGGCGTAGCCCAGGGTTATTTTTTGTAAGCGCGGCCGAAGGCCGCCAACGCAGAAAAGTGTTCTGCGCAAAAGTTTTTTCTTTATCTATCGAATTTATATGGAGTTACTAAACTTTAACCATAAATTCCTCGAAAACGAGATACGTCCGGCGCCTAAATTTTACGGATTCAGAACACCCTTCCCCTCCTCTACCTCCCGGTAGAAGTCGTTTTTTTGGGGGCGTGTGACATTATTGGAAAGTTTCCCCACACCCTTCCCTTCCCCTACCACCTGGTAGAAGTCGTTTTTTTGGGGGCGTGTGACATTATTGGAAAGTTTCCCCCACGTCTTTTTAAATAAATCATTATTTGGAAATTTTTGAAAAAAAAATTTGGCTATTTATTTTAGCTATGAAAAAAATTATTTAGCTATTTTTAGCAATTTTTTTTATTTAATTTAGCTATAAGCTTCAAAATATTCTGGCAACACTGATATGAATCGCGATTCATATTGACAGTGTAGCATTGCCAATCGAGGACAAATCTTTCGGGATTGATCGCACATTTTTTGCAGGGATATATATTAAAAAAAAATTACTTCGTGTTGTTGGTAAATTCCCTCCAATCAAGGTTTGGTTTTCAACATTATATTCTGCTGATATATCGCTCATCTTTCCACTTAAATGAAATATCTTGTGCTATTGTGTATAGTAATTATTTTTAGAAACGTTTTGCCCACTGTAGAAGTTTTGACGCCGAAAGAAGCAAAATACACAAGTAAAACCACTGCAGAATTCAAAAGGCAACAAAAGGTAAAACGTGCTGTTAGTAGGATGCAAATGATACATCGATGTTTTTAAAATATCGATAGTATCGAACGAAAATTCGATGTTTAACATCGATATTTGAAAATTACTCCCCTGCAAGCGCTGTGATAATCATTTGACCAATCAACTGATGATCACATGTGATCCATCACACTCCATCAAGAATTCCTATCACCAAGCAGAGCTCGAGAAATAGGCAATAATCGTCTATGACAACAAATTGGCGACTCGCCGATTTATTGCCTTTGTGAGAAATCGGCAAAATGTCTAATTCATTGCAGCAACGTATCGATTTCTTATTACAAGAAATCAGAAACATTTGTTTCCCCTTCTCTTCTTGTCAATTTGTTGCCTTTATAATAAATTGGAAATAATTATTTGTTTTTACTTAGCGATGAGAAATGAAAATATCAGAAAGCCTTGAAACGAGTCGTTCAGGTAATAAGAAAACGAATCATTGAGGTAATCAGAAAGCGAGTCGACTGTGCGAGTTGCCTTCGGCGGACGTTTTAGTCCGACTAGTAATAAGAAATCGGTAAGATTTCGATATTGCTTGCAATATATTTATTTTCAAAACGACTCGCATTTTTATTGCCGGCAACAAAAAATTTTTGGTGGGATTATTAAGAGCGTGAGTTTCTAAGACAAAGCTGCTCCGCAACTGTTGAGCTCAACAGTTGCCAACAGTTGTGTAGCAGTTGAGTTAAACAGTTACGTCTTAAAGTGCAGACATTGGTGACTTATCTGTAACCTTATAAAACAGCTGATTCAACCAACCTTACGACAAGCTGTGTTACTAGTCATTGGTGCCTTATCGTAATTCTGTAGCTGTATCGTTAACTTACAGACCAATTGGATTTTGGTTAGCAACCCTAAATCCGTAAACAGCTGACACTTGTGAAAGCAGATATAGGAAGGTAGGCGCATAGGCGAATTCAGAAACTTCTTTTTTTATTTACAAAGGTAGATTATAATATCAAAATCAAAGCGAATTCACATCATGGCCAATAGTAATGGACGTGTCTCAAGCGAATTCACATTTTAACAAGGAGAAATATTATTTTGGCATTACAATCTACCACTTAGGCACTCTGCACACGGAGCGTACTCTTTTAGACGCGTATTAGATACTACAGACGAAAGCTGTACGCTTTGATGTCGCGCACGTATATTTCAATTGAAGGCTGCACACGAGTCGTCAGCTTCATGCATTCGTCAAAGTATGCTGGCTACATGTCGCTTGGCGTAAAGCAGTGCTGGTAGCTAGGCGTACTACGCTTAGAAAACAGGAAGAAGAAGACGTTTGTTTACATTTTTCCACATGGTGAAATTTATAAAAGCAGTAAAATTTGTGGAAAAAATTTGTGTATAATTAAAGAAAATGGAAGATTCTATAAAATTTTTCATCTTTTCTATTTAAAGCTTCGAAATTTAAAGCAAATACCGTATAATTAATTTGTTTGTTTGTTTTGTGCAGCGAAGTTTTATGTCGCTTCGTGTGCAGATCTTGAGGCGTAGGGAAATCGACGCTACATGAAATGTCTGGTACGCGTCTATGACGATACGCCTCGTGTGCAGAGTGCCTTACAATAGCAAAATACATGGGAAATTTCTGAATTCGCCTATGCGCCTACCTTCCAAGATCTGCCTCGACAAGTGTCAGCTGTTTACAGATTTACGGCACCACTAACAGCTCACATGGATAGCGATAAAGTTACTATAAGGTTAACGATACAGAAATACTTATAAGTCACCAATGTCTGAACCTTTAGAAACGGCTTGATGAATTTATCAGCTGTTGGGATTTACATAACATGTTGAGCTCAAGTAGCGACCAAAATTTGTAATGGAAAAAATGGCGAAAAGTTGCCAACTGTTGAGCTGAGCGGAACTACTCAACAGTGCATTTCTAAGACAAACCCTCAACAGTTGCGGAGCAGCTTTGTCTTAGAAACTCACCCAATGTGATGGAGTGAAGTGTATACGTGTGAGTTTGCATCTCGCTCCCACTTATGCGTAATCATATGATTTTCTATATATATTTGAACTCTTTCCGCTCTCACTTTATACCCATCAATATTGATGTAAATACCAGTCACATATGATCCATCAAGCGTGATATATTAACCCGTCAAATATGATCCGTCACACTTGATATACGAATCTATCACAGCTGAGCCATCACATTTGATGCATGAACCCTTCACAAATAACCCACAAACAAATCTATCATAGTCGATATTTATTCACAGGTACTATTATATACATATTTGATATAAAATTAGATTTTTAATTCATATAATTTTATATTTATTATGAACTAGCTGACCCGGCAAACTTCGTTCTGCCCAAAATAGATTTCTTTATTAATTTCATTTCAAAAATTGTTATTACACCGGTATTGTTTTTAATAGAAAATTAACGATTTTTCACTACTTCATTGTGTATACAACTTCAAAAATATATAATTTTAGTATTCAGTTTAAGGCTGCACGATACACAACATTTTTAGTTTTCTGTTCCGGATATTTATTTTCACTGAGTATTGGCTATTTGAACCAAGTAAGTAAGAGTATTGATACGTATAGTATACCTCCATAATGGTTTTCAGGCCCTTCCTCCAACCCTTTTAGATATATTCAGCCTCAAAAGTTTAGTACGTATGGGAGGTGCAATGCCCCATTTTTCGATAAATCTTTTTTTTTTTTTTTTTTTTTGGGTGAACATGGTATTGATATCGTACATCTGCATAGTAGAGCTGATGATGCCCGGGTACCCGGGCATCGTTGTTGATGCCGGCTAAGAGCCTATACACACTTGCGACTCAATCGATTTGGTCGAATTGGACTGTTGTATTCACACTACTCCAACTATTTAGTCGAATCGGTGGCAGCTATTCACACTTGAGACTAAGTAGTCGTGCGATTGACAATGACATAGTGTTGCCAATGTTCACATTTTACTCAGCAAATTTTACATTAGTGGTCTTCATATAAAGTGATGAAGTATTAAATTGTTAAAGTTTATCTGCATTCTTACATGAAAGCACCTTCTTGTCAGCTGTCAACTTGATTAATAAATAAAAAACAATAAAATAAACAAAAAGTGCATACATTATTTGGCTTTGTTTCTTATTAAACTAGCAACTAGCTGTCAAGTAAATGAAAAGAGAAAAACGGAAGGAATTACGCTCATAAAGGCGAAACGAACAGAAGTACAAGAAACGGAAAAATAGTAAAAATCAGCCATTAATAATTTTCATGAAATTTCATTTTCATTATTTCTATTTTAAAATGCGATTAATGACATTTGAAGAGGACAACAATATCAAGAAACATATGAAAACGGAAGTAAATATCCTTAGTTAGATAATTCTTGTCTATAACTACACCATTTCCAGATGGATTTTAGAAAGTGTCAACTGGATTTTAGAAAGGGGAAATTGGATCTTAGAAATGTCAATTGGATTTTCGAAAATTTATATAATTATTAATTTATACTTTCATACGCAATAAAGAATTTCTATTCGAAAAATTCTGTGTAAAATTTATTTTAAACGCACATTCTGAAATCCAATTCACGCTTTCAAAAATCCAATTTTGTTTTCTAAAATCCTTTTAACGCTTTCTAAAATCCAATTGACATTTCTAAAATCCAATTTCCCCTTTCTAAAATCCAATTGACATTTCTAAAATCCAATTTCCCCTTTCTAAAATCCAGTTAACGCTTTCTAAAATCCATCTGGAAATGGTG
This sequence comes from Urophora cardui, assembly GCA_960531455.1. NCBI lineage: Eukaryota > Metazoa > Arthropoda > Insecta > Diptera > Tephritidae > Urophora > Urophora cardui. Next base: position 58,246,635 of record OY482674.1, on the reverse strand, counting down.
TAGTTAATAAGAAACGAACCTTTTGTTTTTAAACATTTTGAAAATATTAATTGAAATATTCAATCTCTACAATTTACCAAAAGTGAAATAAAAGTAGTGCTGTCAGCATGGCAACTCTTTCCACTACGAATATCACTGTTGTTGTTGTAGTCGTTCGACTAAATTGTCTCAAGTGTGAATACGTAGAAGGGCGCCTTGCTGATCAAGCAGTTGTACAACTGTTTCAGTTGGAATGAAATTGGGCTGCAAATCCAACTGTTTCAGTTGTACAACTAATTGAATGTAGTGTGAATGCTTCCATACATTCCCATGCAAATCAACATTCGACTTAATCGATTGAGTCGCAAGTGTGTATAGGCTCTAATGCGACAAACGCTGCTTACCACAGTAGGCCGCGCGTTTATGGATGTACAAGATATGTATATATATAAGTTAACCCAAAACGTTTAATCGTCAGCAGAATTCCTTTATAAATATTGTTTGCATAACATCCGCTTAAGACAATACTACAACTGTTATGTTGACGACAAATATCGATGTAAAAAGATACGGCTTATTGCACAGGTAGCGAATTCACCGCGGTTAACAATAAACACCTCAAACTGTGTGATTCGCTTAGTCAGCCTACGCCAAATAAATCGAACGTTGATGAAATAAGACCGGCTAATGAAGAGACAGTCAATTCACTGCAGTTAACGCCTCGCACCGTGAGATGCGCTTAGTCAGCGAACAATAAGTAGCCAAATATCGGTAGCGGCAGCGACATCACCGAATATCGTTGGCAGCGGGTAAAACTTACGCTGCAAGCCCGACGGCAGTGGCGACGGCGGCGAAGGCTTCCCCAACTTAGTTTTTAAGTTAAGTTAACTTTAAGAATCAGAAGATAACTAGAAGCAATAAACGTAAGACGTTATAACATCGAACCCGGCGTAGCTGATTAATTTGTGAAGGCAGGAAGGCATCATAGAATAAGTGGCGCCCAACCGATAAGATACCCACCCGCAGAAGGATCACGGAGATAATATACTTAACATAACATAATATACTTAAATAACAATATGGAATGGAAAACCTTAAAATTGTAAGTTGAGTGCTCGAAAAAAACATAATAAAGAAAGTGACTGTGTAGAAGATTAAATCTAAGGCACTCTGCACACGGAGCGTCCTGTTTTAGACGCGTATTAGATACTACAGACGAAAGCTGTACGCTTTGATGTCGCGCACGTATATTTCAATTGAGGGCTGCACACGAGTCGTCAGCTTCATGCATTCGTCAAAGTATGCTGGCTACATGTCGCTTGGCGTAAAGCAGTGCTGGTTGCTAGGCGTACTACGCTTAGAAAAGAGGAAGAAGAAGATGTTTGTTTACATTTTTCCACTTGGTGGAATTTATGAAAGCAGTAAAATTTGTGTAAAAAATCGGAAAAAATGAGTGTATAATTAAAGAAGGAAGGAAGATTCCGTAAAATTTTTTATCTTTTCTATTTAAAGCAAATACCGTATTATTAATTTGTTTGTTTGCTTTGTGCAGCGAAGTTTCATGTCGCTTCGTGTGCAGATCTTGAGGCGTAGAGAAATCGACGCTACATGAAATGTCTCGTACGCGTCTATGACGATACGCCTCGTGTGCAGAGTGCCTAAATATAATAGTGCTTTAGTAGAAAGAGATAAAAAAAAAAGTGATAGTGAGGAACTTAAATAAAAATCAACTAGTGTTTTGAGTCTCAGCTAGGCTATTATTTCCCATTTTATAACAGTTTGATGAGTAATACTGACAACAGTTTAGAAGAGCTGTTAGACAGAATAAGTAACTTGCAGGTTTCAGGGACAAGGAACACAATGGATGCGAACCAAATAACGATTTTAGTGCAGGCTGCTGTCGCTGCCGGACTGAAACAACAGCAAGAAGCTTTCGAACAGAAAATAGATCGACTTACAGAACAGGTTATGAGTACAAAAACGGAGAAAAAACCACAAACTTTTGAGCCGGTGAAAATCATACCAGGGGTTAAATGTGAAGAGCCTTTAGATCTAGTGAAATCTTTGCCGGAGTTCGATGGACAAATCAGCACTTACGTTTCATGGCGCCAAGCCGCCCACACAGCGTATGAGGTATTTCGGGAATATCGGGGTAGCTCGAGGCATTACCAAGCTGTAGGGATAATTAGAAACAAACTGAAAGGATCCGCTGATGCCGTATTGGCCTCGTTCAATACAGTTCTTAATTTCGACGCTATTATTGCGAGACTGGACTTCACATACGCGGACAAGCGACCGATATACCTTATAGAACAGGAGCTTTCTACCCTTCGTCAGGGCAGCCTTTCGGTTCTAAAATACTTCGATGAGGTGGAGAAGAAATTAACTCTCCTCACAAATAAAACTATTATGACCCACGACGGTTCCATTGCTGAATCAATTTGCGCAAAGTATCGGGCAGACGCATTGAGGGTATTTATTTCGGGTCTGAAAAGACCTTTGTGCAACATTATTTTCGCGTCTCGACCAGACGATTTGCCAAGTGCTCTAGCCTTAGCACAAGAGGTTGAGTCGAATAGGGAACGATACGCGTTCGCTACAAGCTTCGCGGCGTCTAACGAAGACCCTAACAAATTCAAGAGAATCGGTGACAGTACCTCGGAACAAAGAACTCGAGCACCACAAAAGAACCCACATTTTTCTAATAGACAACCGAAAAGGGATAGTAACACAAAATGAAATGAAAATATCAGAAAGCCTTGAAACGAATCGTTCAGGTAATAAGAAAACGAATCATTGAGGTAATCAGAAAGCGAGTCGACTGTGCGAGTTGCCTTCGGCGGACGTTTTAGTCCGACTAGTAATAAGAAATCGGTAAGATTTCGATATTGCTTGCAATATATTTATTTTCAAAACGACTCGCATTTTTATTGCCGGCAACAAAAAATTTTTGGTGGGATTATTAAGAGCGTGAGTTTCTAAGACAAAGCTGCTCCGCAACTGTTGAGCTCAACAGTTGCCAACAGTTGTGTAGCAGTTGAGTTAAACAGTTACGTCTTAAATTGCAGACATTGGTGACTTATCTGTAACCTTATAAAACAGCTGATTCAACCAACCTTACGACAAGCTGTGTTACTAGTCATTGGTGCCTTATCGTAATTCTGTAGCTGTATCGTTAACTTACAGACCAATTGGATTTTGGTTAGCAACCCTAAATCCGTAAACAGCTGACACTTGTGAAAGCAGATATAGGAAGGTAGGCGCATAGGCGAATTCAGAAACTTCTTTTTTTATTTACAAAGGTAGATTATAATATCAAAATCAAAGCGAATTCACATCATGGCCAATAGTAATGGACGTGTCTCAAGCGAATTCACATTTTAACAAGGAGAAATATTATTTTGGCATTACAATCTACCACTTATAATAGCAAAATACATGGGAAATTTCTGAATTCGCCTATGCGCCTACCTTCCAAGATCTGCCTCGACAAGTGTCAGCTGTTTACAGATTTACGGCACCACTAACAGCTCACATGGATAGCGATAAAGTTACTATAAGGTTAACGATACAGAAATACTTATAAGTCACCAATGTCTGAACCTTTAGAAACGGCTTGATGAATTTATCAGCTGTTGGGATTTACATAACATGTTGAGCTCAAGTAGCGACCAAAATTTGTAATGGAAAAAATGGCGAAAAGTTGCCAACTGTTGAGCTGAGCGGAACTACTCAACAGTGCATTTCTAAGACAAACCCTCAACAGTTGCGGAGCAGCTTTGTCTTAGAAACTCACCCAATGTGATGGAGTGAAGTGTATACGTGTGAGTTTGCATCTCGCTCCCACTTATGCGTAATCATATGATTTTCTATATATATCTGAACTCTTTCCGCTCTCACTTTATACCCATCAATATTGATGTAAATACCAGTCACATATGATCCATCAAGCGTGATATATTAACTCGTCAAATATGATCCGTCACACTTGATATACGAATCTATCACAGCTGAGCCATCACATTTGATGCATGAACCCTTCACAAATAACCCACAAACAAATCTATCATAGTCGATATTTATTCACAGGTACTATTATATACATATTTGATATAAAATTAGATTTTTAATTCATATAATTTTATATTTATTATGAACTAGCTGACCCGGCAAACTTCGTTCTGCCCAAAATAGATTTTTTTATTAATTTCATTTCAAAAATTGTTATTACACCGGTATTGTTTTTAATAGAAAATTAACGATTTTTCACTACTTCATTGTGTATACAACTTCAAAAATATATAATTTTAGTATTCAGTTTAAGGCTGCACGATACACAACATTTTTAGTTTTCTGTTCCGGATATTTATTTTCACTGAGTATTGGCTATTTGAACCAAGTAAGTAAGAGTATTGATACGTATAATATACCTCCATAATGGTTATCAGGCCCTTCCTCCAACCCTTTTAGATATATTCAGCCTCAAAAGTTTAGTACGTATGGGAGGTGCAATGCCCCATTTTTCGATAAATCTTTTCTTTTTTTTTTTGGGTGAACATGGTATTGATATCGTACATCTGCATAGTAGAGCTGATGATACCCGTGTACCCGGGTACCCGGCCCATTTACTACCGGGTACCCGGGCATCGTTGTTGATGCCGGCTAATGCGACAAACGCTGCTTACCACAGTAGGCCGCGCGTTTATGGATGTACAAGATATGTATATATATAAGTTAACCCAAAACGTTTAATCGTCAGCAGAATTCCTTTATAAATATTGTTTGCATAACATCCGCTTAAGACAATACTACAACTGTTATGTTGACGACAAATATCGATGTAAAAAGATACGGCTTATTGCACAGGTAGCGAATTCACCGCGGTTAACAATAAACACCTCAAACCGTGTGATTCGCTTAGTCAGCATACGCCAAATAAATCGAACGTTGATGAAGAGACAGTCAATTCACTGCAGTTAACGCCTCGCACCGTGAGATGCGCTTAGTCAGCGAACAATAAGTAGCCAAATATCGGTAGCGGCAGCGACATCACCGAATATCGTTGGCAGCGGGTAAAACTTACGCTGCAAGCCCGACGGCAGTGGCGACGGCGGCGAAGGCTTCCCCAACTTAGGTTTTAAGTTAAGTTAACTTTAAGAATCAGAAGATAACTAGAAGCAATAAACGTAAGACGTTATAACATCGAACCCGACGTAGCTGATTAATTTGTCAAGGCAGGAAGGCATCATAGAATAAGTGGCGCCCAACCGATAAGATGCCCACCCGCAGAAGGATCACGGAGATAATATACTTAACATAACATAATATACTTAAATAACAATATGGAATGGAAAACCTTAAAATTGTAAGTTGAGTGCTCGAAAAAAACATAATAAAGGAAGTGACTGTGTAGAAGATTAAATCTAAATATAATAGTGCTTTAGTAGAAAGAGATAAAAAAAAGTGATAGTGAGGAACTTAAATAAAAATCAACTAGTGTTTTGAGTCTCAGCTAGGCTATTATTTCCCATTTTATAACAGTTTGATGAGTAATACTGACAACAGTTTAGAAGAGCTGTTAGACAGAATAAGTAACTTGCAGGTTTCAGGGACAAGGAACACAATGGATGCGAACCAAATAACGATTTTAGTGCAGGCTGCTGTCGCTGCCGCACTGAAACAACAGCAAGAAGCTTTCGAACAGAAAATAGACCGACTTACAGAAGAGGTTATGAGTACAAAAACGGAGAAAAAACCACAAACTTTTGAGCCGGTGAAAATCATACCAGGGGTTAAATGTGAAGAGCCTTTAGATCTAGTGAAATCTTTGCCGGAGTTCGATGGACAAATCAGCACTTACGTTTCATGGCGCCAAGCCGCCCACACAGCGTATGAGGTATTTCGGGAATATCGGGGTAGCTCGAGGCATTACCAAGCTGTAGGTATAATTAGAAACAAACTGAAAGGATCCGCTGATGCCGTATTGGCCTCGTTCAATACAGTTCTTAATTTCGACGCAATTATTGCGAGACTGGACTTCACATACGCGGACAAGCGACCGATATACCTTATAGAACAGGAGCTTTCTACCCTTCGTCAGGGCAGCCTTTCGGTTCTAAAATACTTCGATGAGGTGGAGAAGAAATTAACTCTCCTCACAAATAAAACTATTATGACCCACGACGGTTCCATTGCTGAATCAATTTGCGCAAAGTATCGGGCAGACGCATTGAGGGTATTTATTTCGGGTCTGAAAAGACCTTTGTGCGACATTATTTTCGCGTCTCGACCAGACGATTTGCCAAGTGCTCTAGCCTTAGCACAAGAGGTTGAGTCGAATAGGGAACGATACGCGTTCGCTACAAGCTTCGCGGCGTCTAACGAAGACCCTAACAAATTCAAGAGAATCGGTGACAGTACCTCGGAACAAAGAACTCGAGCACCACAAAAGAACCCACATTTTTCTAATAGACAACCGAAAAGGGATAGTAACACAAACGATCAACAGGATCAACCAACACCAATGGACATAGACCCATCAGAATCGCGGCTGCGCCAGAATACCAACTGGCGTCAATCGCAAAAAATAAACCAGGGCCAGCAACAATATCGAAGCAACATAAATCAGGGCCCTAGCTTTAACGGAAAACAGCAAATTGCTAAACGCCAAGCCGAATCAGGTAGGAGTACTGGTCCAAAAATGCAAAGAGTAAACAAATTAAGCCAGGAGAGTGAAGAGACCGCCTATTACAAGGAGGCCGAAGAGGCAACCGAGGACCTCGAGGAAGAGCAACTCAATTTTTTAGGGGGACGTCCTTGCTCCCGTGGATCGAGCGAGGAATAGGGCACCATGGGAAAAAAGTGAAATTATTAGTAGACACAGGCGCGTCAAAGAACTACATTAAACCCTTGCCTGAATTTAAGAATATTATTCCGGCATCCACACCCTTTCTTGTTAAGTCACTTCATGGTAATAGCCATGTGAATAAAAAGTATAGAATCAAAATATTTGGTATATGGGCAGACTTTTTCATATTGCCTAATATAGAAACTTTCGACGGTATAATCGGCCTGGATCTACTAAACCAGGTAAACGCGAAAATAGATTTGAGTAGTGGAGTAATGCGACACGACTTCGGAAACGAAAAGCTGTTGTTCCACGAATGTAAGATTGTTAATTTCATTGATATAAGAAGAGAAGGAATTCCTTCTAGTGTCCGAAATCAGTTTTGTAGAATGATAAAGAGTATGAAGAAGGCCTTCGCTGACCCAAACGAGTCTTTGCCCTTCAATACGAATATAGTTGCTACAATTCGAACAAAGACCGAAGAACCAGTATATTCTAAGCTGTACCCATACCCTATGAGTCTGGGTGACTTTGTCAGGAAAGAAATAGCTGATTTATCGGCGAATGGAATCATTCGTCCATCTAGGTCTCCCTACAATAATCCGATTTGGGTGGTCGAGAAGAAGGGTGTAGACCAAGTAGGAAATAAAAAAAAAACGCCTGGTGATTGACTTTAGGAAACTGAATGAGGTCACCATAGAGGATAAATACCCAATGCCGAATGCAATGGTTATATTGTCAAACTTAAAGGGCGCACAATATTTTACCACACTCGATTTAAAATCTGGATTTCACCAGATTGAGCTAGCGGAGAGAGACAGGGAAAAAACTGCCTTCTCCGTTAACAACGGCAAGTACGAATTTTGCCGACTGCCTTTTGGGCTTAAAAATGCCCCTAGTATATTTCAGAGGGCAATCGATGACGTCCTGAGGGAGCAGATTGGCAAGACATGCCATGTTTATGTCGACGACGTAATTGTCTATTCAAAAACAGCAGAAGAGCATTTGAGGGATATCGAATGGGTTTTACGTAATCTTTGTGAGGCCAACATGTGGGTATCAGTAGAGAAATCAAAATTTTTTAAAACTGAAGTTGACTACTTAGGCTTTGTGGTATCAAGAGGGGGTATTAAAACGAACCCCGAAAAGGTTAATGGCATAAAATGTTATGAGCAGCCAACAACACTTCGAGGACTTCGCTCCTTCCTGGGATTAGCCAGCTACTACAGATGTTTTATCAGAGATTTTGCCAGCATAGCAAAACCACTCACTGATCTCCTTAAGGGAGAAAATGGCAAAGCGAGTGCCGCCCAGTCAAAAAAAATTAAAGTCCAATTAACACCAGAGGGTGTAGAAGCATTCAACAAACTTAAGGAAATTCTTGCGTCGGAAGACGTCACATTAACCTATCCTGACTTCTCTAAGCCATTTGACCTGACGACCGATGCATCTTCTAGAGGTCTAGGCGCTGTGCTTTCTCAGGAGAAGAAACCAATAACCATGATCTCAAGAACACTCAGAGATAGGGAAGAACATTTGGCAACAAATGAGAGAGAACTTTTAGCAATTGTTTGGGCTCTCAATACTTTGAGAAATTATTTGTATGGGGTAAATCAGCTCAACATTTTCACCGACCACCAACCTCTGACATTCGCAGTTTCAGATAAAAATCCAAACGCAAAAATCAAACGCTGGAAATCTCTCATAGAAAGCTTTAACGCGAAGATTTTTTATAAACCAGGGAAAGAAAATCATGTCGCCGACGCGTTGTCGAGACAGCACATGAATATGATGGAAGTTGAAATGAAAACAAGTTCTGACTGCGCAACCATACATAGCGAGGAATCGCTTACCTACACCATTGAAACAGTGGGAAAACCTGTGAATTGCTTCAGAAATCAGATAATACTTCAGGAGGGTGAAAGCCCTTCAAAGCAGACTTTTATTATTTTTAGTTCAAAGACGAGGCATGTAATTTCATTTTGTGACGTAGAATCGCTTTTAAAAACAATACAAGAGGTTATTAATGACGGTGTGGTTAATGCAATTCATTGCAGCCTACCAGTTCTGGCAAAAATCCAACACCGACTCGTGGAACTTTACCCCAATGTGAAATTTCGCCATACTGAGAAAATGGTCGCGGATATCTTTAACGAAGATGACCAACATGAAATTATCGTAGCCGAACACAACAGAGCACATAGGGCGGCACAAGAGAATGTAAAACAGATCCTGGCCGAATATTTTTTTCCAAAGATGGATAAAAAAGCAAGAGAGGTAGCGGCCAATTGCCGGATCTGTTCAAAGTCAAAATATGTCCGACACCCAGAAAAGCATGTTATCGCACCAACACCGATACCATCTACCACTGGGGAAATATTACACGTAGATATTTTCTCTACGGACCAAAAATACTTTCTGACTTGTGTCGATAAGTTTTCAAAATTTGCTATAGTACAGAAAATCTCATCTAGAACAATAATCGATGTGAAACCAACAATTTTACAACTTATAAACATTTTCCCTAACGTCAAGACAATATACTGCGATAACGAAAAGTCACTTAACTCACATACCATAAGGTCAATACTGCTGAATTACAATAACGTAAAAATTGTGAATGCTCCCCCGCTCCACAGTACCTCAAACGGGCAGGTAGATCGTTTCCACAGCACTTTGGCAGAGATAGCAAGGTGTCTGAAACTCGAACGAAATCTCAGCGACACCGTTGACTTGATTTTGTTGGCCACTATAGAGTATAATAAATCCATTCATTCAGTAACCAACACGAAACCAATCGACATCCTTCATTCCGGTACGGCCAACATTACGGAATCAATTCGGAACCGTATCAAAAAAACCAGGCTATGGATCGCGAGTATCACAATAAGGACCGTCAAAATAGGACGTACAACGCTGGTGACAAGGTCCTGGTGAGGGCTAATCGAAGACTAGGCAATAAACTTTCAGCTTTATATGTAGAGGAAATAGTTGAACAGGACCTGGGTACCACCGTTCTTATAAAGGGGAGGAGAGTCCATAAGGACAACCTTCGGCCCCCCTGATAGACTAACCCATTAATCAATACTTATTTTAATTGTAGGATAATGACAATGGCATTTATGATGACGACCGCCGCGATGGAAAAACTCACGGACTACACCAACGCCAACTACATTCCGATTTCGGACGGAGAAGCAATAGTATGGGAACATTACGGCTACCTGACGCACTTTACAAACTTGACATTGTACGCAACAATGAAGGATGAGACGAAATCTCTAATCGCTTTATTCCCTCAGTCACACATGAGAACACTATTAGACTCGGATACAGGGCACATAGAAACACTACTACGAACTGCCGATATTCACCACCGACAACCACGAAGTCTAAATTTTCTAGGTACGGCACTGAAGGTTATTGCCGGAACCCCTGATTTCGACGACCACCAGAGACTACAGATGACACAGGATATGCTCGTTGACTCAAACAACAAACAATATAGGATAAACACCCATGTTCAGCAAAAAATATTAGAAATTACAGATAAAATAAACAAAATTATAACCAATGTCAAAAAGGAGCAAATAGATACAGGCCATTTATACGAAACGCTCCTAGCAAGGAACAGGATAATGACAATCGAATTACAGTCTGTCATTAATGCAATAGCTTTAGCCAAACTAAACGTAGTTAGCCCAGTAATATTAGATGGTACCGATGTAAACAAAATAATCAACGAGCACTCAACCAATGTAACAACATTAGAAATAATCGGAATGTCTAGAATTAAGGTTTTACAAAATAAGGAAAATTTGTATTTTATTATAAAGTACCCAATACCTAAGATAGTGTGTAGGTAGATTAGCCTTTTCGCTGTGCCGCATCAAGGGCTAGTACTTCACTTCGGGGACACAAACATTATAGCCGATTGCGGAAGCAAAACATACGCCGTGAAATGCGAAAAATCAACATTCGATATTTTTTGTCAAATATTAAATATCACTACTTGCGGGAAACAGCTGGTCGCAGGAGAGATAGCAAATTGCTCAACCACCGCTAACCATAACAAGGGCATCAATGAGATCGATGACGGGATAATCATAATAAACAATGATACGGCCGAAATCAAGGGCGAGAGCGGAATTTCGAGAACCGTTAAAGGCACCTACCTGTTAACATTCGAACAACAGGTGATAATAAACGGCACTGAATTCCGGAACAGAAATGCTGCCATAAAACGCACGCCAGGGACGCCGACTGCCCAGAAGATAAATCTAGTAGGGCACCTGGAGTCCCTGAGTCTAAGCTACCTACAGGAAACGAACGTGGAGAACATCAACCACATAAATACCTTGAGACGAGAAATCAGTCTTAAAACAACGGCTTTTGTCGTCGTAGAAACGGCAATTACCGTATTGTTAATAACATGGCTGGCTCTCAGTATTCGAAAAAGACTCAGCACAAGGAAGACGATGGAAGCTGCCATACGAAAAATCACTGAGAGGATCGCGGACGACCCTCACTTAGGAAGGGAGGAGTTAACCCAAAACGTTTAATCGTCAGCAGAATTCCTTTATAAATATTGTTTGCATAACATCCGCTTAAGACAATACTACAACTGTTATGTTGACGACAAATATCGATGTAAAAAGATACGGCTTATTGCACAGGTAGCGAATTCACCGCGGTTAACAATAAACACTTCAAACCGTGTGATTCGCTTAGTCAGCATACGCCAAATAAATCGAACGTTGATGAAGAGACAGTCAATTCACTGCAGTTAACGCCTCGCACCGTGAGATGCGCTTAGTCAGCGAACAATAAGTAGCCAAATATCGGTAGCGGCAGCGACATCACCGAATATCGTTGGCAGCGGGTAAAACTTACGCTGCAAGCCCGACGGCAGTGGCGACGGCGGCGAAGGCTTCCCCAACTTAGGTTTTAAGTTAAGTTAACTTTAAGAATCAGAAGATAACTAGAAGCAATAAACGTAAGACGTTATAACATCGAACCCGACGTAGCTGATTAATTTGTCAAGGCAGGAAGGCATCATAGAATAAGTGGCGCCCAACCGATAAGATGCCCACCCGCAGAAGGATCACGGAGATAATATACTTAACATAACATAATATACTTAAATAACAATATGGAATGGAAAACCTTAAAATTGTAAGTTGAGTGCTCGAAAAAAACATAATAAAGAAAGTGACTGTGTAGAAGATTAAATCTAAATATAATAGTGCTTTAGTAGAAAGAGATAAAAAAAAGTGATAGTGAGGAACTTAAATAAAAATCAACTAGTGTTTTGAGTCTCAGCTAGGCTATTATTTCCCATTTTATAACAGTTTGATGAGTAATACTGACAACAGTTTAGAAGAGCTGTTAGACAGAATAAGTAACTTGCAGGTTTCAGGGACAAGGAACACAATGGATGCGAACCAAATAACGATTTTAGTGCAGGCTGCTGTCGCTGCCGCACTGAAACAACAGCAAGAAGCTTTCGAACAGAAAATAGACCGACTTACAGAACAGGTTATGAGTACAAAAACGGAGAAAAAACCACAAACTTTTGAGCCGGTGAAAATCATACCAGGGGTTAAATGTGAAGAGCCTTTAGATCTAGTGAAATCTTTGCCGGAGTTCGATGGACAAATCAGCACTTACGTTTCATGGCGCCAAGCCGCCCACACAGCGTATGAGGTATTTCGGGAATATCGGGGTAGCTCGAGGCATTACCAAGCTGTAGGTATAATTAGAAACAAACTGAAAGGATCCGCTGATGCCGTATTGGCCTCGTTCAATACAGTTCTTAATTTCGACGCAATTATTGCGAGACTGGACTTCACATACGCGGACAAGCGACCGATATACCTTATAGAACAGGAGCTTTCTACCCTTCGTCAGGGCAGCCTTTCGGTTCTAAAATACTTCGATGAGGTGGAGAAGAAATTAACTCTCCTCACAAATAAAACTATTATGACCCACGACGGTTCCATTGCTGAATCAATTTGCGCAAAGTATCGGGCAGACGCATTGAGGGTATTTATTTCGGGTCTGAAAAGACCTTTGTGCGACATTATTTTCGCGTCTCGACCAGACGATTTGCCAAGTGCTCTAGCCTTAGCACAAGAGGTTGAGTCGAATAGGGAACGATACGCGTTCGCTACAAGCTTCGCGGCGTCTAACGAAGACCCTAACAAATTCAAGAGAATCGGTGACAGTACCTCGGAACAAAGAACTCGAGCACCACAAAAGAACCCACATTTTTCTAATAGACAACCGAAAAGGGATAGTTACACAAACGATCAACAGGATCAACCAACACCAATGGACATAGACCCATCAGAATCGCGGCTGCGCCAGAATACCAACTGGCGTCAATCGCAAAAAATAAACCAGGGCCAGCAACAATATCGAAGCAACATAAATCAGGGCCCTAGCTTTAACGGAAAACAGCAAATTGCTAAACGCCAAGCCGAATCAGGTAGGAGTACTGGTCCAAAAATGCAAAGAGTAAACAAATTAAGCCAGGAGAGTGAAGAGACCGCCTATTACAAGGAGGCCGAAGAGGCAACCGAGGACCTCGAGGAAGAGCAACTCAATTTTTTAGGGGGACGTCCTTGCTCCCGTGGATCGAGCGAGGAATAGGGCACCATGGGAAAAAAGTGAAATTATTAGTAGACACAGGCGCGTCAAAGAACTACATTAAACCCTTGCCTGAATTTAAGAATATTATTCCGGCATCCACACCCTTTCTTGTTAAGTCACTTCATGGTAATAGCCATGTGAATAAAAAGTATAGAATCAAAATATTTGGTATATGGACAGACTTTTTCATATTGCCTAATATAGAAACTTTCGACGGTATAATCGGCCTGGATCTACTAAACCAGGTAAACGCGAAAATAGATTTGAGTAGTGGAGTAATGCGACACGACTTCGGAAACGAAAAGCTGTTGTTCCACGAATGTAAGATTGTTAATTTCATTGATATAAGAAGAGAAGGAATTCCTTCTAGTGTCCGAAATCAGTTTTGTAGAATGATAAAGAGTATGAAGAAGGCCTTCGCTGACCCAAACGAGTCTTTGCCCTTCAATACGAATATAGTTGCTACAATTCGAACAAAGACCGAAGAACCAGTATATTCTAAGCTGTACCCATACCCTATGAGTCTGGGTGACTTTGTCAGGAAAGAAATAGCTGATTTATCGGCGAATGGAATCATTCGTCCATCTAGGTCTCCCTACAATAATCCGATTTGGGTGGTCGAGAAGAAGGGTGTAGACCAAGTAGGAAATAAAAAAAAACGCCTGGTGATTGACTTTAGGAAACTGAATGAGGTCACCATAGAGGATAAATACCCAATGCCGAATGCAATGGTTATATTGTCAAACTTAAAGGGCGCACAATATTTTACCACACTCGATTTAAAATCTGGATTTCACCAGATTGAGCTAGCGGAGAGAGACAGGGAAAAAACTGCCTTCTCCGTTAACAACGGCAAGTACGAATTTTGCCGACTGCCTTTTGGGCTTAAAAATGCCCCTAGTATATTTCAGAGGGCAATCGATGATGTCCTGAGGGAGCAGATTGGCAAGACATGCCATGTTTATGTCGACGACGTAATTGTCTATTCAAAAACAGCAGAAGAGCATTTGAGGGATATCGAATGGGTTTTACGTAATCTTTGTGAGGCCAACATGAGGGTATCAGTAGAGAAATCAAAATTTTTTAAAACTGAAGTTGACTACTTAGGCTTTGTGGTATCAAGAGGGGGTATTAAAACGAACCCCGAAAAGGTTAATGGCATAAAATGTTATGAGCAGCCAACAACACTTCGAGGACTTCGCTCCTTCCTGGGATTAGCCAGCTACTACAGATGTTTTATCAGAGATTTTGCCAGCATAGCAAAACCACTCACTGATCTCCTTAAGGGAGAAAATGGCAAAGCGAGTGCCGCCCAGTCAAAAAAAATTAAAGTCCAATTAACACCAGAGGGTGTAGAAGCATTCAACAAACTTAAGGAAATTCTTGCGTCGGAAGACGTCACATTAACCTATCCTGACTTCTCTAAGCCATTTGACCTGACGACCGATACATCTTCTAGAGGTCTAGGCGCTGTGCTTTCTCAGGAGAAGAAACCAATAACCATGATCTCAAGAACACTCAGAGATAGGGAAGAACATTTGGCAACAAATGAGAGAGAACTTTTAGCAATTGTTTGGGCTCTCAATACTTTGAGAAATTATTTGTATGGGGTAAATCAGCTCAACATTTTCACCGACCACCAACCTCTGACATTCGCAGTTTCAGATAAAAATCCAAACGCAAAAATCAAACGCTGGAAATCTCTCATAGAAAGCTTTAACGCGAAGATTTTTTATAAACCAGGGAAAGAAAATCATGTCGCCGACGCGTTGTCGAGACAGCACATGAATATGATGGAAGTTGAAATGAAAACAAGTTCTGACTGCGCAACCATACATAGCGAGGAATCGCTTACCTACACCATTGAAACAGTGGGAAAACCTGTGAATTGCTTCAGAAATCAGATAATACTTCAGGAGGGTGAAAGCCCTTCAAAGCAGACTTTTATTATTTTTAGTTCAAAGACGAGGCATGTAATTTCATTTTGTGACGTAGAATCGCTTTTAAAAACAATACAAGAGGTTATTAATGACGGTGTGGTTAATGCAATTCATTGCAGCCTACCAGTTCTGGCAAAAATCCAACACCGACTCGTGGAACTTTACCCCAATGTGAAATTTCGCCATACTGAGAAAATGGTCGCGGATATCTTTAACGAAGATGACCAACATGAAATTATCGTAGCCGAACACAACAGAGCACATAGGGCGGCACAAGAGAATGTAAAACAGATCCTGGCCGAATATTTTTTTCCAAAGATGGATAAAAAAGCAAGAGAGGTAGCGGCCAATTGCCGGATCTGTTCAAAGTCAAAATATGTCCGACACCCAGAAAAGCATGTTATCGCACCAACACCGATACCATCTAGCACTGGGGAAATATTACACGTAGATATTTTCTCTACGGACCAAAAATACTTTCTGACTTGTGTCGATAAGTTTTCAAAATTTGCTATAGTACAGAAAATCTCATCTAGAACAATAATCGATGTGAAACCAATAAAGATAATTCATTGAAATTTTGTGGCATGAGTTCCGCAATAGACCGGAAGCAAAAAATAGAAAAAGTTTGGAAAATGGGCGTGGCACCGCCTACTTTTAGAAGCAGGAATATACGAGATTTCTGAGCCTATAACCCTACAAATAATTGAGATGTTATGACGAAAATCAGTTTGTACACTTTAATAACTTGCGGTAATACATGCTCAAAAATGTAGCGAAATCGGTTTATGACCACGCCTACTTTTCAACAAAGATATTTCTGGAAAACCCTTTAGGAATTTGTAACGTGATATCTTTGTAACTAGAAGTCATAAAGGAATGAAATTTTGCACAAAGAATAATATTCATATGCTTAGTTGGATGACTGATACAATTTTTGAAAATGGGCGTGGTTACGCCTATTTTATGCAGCACTCGCTTTATATAAATCACACCGTATTTCCCTCAAACGCAAACAAACAATGAAAGCATACAGCTGAGTATCTAATGTTCGATTCCACTCGAAGTTAGGCTTCCTTACTTGTTTTTTTTTTTATAATATCCTCTAACAAATAAAACTTTGAATTTAAGCAAAATATTGTTTTTATTTAATAGTTTTGAAGTATCTTCGTTGTATGCATATAAGTGCAGCAAACAAGTAACTTATAAATCAAGTTTCAAAAATGAAATTATCGTTAATGCAGAAAACTCGTATCTTAAAAAATTCGTTTTATGCGTAAACTAACATAGATAAGTATATAATTTTTAATTGTGCACATAGTTATAATTCATGTCTTAATAATTGCATTAAAATCTTTACATAAAAAACGACGGTAAAAAAAATAAACAGTTTTTTTTGTTTCCTGAAAAGTTTCCTTATTTAAGATACGAGGTTGAGAAAGTAAGGCATCGATATAGTATATGAAAATATGCAGGCTCCACTAAACAAGTCGGTTCTTCAGATCAGCTGACTTCTTGTTCTTCTTCAACAGCTATCCAATTTGTTTACTTCTGCATATTCTATACATGCATTCGTGTTTACAATTCGTCAAATTCTTCGTTCTCTGAGTTTATCCATCATTCGCCCGTGACCTGAATGTCAAATTATTTCGTCTTCCTTACAGTTTTGACATCTTGGTCAGGAGAGTTCGACATTAAGGTCACGGCGTGTATGTGTTTATGTATCTTGAGCCGACCTGTTAAATTGACCTTGAATTTATGTGTGTTTTGAAAACACATTAGGCGAGTTCCCCTCCAGATCCAAATAAAAATTTTTCGTGCAAATGGAACAACAATTTTGTGATCCTGATATTTATCTAGATCCATTTCGGGTCCGTATAGATTGTAATAGATTTTTTTTGATCCAGATAAACATCAGGATCAAAAAATTGTTGTTGCAGGTGCTTGCAAATTTTTTGTTCGGATCACTGTTACGGGAAATCACCTATTAATAAAGCATTAAAATACGCAGTAAGACTTGGGATCATCGTTTTATTAATCCGGGAGTACCTACTTGTCAATAGATACTCTATTACTCCATATACTTCGTGTATAAGCATACAATTTTTTATACTCGCTTTTAACATTGTATGTCCTAGGAAGGGAAGTAATAAACACAAACAAAATAAAACAAAACTGAAAAAATTTTGATATTGCTCGGAAAGGATATCAAATAGAGTACTCTTCTGCTCTCGCTTGGGGAGATCTCGCTCCAAGTTCTACTTGGTAATTTCGTAATTTTTTTTAGCTTCTTTTTTTAGCTTTAAATTTTTTTTTTTTATGTGTGAAACAATTTTTTTGGCTTTTTCTAGCTTTTTTTTTTGAGAATCTAGCTGGAACTCTGGAAAAGTTCTGGCAACACTGGTCTCCACGTGGCTAATCGTGATTCAGTTTGACATTTCTCTTTCTTGTTCTTCTTAAATGTTTGTATGTTTCAGTGTTGCCGTTTTAGCCATTTGGTGGCTAGATTTAGCCACCGCCGTGTTTTTTTAGCCACCAAAATTTGGGTTTTGCCACTAGCCACGTTTTTAGCCACCGCTTGTAATGAACCATAATTTTGCACATAGGAAGGATGTGGTAACGCTAATTCCATTCAGCGATTATCACAAATCGATTTAAAGGCCCTTGGCAACTTACAATCTGGATTGTCCAATTTGGGTGTTTTTTTGAGTGAGTTAGTCAAATTTGATTGTTTTTTGTGTGTGTTAGTGCAATCGCCAGCCGTCGTGCTACACGTACACGATTGTAAGTTGCCAAAGGCCCTAAGTGTTATAAAACAAAACAAGTAACGCAACTATCGATAAATGCCTGTTAATAATCGCTAGTGGAATAGTATTCTGTCGATGAAAGTTCGTATAAGGATCTAACTGACTTTGTATATTGTTTGCTACTTCTACCACTTAGCAACGCCGAAAAGGAAGGAACTTTTTCCATAATTAATATTGTCAAAACCAAAAAATCGAAACAAAATGAATCTTACAATGTTGAATTTTAACTATAAGAAATGGCTTAAAGAATGTAAAACAATGTCGCAATGAATTTGAAAGAACAGAAGATCTCATTAAATTAATGAAGAAAGAATTAATTTATGAAGAGAAAGAGTCAATTAGTGATGCCGACATAATGATAGATATTGAATGTGATATCTAATTGTTTTAGATATAGTTAAGTACATACTATGTATATATGAATATGTTATTTTTACACAAATTTATGATTTTTTCCTTATATTATTTGCAATAGTTTTGTGCCTGAATTTTAAAAATAAATTTAAAACATGTTAATTTGCAACAAAATTTTTTAGCCACCATTTTTAGCCATGAACCAAATTTTTTAGCCATTTTTAGACACAAATTAAATCAAATCTAGCCACCACGAAAATTTTTCAACGGCAACGCTGGTATGTTTGCTTATTTTTGCGTCTTTGTTTTGGTCTGTGTGAGATTTCGATAGATTTTCGATACAAAATTAGAGAAGACATCGATATCATCGAGGTTGGCAAGATGATTCAGAATGAAACAGTGTTTCAATCTTCACTCGCTCTCAGAAATTTGTATAGAAATTGGCGAGTTTCGGCACTGGTTTCCGTGTCGAAACAAGATTGAGAGAGAAAATGCAGAAAAAAGAGCGAAACACGTTATGTGGAGACATGGTATTACATATCCGTCAAAGTACATCTAGGCCTGTTCGGTGAGTGCACTGAAAGTGTAGAACACTGATGGGCGTTTTGACTCATATGCAGTGTTGCCACTGAAAAAAAATTTTACCGACCAAATTACCGCCCAATTCCGCCAAAAAAGGCCCAAAAATCAGAAGTCAACTTAAAATGGAATTACATATTTATTTTTAAATACATATGTACATACTAAGTAATCTTGACTCCCACTCATTTAATTCAGAACTAACACTAGACTGTCGCCGATCTCTAAAGGAGATGGCCAAACAGACCTGTCTGCACCTCGTGTAGGTCCCGGGACATAGGGATATCAATGGCAATTGTAGGGCGGATGAACTTGCGAGGCAGGGCACTACCGAGCAGGTTCTTCCATAAGGCATAGGTAAGCCTTAGCAACAAACGAGCTAATTCTTAAACAGCATGTCTATAAACTAGCAAGCGATAGATGGCAACAGAAGCCAGTATGTCGAACATCAAGGCAAATCTGGCAGAAATGGGTTCACAAGCGATCCCATCAAATAAGTACTCTAAGGAGAGATGACATCTCGAACCTTGTGGTGGTACTCACAGGACACTGCCTCATCGGGAAACACGCAGAGAGGCTAGGTGCACCCTAGCGCAGATGCTGCATAAGCTGGAAAGATGATGAGGCGAGGAGACAATCGAACACCTCATCTGCCATTGCTTTGCTCGGCTCTTAACAGCGGAAGACAACGCTTTCTTGGGACTTCCTTCCTGGATAGCCTATGTAAAGTCACTAAGAGCCTATACACACTTGCGACTCAATCGATTTAGTCGAATGTTGATTTGCATAGGAATGTATGGAAGCATTCACACTACATTCAATTAGTTGTACAACTGAAACAGTTGGATTTGCAGCCCAATTTCATTCCAACTGAAACAGTTGTACAACTGCTTGATCAGCAAGGCGCCCTTCTACGTATTCACACTTGAGACAATTTAGTCGAATGACTACAACAACAACAGTGATATTCGTAGTGGAAAGAGTTGCCATGCTGACAGCACTACTTTTATTTCACTTTTGGTAAATTGTAGAGATTGAATATTTCAATTAATATTTTCAAAATGTTTAAAAACAAAAGGTTCGTTTCTTATTAACTACACCATATCCAGATGGATTTTAGAAAGCGTTAACTGGATTTTAGAAAGGGGAAATTGGATTTTAGAAAGCGTTAACTGGATTTTAGAAAGGGGAAATTGGATTTTAGAAATGTCAATTGGATTTTAGAAAGGGGAAATTGGATTTTAGAAATGTCAATTGGATTTTAGAAAGCGTTAAAAGGATTTTAGAAAACAAAATTGGATTTTTGAAAGCGTGAATTGGATTTCAGAATGTGCGTTTAAAATAAATTTTACACAGAATTTTTCGAATAGAAATTCTTTATTGCGTATGAAAGTATAAATTAATAATTATTATTTCTAAAGTCCAATTTCCCTTTTCTAAAATCAAATCGACATTTCTAAAATCCAATTTTCCCTTTCTAAAATCCATTTGGCTATTCTAAAATCTAATTTCCCCTTTCTAAAATCCAATTGACATTTCTAAAATCTCATTTCCCCTTTCTAAAATCCAATTGACATTTCTAAAATCCAATTTCCCCTTTCTAAAATCCAATTGACATTTCTAAGATTCAATTTCCCCTTTCTAAAATCCAGTTGCCGCTTTCTAAAATCCATCTGGAAATGGTGTAGTTATAGACAAGAATTATCTAACTAAGGATATTTACTTCCGCTTTCATATGTTTCTTGATATTGTTGTTCTCTTCAAATGTCATTAATCGCATTTTAAAATAGAAATAATGAAAATGAAATTTCATGAAAATTATTAATGGCTGATTTTTACTATTTTTCCGTTTCTTGTACTTCTGTTCGTTTCGTCTTTATGAGCGTAATTCCTTCCGTTTTTCTCTTTTCATTTACTTGACAGCTAGTTGCTAGTTTAATAAGAAACAAAGCCAAATAATGTATGCACTTTTTGTTTATTTTATTGTTTTTTATTTATTAATCAAGTTGACAGCTGACAAGAAGGTGCTTTCATGTAAGAATGCAGATAAACTTTAACAATTTAATACTTCATCACTTTATATGAAGACCACTAATGTAAAATTTGCTGAGTAAAATGTGAACATTGGCAACACTATGTCATTGTCAATCGCACGACTATTTAGTCTCAAGTGTGAATAGCTGCCACCGATTCGACTAAATAGTTGGAGTAGTGTGAATACAACAGTCCAATTCGACCAAATCGATTGAGTCGCAAGTGTGTATAGGCTCTAAAGTGAATTAGTTCACTGAAGAGAGCGCTCAACAAAGTGAACTAAATTTCCCAACTCTAATAGATATGCGAATAGTGTGTTTCACTAACAATAAAAGAACTTTACACGGGAAAGATAAAATGTTTAGCGTCTGAGAAATTGTCTCCACTAAAAATATTCATATTACAAATCGGACCAAAATTGATTTTAGCCGCCCAACAGCCCAAAGTAAATTTATCGGACCAGATTTGGTCCGAAAGGCCCAATTTCGGCATCACTGCTCATATGAGCAGTTACTCTCAGCACACGTATTCTTACGCTCTTATTTCAGTCGCTGTTGAGAGCGAAAAATCAATTGAGTCACAGTGGTGTTAGAACAGAATTTTCATGGCAGTTGTGTTTCAGCAAGCAAAGGGATGGCACGTATCGTTGCTTTGCTTTTATTTTTTATGCAATAGTAAATTATGCGCTATTTAATGAATGAAAGCATTTAGGGCAATTCTAAATAATTTTTCACTGCGAACAGTGGGAGTGAGAAACACATATAGGTACGCGCATAAATAGTATCATAAAACAATCAAGCGACGCACGATGTTGCTTCGCTGTTGTTTGTTAATCAACTGACTGCAAATGTTCTTTGTCCCATGGTAGCCACTTTACGCTCGCGGTTACCAATACATGCTTACATTTCATTTGCCCACCAATGGTGTAGAACAGTATAGGGCAGAACAACATCTGGCAGTTGTCAGAGCATTTTAGTGCAAAGGCTTCAACGAACGAAAACTAACGAAAATGTTGATTTAGTGCAAACCAGCTGATTTATGTAAACAAACAATTCTCAATGATCAAATTTATGATGTATTGTGGAACGATCATCCGTCATCCCTTGTCAAGTTTGGTTTGGAGACAAACCGGTTTCGGCTAATATGCGCCATCTTCAGTGTCTTTTTTCGTTCTGAGTTATTTTGTGTAAGTTCGATAGTACTTAGAGCCTATACACACTTGCGACTCAATCGATTTGGTCGAATAGGACTGTTGTATTCACACTACTCCAACTATTTAGTCGAATTGGTGGCAGCTATTCACACTTGAGACTAAATAGTCGTGCGATTGACAATGACATAGTGTTGCCAATGTTCACATTTTACTCAGCAAATTTTACATTAGTGGTCTTCATATAAAGTGATGAAGTATTAAATTGTTAAAGTTTATCTGCATTCTTACATGAAAGCACCTTCTTGTCAGCTGTCAACTTGATTAATAAATAAAAAACAATAAAATAAACAAAAAGTGCATACATTGTTTGGCTTTGTTTCTTATTAAACTAGCAACTAGCTGTCAAGTAAATGAAAAGAGAAAAATGGAAGGAATTACGCTCATAAAGGCGAAACGAACAGAAGTACAAGAAACGGAAAAATAGTAAAAATCAGCCATTAATAATTTTCATGAAATTTCATTTTCATTATTTCTATTTTAAAATGCGATTAATGACATTTGAAGAGAACAAAAACATCAAGAAACATATGAAAACGGAAGTAAATATCCTTAGTTAGATAATTCTTGTCTATAACTACACCATTTCCAGATGGATTTTAGAAAGCGTCAACTGGATTTTAGAAAGGGGAAATTGGATCTTAGAAATGTCAATTGGATTTTAGAAAGGGGAAATTGGATTTTAGAAATGTCAATTGGATTTTAGAAAGGGGAAATTAGATTTTAGAAATGTCAATTGGATTTTAGAAAGGGGAAATTAGATTTTAAAATAGCCAAATGGATTTTAGAAATGTCGATTTGATTTTAGAAAAGGGAAATTGGACTTTAGAAACTGTAAATTGGACTTTCGAAAATTTATATAATTATTAATTTATACTTTCATACGCAATAAAGAATTTCTATTCGAAAAATTCTGTGTAAAATTTATTTTAAACGCACATTCTGAAATCCAATTCACGCTTTCAAAAATCCAATTTTGTTTTCTAAAATCATTTTAACGCTTTCTAAAATCCAATTGACATTTCTAAAATCCAATTTCCCCTTTCTAAAATCCAATTGACATTTCTAAAATCCAATTTCCCCTTTCTAAAATCCAGTTAACGCTTTCTAAAATCCATCTGGAAATGGTGTAGTTAATAAGAAACGAACCTTTTGTTTTTAAACATTTTGAAAATATTAATTGAAATATTCAATCTCTACAATTTACCAAAAGTGAAATAAAAGTAGTGCTGTCAGCATGGCAACTCTTTCCACTACGAATATCACTGTTGTTGTTGTAGTCGTTCGACTAAATTGTCTCAAGTGTGAATACGTAGAAGGGCGCCTTGCTGATCAAGCAGTTGTACAACTGTTTCAGTTGGAATGAAATTGGGCTGCAAATCCAACTGTTTCAGTTGTACAACTAATTGAATGTAGTGTGAATGCTTCCATACATTCCCATGCAAATCAACATTCGACTAAATCGATTGAGTCGCAAGTGTGTATAGGCTCTAAGACCGGCTAATAGTGCAACTCTAATGAACCGTATGCAGATGCGTATGCGTGTGCGTGTCACTGACAGCCGTGTTGCATACCTGTGTTTAAATGAGGCAAACTCCAGTGGCACGGATGTAAATGCACCACACGCATAGAAAATTCGAAGATGGTTTCGAACACGCATTCGAACGCAGCTAAGTTGAAAATTTTCTACTTCTATGCGTTTTCTATGCGTGTTGCAGCCAATATTAGGTTGGTTGCTACATCGGTATACATATTTTTTGGTAAAAACTTCGTTAAATTGATTTAAAGTGAAGTAGTGAAAATGTGTTTGCCAGCAGAAATGTTAATTAAAAGGGGTTTTAAATATATTTAGAGATGGTTAATATTAATTATATGTTAATTACTATCTGAATACCCATGTACATATTTAGTACATGAATTTAAATTACATATACATATGTAGTTACCCGTGTGTAAATACATAATTGAAACTTAAATAAGTTTAACTGTAAAAAATAATTAAGTGAAGTGGGTATTCTTTTGAATAGGGAGTTTTCGCCATGGTATAACAGAACACCAGATTTCAGAGGTTGTGCATATACATATTTGTATTAACCAAAAATTTCAGTCTTATATTTTAAGGCAAAGAAACTGTAATTCTTACAATACATAAAAATCAACGGATAGCAATTTGGCAATATGGCCGCTGTGGTGCAATGGGTAGAGTGCTCGTCTGCTATACCAGAGGCCTCGGGTTCTAACCCCAGTCCAGACAAATTCAAAAAAAAATTTTTTCTAATTAAGTAAAACCCAATTATTGGGTTTTTAGAAATAGCGGTCAAATTTCGGCAGTGGGCGGCATACCCTCCGAGTGTATTTCTGCTATGAAAAAGCTTCTCACAAAAAATGCATTCGCCGTTCGCAGCCGGCATAAAACTGTAGGTCCACCCAATTAGGAAAAACAAAAGGAGCACTTCTTGAATAGGGAGAGAAGCTCGGTCATTAAACTCGTCACGTTCCCGAATGGTACGTGTTTTTTTTTAATAATTTTAACGTATTCCGTATATACGGTAATAACACTTCCTATCATAATTAATATCAATTCTAAATCCCCATTCATTATACATTTCATTGAATCTTTCGCGAATTGGTAAAATATGTATTTTCAAAAATAACAACGGTGGAAATTGTATATATGTATGTATGTAGTGTAATTGACAGACGCAACCATACGCATACACTGGAGCAGCCAGGGCCGCACGCAAGAAAACGTTTAGATGCGCATACGCACACGCATTCGCATACGGTACATTAGAGTTGGACTATAATGAAGAGACAGTCAATTCACTGCAGTTAACGCCTCGCACCGTGAGATGCGCTTAGTCAGCGAACAATAAGTAGCCAAATATCGGTAGCGGCAGCGACATCACCGAATATCGTTGGCAGCGGGTAAAACTTACGCTGCAAGCCCGACGGCAGTGGCGACGGCGGCGAAGGCTTCCCCAACTTAGGTTTTAAGTTAAGTTAACTTTAAGAATCAGAAGATAACTAGAAGCAATAAACGTAAGACGTTATAACATCGAACCCGGCGTAGCTGATTAATTTGTCAAGGCAGGAAGGCATCATAGAATAAGTTATATATACGTATGTTGATATGTATGTGCGAACCATGTGTGTGGCTGAGCATTTGTACGGTACATATATGTGTGTAAATATGTAGGCAGTTGTTTACATATGTTTAATATACATTTGAGGCAAATATAAGAAATGCGCATATGGCGCAGTAGTTTTTTGATGATTGAATATATGTATATATGTATGTACTTATGAGATTAGCACCGCTGTACATGTGTACATACATATGTACAAACAAATGCATGTGCATCTGTGTATAAATTTTTATTTTATGCCATAAAACAGGCTAAATTAGCATTATCTCAAGTTAGACTACTTTAATTTGCGGGCACTGATATGTGTGCATATGATTGGTTTATTTTAAAACTCAATCCTTTTTAGTCAGCTTAGGTAGTTGGCTATGAAGTTTTGTTTTCGGCTAACTTGTCTCGATACATTCATATATATATATATGTATATATATACCTACTAGGTAGATGCTATGTACATACATACATATATATACCACCTAAGCTGACTAAAAAGGGTTGAGTTTTAAAATGGACCTATCATATGCATTAACGAGTGGAACATCCCGGGGTGGGTTAACGACTCGATCAGTTGATGTCAGATTGTTGTTGACAACAGACGTTTGTCCAATGATGTGCGGGCATACGTATGGAAACACGCATTTGTGTTTACACACCTACAAACAAACATATATACGTATGTAGGAAACATACACGTATTACTTGATCCGCCATCGACCTGCTAGAATGGCAAGCCGAATAATAGTTTTGTTCGTTTACGGATATTTTTTGATGTTTTTCGAAAACTTTTAAAAACAAACACTTTAGTTTTGTTCGTTTACGGATATTTTTTGATGTTTTTCGAAAACTTTTAAAAACAAACACTTTGTCGCCGTTTTTTTACGCCAAATCTCCAACAGAAGAGAACCAACTGAGAGAGAAAACTGACATTTCATTTTGTGAGAAGCTGTTGAATTCTGTTGGACACATTTTTGCCAACAGCAATTTTCCAACAGGAAAACAGCTGATCAAACAACAGCTGACTTGAATTTTTGCAAGTAACAAGATTTGCAAAATATACAAATCAATTATAAAATTGGAAAAATACACTAAATTGGCAACAAATATGGATAAATTAAATATGCAAAATAAGTTACATACTTTTTGCGAAGTATTTATATGTATATTATGTACCTTAGTAAATTGTAATCTCCTTTGCGGGAATATATATTAACGGGGCCGCTGTGGTGCAGTGGGGAATGGTGTGGCGGACAGTGGCTAGTCTGCCATACCAGAGGTCATGGGTTGGATCCCCAACCTGGATAGAGGGAAAATTTGTATATAATGATCCACGATCCGATAACAATTAATTTTGCAGAGGGTAGGGGTGGTCTCACAGATCACAAAAAAACAAGGTACTACCCTCCGGACGCTTATAGTTCAGGAGACATTCCTTGTTAAATTAATGTATGTATGTGTAGAACATCTTTCTGCGTTGGCGGCTTTTGGCCGTGCTTCAATAAAATTACCCTCAGCCGGCAGAATTCTCTTTCTGGATTAATATCCATGGAGCAATCCACAGTTGTTTTGTATAGAACACCTTTTGCCTTCAACCGCGCTTTACAAAAATAACCCTCAGCCGGGAGAATTCTATTTCTGGAGAACTTTAATATTATAATTTAATAATAGTTGAAAGTCTTAAGATAAGATGAATTATCATCTACAGAATATTTCCTGAAAGTTTCACTGAGCCTGGATAGACAACAAATTCTAACTAAAACCCAATTATCCGGATTTTAAAAATAGCAGCCACTCTAGGCAGTGGGTGGCACACCCTCCGAGAGTAGTTCTGCAGTGGGTCGGCTTCAGTATAATGCGCCCGCCGTATTTATTTTCAAACGACTGGAACTTTCGGGAAATCTTCTATGGATGTTAATTTTACTAATTATAACACTCCCGATCGCTCCGCAGATATAATTCGAGAAAGGAAATTTTGCTGGCTGGGGCTATTTTTTTTAAAGCGCGGCCAAATGCCGCCAACGCAAAAGTTTGTTCTACTCAAAAGTACTGTGGATCGGTCCATAGAGGGTTATTTTTTTAAAGCATGGCCAGGGCCGGGTGCATTAAATTTAAATCTCTTCTGCGGGGCAGCAGACGCGAAGACATACTGCGGTGGAAAACAGTATGGACATGGGTACAAAGAAAAGCAATTGTTAGTGTGATAATTATTACAATGAAATCCTATTTATTAGATAATAACAGCGAACCCCAGCGGGTTAGGGGGTCTAGAATATACCCGTTGTAAGGAATGCCTGTCGTAAGACGCGACTAAAATCCACCGGCCTAGAAGGTTGATTATGGCCAGGAAAAATCGTTCGCACGACAGTCAGGCTAGTGTCAGAAGGGACTAGTACCCGAGCGTACCGGATTTATCCGGCAAAGGACTGTCACATCCCCTACACTCCCCAAAACCTTCGGGGAGTGTCTTGGTGGCTACAACAACAACAACATGAAGTTAATTGTATTGCAGATACATACATACATATGTGCATATATCTCCACTGTTTTCAGGCAGAATTGTAACTCCATTAGCATTTATATAGAACAAACAGTGCCGATTTATTGTAAAAGAGAGTTCCGGATGCATTTCCGAACTTCAAAAAACCTTTGTGCGAGCCTATGCGAACGATTTTTAGATTGAGGAGGTTATCGCGAAGTGACAAAAGACTGACCAAAACGAAACCCAAAACGAATCAAAAGAAATTAAATAAGAAAAAAACTATGTTTTATTTTATTATTTTTATGTTATATGTACATATATACATAATTAACAGCAATAATTTCCACCAATTTTATTATCATTTTAATTTTAATCCTTTTTATCCTTTGAATTTGGGGCTTGTGAATGTAAATAAAAATCAGCTGTTTGCCAAAGCTGTTGAACTCTGCAAATTTTGTGTTCGTTTACCTCTTACGATATTTTTCTCTTGTGAGAGGATAGGTGACATTTTTCTCCAACACCTGGCTGTTGGAGGCTGCTGAGTAAATGCTGTTGGAGAAAGTACGCGAACAAAGCTAATACTAAGCACTTTGTTCGGTTTTAATTATTGCGCTCGCATGAAACTCACGTATTAAATACGTGTGAGAAGCTTGTTCTCAGCACCAGCTCAGTGAGCCAGGCCGTGCCGATAATTGCAATAGAGCGTTCGAAGTATTTGGCAGTGACTTCTTTATATATTAGGTCTGTTTCCTTTTACCTTGGACACGTGGTGACATAAATTTACTTACCATTTTCATGTCCACTTTTTTCAATTAAAATAATCAATCTTGTTTCATTTTTTCCTCTGCTCTTTCTTCTTCTTTGCTTTTGCATCCCACCAGCAATATTTGCTAGTGGAAATCAATTAATTAAAAATTAAATTCTCTCGCGCTTGCTGGCATCAAAGTACGGAAACACAAAATTAGTAAAAATATATTATATTGGATAGTACGGAAACAGACATAAGTTCACATCAACACTTCGAAGTTGGCTGCGATTCAAGGCAGCGGCAGCGAATTAAGAATTTGGGCTAAACGGAGCGGTGCTGCCAGCTGCCTCTGCTGTATTATGTGCCGCTTCATTGCAAACTGTAGTTTCTAAAAATCAGCTGATTTCGAAAAACAATCGCTGCTACTGCCACAGCGCTATTGTAATTCCGGCTTAAGGTTGTGATCTTCAATGCAATTTTAGGCTAAAACAATTTTGGTTTGCTCGTTACCTATCGGTATATTAATATATTTACAGACATGCAATACAAACTAGGTACCTATGTACATGCATATGTGGAAAAATATGGCGATCAATCTCTAAAAGTATAGGTACCTACCTAGTCCAGGATCATTCTGTAAACATAAGCAATAAAGATACATATATAAATTAAACTTCTCAGTTTAATGAGCCTTTGAAGTTGAATACTTTCATACGCAATAAAGAATTTCTATTCGAAAAATTCTGTGTAAAATTTATTTTACGCACATTATGAAATCCAATTCACGCTTTCAAAAATCCAATTTTCGTTTTCTAAAATCTTTTTAACGCTTTCTAAAATCCAATTGACATTTCTAAAATCCAATTTCCCCTTTCTAAAATCCAGTTAACGCTTTCTAAAATCCATCTGGAAATGGTGTAGTTAATAGAAACGAACCTTTTGTTTTTTTTTTTTTAACATTTTGAAAATATTAATTGAAATATTTAATCTCTGCAATTTACCAAAAGTGAAATAAAAGTAGTGCTGTCAGCATGGCAACTCTTTCCACTACGAATATCACTGTTGTTGTTGTAGTCGTTCGACTAAATTATCTCTAGTGTGAATACGTAGAAGGGCGCCTTGCTGATCAAGTAGTTGTACAACTGTTTCAGTTGGAATGAAATTGGGCTGCAAATCCAACTGTTTCAGTTGTACAACTAATTGAATGTAGTGTGAATGCTTCCATACATTCCCATGCAAATCAACATTCGACTAAATCGATTGAGTCGCAAGTGTGTATAGGCTCTAACCAGCGATTAAATTAACCGGAGATGGTGAAACCGGCCCTTATTGAACCATGAATAATTAAGGTTGTTCTCTCTCTGTGATTTTGGCCTGGCAAATTTGCCGAGATGACATAAGTGTGATAAATTTGCCGAGCACAAAAACAAAATACACGTCTTGTCAAATTTGGAGCTTCGGCAAATTTCTCATACCCCAACCCGTGATATGTGATATCATGAGAAAAATATCACGGGAAATGCAACCATGTTATTACATTCACAATGGTCTTCTATGAGAACTGAGTTTGAATTTATGTTTCTAGTTCTTTTTTTTTAACTATTTTATTTTATTCAGATAAAAAATTAATTAATTCGAAATTGAAGCAAGCAAAGCAAAGCGACAACAGTTGTATAAAGAGTGGAAAGAATATGACTAACATGCTAGTTCACAATGAAGTCAGTTAGAATTTTATTTTCTTAAAGGTGCGCTCTCTCTGTGTGGCAAATTTCTCAAGATATCATGATATCTCGGCAAAAATATTAGACACAGAGAACAACCTTATTCTGAATTCGCTGCGAGTATATCACACACCAGGGCCCCGAGGCGGATCGAAGAGCTTATTAATTGCTAATACCTTGGTTGGTACGTACCAAGGTCGAACAATAAGGTTATAGCGCTGGTTATAATAGCCGGGACGGGACGGAAGCCGTACCGATATAGAACGGTGACAAACTTAAGGCAGTTATAATAATGCGTTAACTGCCGTCTTTGACATTTGCCACAGCTGTAAATATTGTGCTTTATTTACCAATTTAAAACAGAAAACTTTCAATTTGTTGGTGATTTCATGACGACGCACGCCGTTATTAAGTCTTTCCTCGAATTCGGTCATTTTTATTTTATAAAATGTTTAAATAAATTGTTTGATAACATACCGTCTGTTTGTCACAGCAAAGAGAACTGTCAAATTGCCGTAAGGATACGGAAGAAATCTAAAATCAACAGATGCTTACGGTTCTCGCCGTTTTCTACCGTTCATTGTAATCAATCACATGCCTTTCACATACAATAGATATAAAAGTGACAGCTCCATCCGTTGCGTTACGGCTATTATAACCAGCGAGTATCGCAGTGCAGAAAAGCAACCCTGCACATGCAGAAGCACCACAGAATAAATAAACAATTTACATGGAGTGTGTATGTACGAATGTATTTCGGGTTGCGAGAACCTTTGTTGTTGCATTCGCATACAAAATTTTTATCAGGATCAGGATCACTGCCACGGGAACTCGCCAGGGTTTTATCGATATTATATTATGTTCAGATTGACTTCATTTAACGTGTTAAATGGCCTACAACCTGATAAATGGGCAAACCCAGTTCTTGAACGTGATAAATTGCACGGAAATTGTTGTTGGAATTGAAACTAGGTAAATAATTTAACACGTTCAAAACCCAGTTTCGCGCAGTGTTGCATTAGCAAAAATGTCGTTACTTACAGGGAACATACCCAAGTTTTTAAACGAACAGGTCGAAAATTGGCAAGTGTCAAAAAAAAAACCAAGTGTAGAAACAAACGCCGTTGTTCGCAAATAATTTAAAAATGGAAAACGTGAAAAAAAAATTTAAGTGGTCCACCTCATTCGAGAGTGCTATAATACAGGTATGGGGCGATTACATTTCGAAATCTTGCTTTTAATTGACCAAAAGCATTTTCTACCACTCTTGGACACTCTTGCAGGCGCTTAATTATAGCATTTGAGTATATCTCCTCCAATATTTTAAAAAGGTCTGCTAAGAAAATTATTATTTTAAAAATTACGAAAAAGTTTCCGTGCCGAACCATTTCTAAAGTTTGTTTACGGTTTTGAAATGAAAGCAACCAGCTGTCAAAAGTAAACACAGAACTGCAGTCTGAACGGTCTCGTTTAACGAACAAGGTTTGTTCATTTATCACGTTGGATGAAGTCAATCTGAATGTACTATTACTCTTAAGGTGGGTTGAATGGCAGTGATCCAGATCGGGATACAAATTTTGCAAGTAAATGCAACAACAAATGTGTGATCCTGATATTTATCAGGATTAAAAAATGTATTACAATCTATACGGATCTGAAATTGATCCAGATAAATATCAATATCACAAAATTGTTGTTGTATTTGCATGCAAAATTTGTATATGGGTCTGGATCACTGCCAGGGGAAATCGTCTATTGTAAACATTTGTTCCATGTGTATGAGCCTGTGCACAATTGGCTTTGTCTGCTCCAACTTTGATAGAAAAAACCTTAAAGCAAAGCGAAATTCCAGATGCTTGCTACAATTAACACTTTGACAATTTCCACTTCACTTCTTTGCTTTAATTTGTAAACCTGATTTTTGGTAAAATATTTGGGGAATTTGCTTTTTTCTGCTTATTCGAACGTTATTTTTTACTTTTCTCTGTTCACTTCTCACGAAATTGCGCGAAATCGCTAAAATACGTGTAGATGTACAAACATACACACACACACACACACAAGGGGAGATGTTTGTCAAAGTGTAAAAAAGTTGAAACATGGCTAACTTTATACCTTCCTTACCTCGCTTCACCTCAATTGTGAACATATCCCTTTGAAAAGCACATGCTGAACGAAACTGTCAAAGCAAAACTCTGAAGCAAAGCGAGGTAGAAGTCATTTGTGCACGGGCTCTATCTCCTTAAAATCGATTTTGTTTGCACTCTCATTATTATCGATAATTCGATTAATACCAAAAACATTTTGTCACCAATAATTCTCCCATCAACATTGTGAATTATATGTACATATTGTGGCGGATATAATCGGTTCTCCACTTACATCACTAAAATGATTGAACACATCTCTAGGGAAAGTGCCAGAACTAGAAGAAGATACCAGATAATTTCCAGTGTTGCCAGAATTTTCCAGATTGCGTTTGACAGACTATATAAGGCGGCGAGCAGACGCTCCAGAGTCAGTCGTAATTTAACCGTAGAAGTGTTAACATCAAGTCAAGTAAAACAAGTGTAGACTTTTTAGTCGTGAAATAAAGCAGTGTGAATTAAGAAGTAAATAAAGACTTTTATTTAACAATTCAGCGATACGAACCCTATAGAAATAATCGAGCTATCGACAAATACGTAACAATTGGTGTCAGAATTGGAATTGTTAAATAAATTCCAGGACCAAGGATAACGAAGCAAGGATAACGAATCAAGGATAACGAATCAAGGATAAGGAAACAAGGATAACGAGACAAGGATAACGAAATAAGAATAATGGCAAAGTTAAATGATCTGAAAATCCAAGAACTTAAAAGGGAGTTAGAAAAGAGAAACCTGAGTAACACCGGCAATAAAATTGAACTACAGGCAAGGTTAAGAGTAGCTTTGGAAGCATATAACATTAATGTAGATGAGTTTGATTTCAACGATGATGTGGAAGAGGTGCAAAAGGAAGAAACCCAGAAGGAAGAGGCTCCACAGTCACTAGCAAACGTAGACATGAACTCGATATTGGCTGTGCTGACACAAATGTCGAAAAAAATGGAAGAACAACAGGCACAGATGTCGACAAAAATCGAAGAACAACAGGCACAGATATCGGCAAAAATGGAAGATCAACAGGCACAGATGTCGACAAAAATCGAAGAACAACAGGCACAGATAACGTCAAAAATGGAATTGCAACAGTCAGTACTTTCATCACAGGTGTCCGGCATTGCGGCTCAGTTGGAGGCACAAGAAGAACGCATGTCCTTACAATTCAAGGCACAGGATGCAAAAATTATACAAGTTAAGGAGGTCCTTGAAGAAAGACAAGAAAAATTAGAGGACGATGTAAAAGCATTGAAAGCCCGTCTCCAGGATATTCAACTAAGTCGTCCAGTCGCTTCAACTGCTACACAGAAGATAAAACCTCCGTCGTTTGATGGAAGTGGTCCATTTCAAGTATTCAAGCTACAATTTGAGAAAACGGCAGTTGTAAATAATTGGAGTGCGGAGGACAAAGTCGCTGCCCTGTTCGTAGCATTGAAAGGACCTGCAGCAGAAATATTACAGACTGTTAGCGAGGGCGAAAGGAACAGCTATGACGCAATTATGGGTGCCATTGAAAGACGTTATGGTAGCGAGCACAGGAAGCAGATATATCAAATGGAGTTGCAGAATCGCTTCCAGAAACCAAATGAGACGTTACAAGAATTTTCTTCTGAGATTGAGAGGCTAGCTCATTTGGCAAACGCAGGAGCACCTCAAGAATTCATCGAAAGAATGAAAATTCAAAGCTTCATCAATGGAATACGAGATATTGAAACGAAGCGGGCTACCTATGCAAACCCAAAAGGAACTTTCGCTGAAACGGTCTCATATGCTTTGACACAGGAAACGGCATCTCTATTAAGCAAGCCCACTTACAAGGCTCATCGTGTGGAAGTGGAAACGCCAGACTTACTAAGCAAAATATGGGAGGCGTTGAATGAAATGCAGAAAAAGAAAAGTAATGCTGTGAAATGCTTCAGATGCGGAAAAATAGGACATATAGCACGCCACTGCAGCAATAGTTCCAGTAAGTTCAGCACTGCCGATGGGCGCAAGCGGAATATTGATGGGTATGAACAAGCGCCCAAATCAACTGAGTCGTTAAACTAAAGCGGGCCAGCCAAAAGGGGCGTGGGCTGGTCCCCACAATGGAATGCCCCATAATCTCTGTCTCTCAGTTGGGAAGAAGCACGAGTAATGTTACTATTGGTGGTTTGGTGGACGGAATGGAGCGAATGTTGACTGTGGATACGGGAGCATCTCATTCCATCATTCGATCTGACTTGGTAAAGAAGGAAATAAGGCCATTGTATGGAGCAAAATTGCGTACGGCAACAGGCGAGGATACCCAAGTCCTAGGGGAAGTTACATGCGAAGTTGTAATTGGAAATGTTGTCGTACTACACACCTTCATAGTGGCGGAAATTGTTGATGAAGTCATAATTGGTGTGGACTTCCTAATCGACCAAGGCATTAAGATTGACATGAAAAACAAGGTTATGAGTTACAAAAACTTGGAGGTGCCGCTAAATTTTGGCTACGATAAGAGATGCAGCAGTAAGAAAGTGCTCGTGGAAGAGAATCAGCAGATACCGCCAAAGTCCGAGGCAATTATTTGGGCAAAGATTGATGGAGATTGTGGGACAAACAAATTGTGGGTTGTCGAAGCAGAAACAGAAACTAAATCCGATGTACTTGTTGGAAAAACCCTGGCTATGACAAAAGAAGATGGACGAATACCAGTAAGAGTAATTAATGAGTTCAAGTCACCAATCAAACTCTCCAAAGGTGCTATATTGGGAAAATGCGAAGAGGTTGACATCATCATGAATTGCGAACAATCCCAAGGAGAAGTTTCTACTAGCAATACAGATCTTTCAGATGAAATAAATGCTTGGACAGAAGAACTGCAGGAGAATCACAAAAGAAAGGCGAAAGAATTTCTTGCCAAGTATTCTAGCATATTTGATAAGGATGGTACAAAACCAGGCAGGACAAATATTGTGAAGCATCACATTGACACCGGTGATGCAAGGCCAATCCGTCAGGCTCCTCGCAGCGTTCCATTAGCGAAACGTCAAATGGTGAGCCAGATTATACAAGAAATGAGCGACAGTGGGGTAATTGAACCATCAGTCAGTCCATGGAGTTCTCCGGTAGTACTTGTTAAAAAGAAAGATGGCAAGATGAGATTCTGCGTTGACTACCGGAAACTGAATGATGTAACGAAAAAGGATAGTTACCCATTGCCAAGAATTGACGACACTCTGGACTCGCTATCTGGAACGGAATGGTTTTCAACACTGGACTTGAAAAGCGGCTATTGGCAAGTCGAAGTAAAAGAGGAAGACAAGGAGAAAACAGCCTTCAGTGTTGGCGATGGTCTTTGGCAATTTACGGTGATGCCATTTGGATTATGTAATGCTCCAGCTACCTTTGAGAGACTTATGGATCAGGTACTGAAAGGATTGCACTGGAAAACATGTCTTGTGTACCTGGACGATATCATTGTATTGGGAAAAGGCTTTGATGAACATCTCAAAAATTTGGAGGAAGTTTTCCGAAGAATAGCTGGCGCTGGTCTCAAGTTAAGTCCTAAGAAATGTGCATTATTCAAGAAAGAAGTAAAATACTTGGGACATAAAGTGACTACAAAGGGCATCTGCACTGATAACGAAAAAATAGAAGCAGTAAAAGATTGGCCAAGACCTCGGAATCTACATGAATTGCGAAGCTTTCTTGGGCTGTGCACATACTATCGCCGATTTGTACCAAATTTTGCCAGCGTAGCAAATAGTCTCACGGAGCTTATGAGGAAAAATAAGACTTTTGAGTGGAGGAAGGAACAAGAAATGGCTTTCCAAACGCTAAAAGATCGGCTTTGTACTGCTCCAATGCTAGCATACCCGGTTCCAGGAGCGAGGTTTATTTTGGATACTGATGCGAGTGGTTATGCTATAGGAGGTGTTTTGTCACAGGAAATCGACGGACAGGAGAAGGTTATCGCATACTACAGCCGATCAATTGGGAAACCGGAAAGAAATTACTGTGTAACACGAAGAGAACTATTGGCATTGGTAGAATGCATCAAACACTTCCATAAGTACCTCTATGGTCAACGATTCCACGTCAGGACTGATCATGCAGCGTTAAAATGGCTTTTGAAATTCCGAAATCCGGAGGGTCAGTTAGCAAGGTGGATTGAGCGACTACAAAATTATGACTTTTCTATAGACCATCGCAAAGGCAGTACCCATGGAAATGCTGATGCAATGTCGCGGCGACCATGTAATCTTGAATGCAAGCATTGCTCTAAAGCTGAGGAGAAGGAAGACATCATAGATGTTCGGCTAATGACAATAACATCTACAGACGAATGGAATGCGGAACAATTAAGGAAGTGTCAGATAGAAGATCCAGATCTGGCACGTGTAATGATTGGTTTGGAGCAAAACGAACGACCATCAAAAGAAGAGATGTCAGCAGAAAGTCCTGTTGCCAAATCATATTGGGCACAGTGGAATAGTTTGCAATTGGTAAATGGTTGCCTACATCGTGTTTGGGAGAGTGAAGATGGTCAAAGTTCTAAAACATTGATAGTTGTTCCAAGGAAAATAATATCGGATGTGTTAAATGAACTACACAATGGTCCAAGTGGAGGTCATCTTGGAGTAACAAAGACGGTAGAGAAAATCAAGAAGAGGTTTTATTGGGTCGGCTGCCGTCAGACAGTTGTTGAGTGGATTGCGAACTGCGACGTGTGCATAAAGGCTAAGGGTCCCAAATCCAGGAGTCATGGGCTGATGAAACAATACAACTCAGGAGCACCATTTGAGAGAATTGCCATGGATGTAGCTGGGCCATTTCCTACTAGCAAACTTGGAAACAAATATGTACTGGTAGTCATGGATTACTTCAGCAAATGGCCGGAGGTGTACCCGATTCCAAATCAAGAAGCAGAAACTATAGCCGAAGTATTCACCAACAATTGGGTGGCGAGATATGGTGCACCTATAGAGCTACATTCTGACCAAGGAAGGAACTTCGAATCAGTTGTGTTTCAGGAGCTGTGCAAAACACTGGGTATTAGGAAAACCCGAACAACTGCGTTGCATCCACAATCAGACGGCATGGTAGAAAGATTTAACAGAACATTAGAGGAACATTTACGAAAAGTGGTGGATAAGTTCCAGAGAGATTGGGACACTCATATTCCTCTGTTCCTGATGGCATATCGATCGGCCGTACACGATACAACAGGTCAGACTCCTGCAAAAGTAATCTTTGGTAGTGATCTTCGACTGCCAGCTGACTTGAAATTTGGGATAAGTGCTGATGCGGGAATAAATGCCAGACAATCTAACAACGTTCTGGAAGAGGAAATGAGAGAAATACATGAACTTGTAAGACAGCGAACAAAGATCATGAGTGACAAGATGAAGGCCAGATACGACAAGGCAATGAACTCAGAAGGTTTTGTTGAGGGAGATCTAGTTTTGCTATACAACCCGCAGCGAAAGAAAGGTTTGTCCCCGAAATTGCAGTGTACTTGGGAAGGGCCCTACAAAGTGATTAAACGGCTCAACGATGTTGTGTATCGCATACAAACGATTGGAAGACCAAGGAATAAAATGAAAGTGGTTCATCTGGAAAGGCTAGCAGCATTTGGGACAAGTAATGTGTCAGATCGGGACGATCAGACTTAGGTGCAGGGCAGTGTGGCGAATATAATCGGTTCTCCACTTACATCACTAAAATGATTGAACACATCTCTAGGGAAAGTGCCAGAACTAGAAGAAGATACCAGATAATTTCCAGTGTTGCCAGAATTTTCCAGATTGCGTTTGACAGACTATATAAGGCGGCGAGCAGACGCTCCAGAGTCAGTCGTAATTTAACCGTAGAAGTGTTAACATCAAGTCAAGTAAAACAAGTGTAGACTTTTTAGTCGTGAAATAAAGCAGTGTGAATTAAGAAGTAAATAAAGACTTTTATTTAACAATTCAGCGATACGAACCCTATAGAAATAATCGAGCTATCGACAAATACGTAACAATATATAAACAAAATGGTTTTGGATTTGGATTTATACCGTAGTGAAATAATCAGAAGAACGTTTTAAGGACTTGGTGCTGGTGGAAACGGTCATCGAACAAGATACAGAATGGCAACAAAGACGACATCATGCCGACAACTTGGAGCAAAGTGAAAAATCCGTCCAGCAAAGAAAATGAATAGAAAGAACCACAGGCGATGCAGCTGAAGATTGCCAGCCACAATCAAAGAAAATCTCACCGAAGTGGATGCTGAAGCACTACGGCAATTGACTAAATCGAATCAAAAAGGTGCGCTTGCTCATAGATGAGGCAATGATCGAGAACGAACGTTGTCGGCAACAAGCGGAACAAAATCGTAATACCGCATTGCGCGAAGTGAGTAATCATTTGAATGAATCCGTGCCAGTATCCAGTGACGAAGAGGAAAATCGTGTTGAACGTACATTTGGCGATTGTGAACGACGCGGAAAATACTTCCATGTAGATGTTATTGTCATGATAAATGGCAAGAATGCTAAGGGCGGGGAAAATTTTTATATAATGAACCACGATTCGATAAAAATGGCTTTTTCCGGAGGGTAGGGTTGGTCTCACAGATCACAAAAACCAAAAGCCCACCCGCCGGACGCTTATAATTCAGGAGATATTCCTCGTTAAAGTGATGGGGAAAATTTTCCAACAGTCTACCACGCGTTAAAAAATATGGTTATCGGCGGTTGTAGACAAGGTCCTCCTGATTCTAAATCCAAAAGTCCCGCCGAATCGGACCACTATAACATATAGTAAACAACCGATTGTTCAGATATACATACACATTTTGGGATGTGACTTCTGTATAACTTCCCCATTTTAACAGCTAAGGACATGAAACTTTGAAGTGTTTGTACCTATATTGGCCCAAAGAAGGTCACTGAAAATTGTCAAGACCGGTTGACTATAACATATAGCTCCCATACAACCGATTGTTCAGATATAGACATTTTAGGGTATAACTTCTCAATTTAAATAGCTAAGAAACCATTTTTTCTAATAAATCATTCCATAAATAACCCACAGAGTTGAAATAAAACTAAATCAGGCTATGTACATACATATGTAGGTAACTTTTCATTTCCCCATTCATTGTAAGATTTTCTAAATTGTTATACATATCGTCGTACCATACGAAAACTAGCATACGATTTTTTTGGCTGACGAAAAGTAACAAATTCGACTTTTGGCTGACGAAAAGTAACAAGATCGACTTTTGGCTGACGAAAACTATCAATTTCGTTTAAACAACAACAATTTTCATGTAAAAACAGTATATAATTACTGCTACTTTTCATCGGCCAAAAGTCGATCTTATTACTTTTCGTCAGCCAAAAGTCGAATTTATTACTTTTCTTACAGAATTTTTTAATTGAAAGCTTTCGCCAGAAATTTTAAATGTGCTAGTTTTCGTATGGTACGACGATATGTACATAGGTACTTTGGAATCAAAGCTGTAAGCCAAAGCTTTTATTGTTTCAAATATTAATATATCTTAAAAAAAAACGTTGACTCCATTAGTTTACTCGATATTACAAAGATTTTATGAAAAATAAAGTAATTTTGTAAAATTTACGAGTTTTGTAAACGAATAATATTGTGTGAAATGCATGTACGGAATATGACAAAGTTGTAAGCAAATGCATCTTTTTTTTCGATTAAATAAAAAATATTGATCTTAATCTATATTACAAAATAATTATCGATTAGATTTCTAACTGTAATAAATTAAAAATAATAAATATATATTTTTCTGGAAATTTAAAGTTTTGTGTTTGTATTCTTGTATGAATTATATATAAATTCATATGTACATACGTAGGTATGTATGTATAGTTATGAAGTTCAAATATGTTTAATTTTTTCAAAATGAGCTTCTTTATTCTACTATAGGAATTAATTCCAACAGAGTTAATTTTTTACAGAAATATGATTTTATACTTAGTTCGCTGTATACTTTTGAGTGCAATTAGTCTACAATTGATCTACATTCATACTTTTCATAGAATTGCATTAATTGAGAGTGGATTTAGGGATGGAGAATGGATTAAGGATTTAACCTGCTCGTTTAATAGTGAATTTTAAGATTTGCAATGAATCTCTGATATGGGTATTGATAATCGTAATGATTTTGTTCTTTATTCTTACTCTTAATGCCTGTGTAGATAAATCGTGGATATTAACCATACACCTGCCTTAATGATAATAGCATAAGTGAAAATAATAATTTAAACTTCTTAAATTTTTTATTAAAGATTTCCTTTTCAATTGAGGATTGGCCACTTTTTGCTTCATATATGAATGCACACATATAAAATAGGTTAATAAATATGCAGTTTATAGTTTGTAAGCTTTAATTTCATAAAATAATGATATTTTTCTAAAAAATTGTCTTGAAATTTTATTTTCAAAGACTTTGTGCCCTTTTAGGTACAATTTGTCTACAATTATATCCAAATGATACCCTTTCGGGTACAATTCGTCTACAATTAGTATACATATGTACCCGTTCGGGTACAATTGGGGAATTGTAGAGAGCGCTCCCGGACAACTCTATTTAGAGATTCGTCGCACACTTCTTTGCAGGGTGTATATACCCTGCAAAAAATGCGATCACTCCGGGATACATCCGGGACAACTCGCAAGGGAGCATGCGATTACTACCCATTTGTATCTCTTTATATGGGTTGAAGTGTTCTCTTTTGTTTGAGCATGTCCTATGAAGAGACTAATTATACCCAGTTTGTACCCGAACGGGTAGCAAAAGCGCACAATTGTACCCGTTTTGTACCCGAACAGGTAGCAAATGCGACACATCCATTTGTGCGACTAATTGTACCCGTTTGATACCCTTTCGGGTACAATTCGTCTACAATTAGTATACATATGTACCCGTTCGGGTACAATTGGGAACAATTGTAGACTAATTGTACCCGAAAGAGAGCGCTCCCGGACAAATCTTTTTAGAGACTCGTCGCACACTTTTTTACAGGGTACATATCTTGTACATCCACAAACGCGCGGCCTACTGTCCCTGTAAAAAAGTGTGCGACGAGTCTCTAAAAAGATTTGTCCGGGAGCGCTCTCTTT
Source organism: Urophora cardui (assembly GCA_960531455.1). NCBI lineage: Eukaryota > Metazoa > Arthropoda > Insecta > Diptera > Tephritidae > Urophora > Urophora cardui. The sequence goes on along the minus strand of OY482674.1, from coordinate 58,204,880 downwards.
CGGGTACAATTAGTCTACAATTGTTCCCAATTGTACCCGAACGCGTACATATGTATACTAATTGTAGACGAATTGTACCCGAAAGGGTATCAAACGGGTACAATTAGTCGCACAAATGGATGTGTCGCATTTGCTACCTGTTCGGGTACAAAACGGGTACAATTGTGCGCTTTTGCTACCCGTTCGGGTACAAACTGGGTACAATTAGTCTCTTCATAGGACATGCTCAAACAAAAGAGAACACTTCAACCCATATAAAGAGATACAAATGGGTAGTAATCGCATGCTCCCTTGCGAGTTGTCCCGGATGTATCCCGGAGTGATCGCATTTTTTGCAGGGGTGGTAAGCAGCGTTTGTCGCATTAGCCGGCATCAACAACGATGCCCGGGTACCCGGGTATTACCCGCCTGCCCGGGTAGTAAATGGGCCGGGTACCCGGGATCATCAGCCCTACTGCATAGTGATTTCTATATACATGCCATGAACGCTTTTAGGGATATTAGCAGCCTTGGGCAAAACCTTAGCACCTGCTAAATGAGAGTAAGCGCTCGTGTACGTATACACACCGATTGTCACTACTACAGACAAATAAAGAGCGTAAAACGAGCGTTTACGATGGGACTTGGCGATCGTCGCTTAGGAAAAATAATCAGTTTGCCTTCGACTGGCGTGAAAGCAAGTGGTCGCTAAGTGATCGTCGCTTGAAATTCTTTTATTCCAGGGCTAGGTAAATTTGTAAATGCAGGTGTATAAGTGAGAGCGCTTTGGTCGCTACCCTGCAAAAAATGCGATTAATTCGGGACGTGTCCGGGATCAATCGCAAGGGAGCATGCGACTAATACAATTTTACATCCCTTTATATGGGGCGAATTGATCGCATTTGTTCGAGAATGTCCTATAAGAGACTAATTGTTCAATATGTATACTCGAACGGGTACAAAAGTAGATTAATCGCTTACATCCCGAACGGGTACAAATGTAGACTAATCGCTTTCATCACGAACAGGTACAAATGTAGATTAATCGCTTTCATCAAAAGTTGTAAGCCAAGCCTATTTTTTATGAAAATGTAAAAATTATTAATTGTTATATATGTTAGGAGAAAGTTTATTTTGGTAACATTTTGTTAAAATTATTATTCATCATTGTTATTAAAAGAAAGGGTGTTCAGTTTTACCTATTATTATAAAATTTTTTTAATTCATACATTAAATATTTTTGTAAAATTTCTACATTTAATCAATCTAGTTTTGTACCCGTTCGGGATGAAAGCGATTAATCTACATTTATACCCGTTCGGGAACAATTGGTCTACATATATATCCTTTCGGAAACAATTGGTCTACATTTATACCCGTGCGGGAACAATCGGGGACTAATTGTGGGCCGATTGTTCCCGAAAGAGATGAATCCGGGACAAATCTCTTTCGGGATTAATCGCACATTTTTTTGCAGAGTATGGCGAACAAACATACATACATGCATATATGTACATACGTACATGCATATTTTTAACATTCGCTGCGCAACCATGCGATAGCCACACACGATGTTGTTTGGCCACTTGTTCAGCGACGACCATAGATAACTAGATCAGAGATCCCCAAAACTCTAACTGCAGCAGTGTTAGTAACTGCAGCAGTATTAGTGAAAAACGACTAGTTGAGTGCAGTGATGCCAAGTGTAGGGAAAAGAGGCTACATGTAGGGAAATTCGACCTCAAATTTGCAGTGTAGGGAAAAAAGGACAGATTTTCAAAAATTAGCTAAATGTTGGGAATTTTTGAAGTCAAAAATTTTAGTTTCCTTTACAATGAATTAATTCTTTCTAACCTAAATTTTTTAATACCTACAAATAAAATGTTTCTGTGTGCCTGTGTGCAATAGTTCAAAATTGTACTTTGTTCTGATCTGGCAATATATTTTTCGACCTGCTTACAGAGCCTCGGAGCAAAAGTTTTTTTTTCGCTCCTTCGCTCCTAAAATTTTTTGCTTTAGCTCTGGGTCCGATCTTAGCACCAAATTTCGCTTTCATTTTTTTGATGTGGTGATCAGAGATGCGTTTGTGGGCTTTTCTTACCAAACCAGTATAGAAAGCCGTTAATACATCAAATTTATTTGGAAGCAACTAAAATATTTTATAAGCTGGCTCAAAATTAACAAAAAAAAAAAACTAAATAAGGATTGATTGTAATGTTAGGTCACCTCACGTAACATTGCCAGCCGATGATATATATATATTGGATCTGAATATCTCGAGCTTCTAAATACTCTCCCGAAATCAGCTTCTGAATAAGATTATATTCTTCTTCTTCTTGATTGGCGCTTAACCGTCTAGACGACTCTGGCCGAGTCCAACAGAGCGCGCCAATTGCTTCTGTTTCGTGCAGCATGGCGCCACTTGGGAACACCTAGGGAGGCAGCACCGCTGTCCACCTGATTTTCCCAACGCAGTGGAGGTCTCCCTTTTCTTTTGCGTTCAGCGGGTTTCGATAGAAATGCTTTCTTGGCCGGAGCGCCTTCGTCCATTCTCACCACATGACCTGCCCAACGCAGCCGCTGGATCTTTATTCGCTGAACAATGTCGATGTCTGTGTAAAGCTCGTACAGCTCATCGTTAAATCTCCGTCGATACTCGCCCACGCCAACGCGCAAAGGTCCATAAATCTTACGAAGATTATATTGCCTATCTTCTTATATCACTGCTTTGGAAGAACTACAGCAAAGATTGCCTCTACAGAGTAACTCCTATGTCAAAGACATATGCTTTCTTAATCCCAAGATTGTACTGGGGTAGATACTGAATTCAACAGGGGTGTTATTGATTTTAAAAGTATTTGTGAGAAATTTAAATTTAATAGAAATTACTTGCGAAAAATTAAAATTGTTTTTTCTTTTAAATTTAACGAATGCGCTTTCAAAAATATGAAATACTATAGAGGTGTATATGGTAATTTTCAATGGGAAATGTGTACCATACAATTTTTTATATGCAAATATCTACATAAATACTTGTAAACATTCTTTATTTAAAAATGTTCATTTATAATAAAAAAAAGTTACAATTATAATTTTTTATGAAATATGTACAATGTTATTAAGAAAAACAAAATTTCATCTATAAAGTTATAAATATATCTATATATTTATATTATATAAACACACATAAACATAAAAATTTCTGTGTATTCATACGTGGCTTTTTGAATAATAACTTTATATGCATCAAGTTTGTGTGTGTTTATTTCAATATAGAGAAAATACGGTGTAGGGAAATTTGTAGGGAAAAATTTTGTTAGCGTAGGGAAAAGTAGGGAATTTTTTGGCATGCCGTAGGGATTTTTGGTCCAAGAATATTGGCATCACTGGTTGAGTGCCCAGCTACTACCGTCGCATCGTTCAGTAGCTTGCGGGCAAGCAAAAAGACAACAACGTGCACGCATATATTTTTCGCTTTTATGCGCTGCTATACCACGTCGCACAATGCAATACGAAAAATACATTATGATGCCCAATGCTTGCGCGACATCGTATGAAAACGAAGTATGCGTGTACATTGTTATCTTTTTGCTTGCCCGCAATCAACTGAATCGTCGCTCGGTCGTAGATGGTCACCTAACTTTTGCGCTCTTACTACGACAAAACGAGAGAGTATAACAATCTGTGTGAGTTGAGCGTTGCACCTCAGTGCTATGAAACGAAGACCCCTGAACTAGATACGAAACTCTTTAGCTGAGTTCCCGTGGCAGTGATCCAGATCCGGATACAAATTTTGCAAGCAAATGCGACAACAATTTTGTGATCCTGGTATTTATCTGGATCAAAACAACATATTACAATCTATACGGATCCGAAATTGATACAGATAAACGCCAGGATCACAGAATTCTTGTTGCATTTGCATGCAAACTTCTTATCCGGATCTGGATCACTGCCACGGGAACTCGCCTTTTGTTTCGTGAGAGCGCTGAAAAATGCGCATTTTTTATAACATTTTCCATTGGTGCCACTGCGTAAAAAAGTGAAAGTGGGTATTTTAAAATAAAATTTGGGGTTATTTCGTTATTTCTTGCAAATGAATAATATTACGTAATTTTTGCTGCAAAATATGAGAGTGACTTCGCAATTATACTTTAAATTAGATCTAAAGTATAATCGTGAGTATTTAAAAAATCAGCTGATTTCGAAAAACAGTCGCTGCCACAGCCACAGCGCTATTGTAATTCCGGCTTTTAAGCGTTGGCAGTGGCTGCTTTATTTGACATTTGACTGATATGTATGTATATATATAAATATGGCATTTTTTCTTATCTTTTTAGCTGGCGGGAATATAAACCATTTAAACGAATTTTAAAATAAGTATATTAAATGGCTGCTTTAAGTAATGAAGAAATCGTGATTTTCGATTTGGGAATATTGTACTACGAGTACAAAAATTATAGGAGCCCAAGGATTTGGACCAGGGAAATATACACAGACGAAGAGCGGCACTCGCATGGATTTTTTGGGCAGGCGTATAAAATCATAAAAACAAATGACGATGGTGAGTTCCACAAGACGACACGAATGAACGTTGAGGTGTTCAATATGTTGTGCTCGTTGTTGGAAAAAAAATTGACAAGAACTTCGCGTAGGAAGCCTATCGAACCGGAGTGCCGGCTGGTTTTGACATTGATGTAGGTTTTGGTGGATTTGATTCATAATGTTAATGATGGGAATGTTCTCTACATATACATATATATAATTTCTAAAAAATTGTTTGTGTTTGTATATTCTTTCGATAGGTATCTAGCCCAAGGTGCGAAATGGCAAACGATTGCATGGACCTTTCGGATGGGCCTAACGACTGTCCGCAATATCGTGTATGAAACTTGCGAAGCCATTTGGGATGAATTGTGGATTATATATTTGCATCCACCCAATGAAAACGAATATAAAATCATAGCGGATCAATTTGAGAAAATTTGATGGCAAGCACATACGCATTCGATGTCCACCACGCTGTGGATCACTCTACTTTAACTATAAAAAATATCATAGCATAGTTTTGCTTGCTGCTTGTGACCATAATTATTGTTTCACTGCTGTTGATATAGGGGCGTATGGAAGCCAGAGTGATGGTGGAGTATTGCGAGCCAGCTCTTTTGGCAGCAGAACTATAAACAACACGATAAACTTGCCAAAAAGTGCAATATTACCTGGCTCTAGTATATCAATGCCCTACTTCTTCGTTGGTGATGCTGCTTTTCCGCTTCGCAAAAATTTAATGAGACCATACCCAGGCAGATATCTCGCACAAGATAAAAGTCGTTTCAACGAGATCCTTTCGAAAACAAGATGCAAGATAGAGAATACTTTTGGGATAATGACAATGCGGTGGCGTCTTTTATGCGACGGTATGTTATGCCATCCAGATAATGCAGAAAAAATTGTGAAGGCTGTAGTGGTTCTCCATAATTTCGTAAAACAAAATGATTTCGAATATTGTCCAACTACGTTAGAAGACCACTATGATGGTGATGTGGAAGTACAAGGTCAATGGCGCAACGAAGTGGCAGCGCTGCCACAAACAAGGTTATTTACTCGCTTTAATGCTCCAAAAGACGCTTTCAAAATGCGTGATATCCTAAAGGATTACATTAATACATAATTTGTTCTTTCCTTATAATAAGCGTTTGTTTATTATTGTTTTGTTCTTTATGGCAAATAGCTATTAAACTGCTAAAAATTATTAAACAATGTTCCTAATGTTTTTATTTATGCAACAAGTGGACAATTGTAGGTATGACAGAAAGAAAGAAAAAATAAGAAATTATAAGATACTTTTTGGTTGCTTGTTTTTCCGACAGGGTATAAGTAATTTAAAAATACTCAATAACTCCAATTCGCATATATGTACATCAGTCAATAGTAAAATTGTATCCCGAAAAAAAGTTCACCAATATCAAAACGGGTTAATGTCCAAAAATTACTACACCTCATACGGAATATATGTATGTATAATGTCCATGTTTGCCTAAATTACCCGTAACAATGAAAAAAAGGCAGAAGCGACCACCCCATTATCGAAACACATTAAAAGCCATCAAAATACAATAAGTGCCATAAAAAGAATATATCGACGCTTCCAAACAATACTGTACTAAGTCGACTTAGTACATTTTCCCGTTTTTGGCGTTTTCAAGTAGAGCGGTTCTTAATTTAGATGCTGCCTAATTTTGGTATCAATCGGACAATCCAATCAAAAGTTATAAGCAAAAGTGTACATATAATACAACTCGAGATTTTTACAGAATAAAAATTTCGAGAGCTTGCCATGAAAAACCACGTAGCAAATTTTTATTTTTTCTTACGGTTTTAATAAAGCATACCCTGACTTTGATATTGTCGAGTTTTGGTGTTGATCGTTCAATCCAAACAGAAGTTATAAGTGAAAATATACTTAGCATACAACCGAAGTTTCATATCGAGTTTAAACTTTGAGAGCTTCTCCTGCAAAACACAGTTTTCAGACTTAGTACAGTTTTGTTTGGAAGCGTCGATATATCCACAGTACTACAGATTCCATTGGATGAAATGTAAACACTTAAACTCAGTTATGTTATAAACAGTTGGTTTAATAAAAACTTTTAAAAGAAACAAAACAAAGGTAACAAACAATTCATAAATTACCTAAATAGATTGTATTGGATTTATCCATTACAACCAATCTCAAAACAAAGGTATCGAACAATTCATAAATTACATAAATAAATTGTGTTGGATTTATCCATTACAAACAATTTCCAAATAAACATTTTTATATAACTAGTTTAGATACACAGTACCTATACTTACATATCAACTAATTTTTGTTCATAACTTTTTTAAAAGTAGAGTAATGCAAAAGTTTAACGCAAATCTACTTTGAGCCAGTCGATATTTACACTGGTCGATTTTTATTGTACGAGGCCGCATTAATTTAATATAACTTTTAAAAAAATATAAAATTGAAATAAAAGCGTCCTTCTGTTTACTTAAAAGTTATATTAAACAGAATCCAGTTGAGGTAATGTACATATGTACTATGCACTTATAAATAGAGTAAGTCTTTCTCTTCTCAAAATCTTTTTGATTAAGTTTTATGATTAATTACATATACATACATACATATAGTGGCGGACGAAAGTCTACATACATTAAAACTCCTGTTTTTTCCTACGACAAGTTCTTGTCAATTTTTTCCCAACAACGAGCATAAAATATTGAACACCTCAACGTTCATTCGTGTCGTCTTGTGGAACTCACCATCGTCATTTGTTTTTATGATTTTATACGCCTGCCCAAAAAATCCATGCGAGTGCCGCTCTTCGTCTGTGTATATTTCCCTGGTCCAAATCCTTGGGCTCCTATAATTTTTGTACTCGTAGTACAATATTCCCAAATCGAAAATCACGATTTCTTCATTACTTAAAGCAGCCATTTAATATACTTATTTTAAAATTCGTTTAAATGGTTTATATTCCCGCCAGCTAAAAAGATAAGAAAAAATGCCATATTTATATATATACATACATATCAGTCAAATGTCAAATAAAGCAGCCACTGCCAACGCTTAAAAGCCGGAATTACAATAGCGCTGTGGCAGTAGCAGCGATCGTTTTTCGAAATCAGCTGATTTTTAGAAACTACGGTTTGCAATGAAGCGGCACATAATACAGCAGAGGCAGCTGGCAGCACCGCTCCGTTTAGTCCAAATTCTAAATTCGCTGCCGCTGCCTTGAATCGCAGCCAACTTCAAAGTGTTGATGTGAACTTATGTCTGTTTCCGTACTATCCAATGTAATATATTTTTACTAATTTTGTGTTTCCGTACTTTTAATTTTATTTACAACTATAGGTATATATGTATGTATTTATATTCCTATTATTTTTTTATTGCTATTATTATTTTGCAGTGTGCCTTTCTTGTTGGTATTATGTGGCTAATTTCTAAACAAAAACCAGAAGCTTGCATTTGAAAAACTACTATATGTGTCAGAAATCGAAATGTTTTTACGGGACAAATTTACCATTTTCAATGGAATGCTCCTATATTTGATTATTTTAAGAAACTGTATTTTCCTATACAAGCTAATGAGTACGAAAACACCGTCTTATCTCTACCAAAAATTAACTTTTCCAAAATCAGGGTGTTCCTGTAATTTAATTGTGCCGTGTTTTAATTATAATAACTACACGACTGTTTTTCATCAATGCTATAAGAGTTTGGAATCTTATCCCTGTTAGCATTAGGAGCGGATTGCACTTAGGTAACTTCAAGAAAGTGTTATATGACTATTTTTCTACAAATAAATAAATAATTTTCTACAAATAAATAACATTTTCTTTAATTTTACACTCATTTTTCCGATACCTCGGCGTTTCATAGATCTTAAGATCAGACAAACAGGTTACGCTCTTCACACAGACAGGTTGCGCTCTTTGTTAAAAAAATGATTTAGTCGTCGCCAAAGATAACTAGATGCGAAACTCTCAAATTTATCTGCTCTCATGGGGGCCTGAACTGTCTTTTCTCTTTCAAACACTGACGAATCAGGGAAAACAGCTGACAGCAAAATCAGCTGATACCACAAACCAGATCAAATCCACCATAAATAATAAACAAATGAGGGATTTTGGATATTTGTCACCATTTCATTAAATGACTTTATTACTGATGTATTGTGGAACGATCCTCCGTCATCCCTTGTCAAGTTTGGTTTGGAGACAAACCGGTTTCGGCTAATATGCGCCATCTTCAGTGTCTTTTTTCGTTCTGAGTTATTTTGTGTAAGTTCGATAGTACTTATAGTAACTAACTTCCATCGTTTGGTCACGTACTTCGTGTTCGTCACCTAACTTTTGCGCTCTTACTACGACAAAACGAGAGAGTATAACAATCTGTGTGAGTTGAGCGTTGCACCTCAGTGCTATGAAACGAAGACCCCTGAACTAGATACGAAACTCTTTAGCTGAGTTCCCGTGGCAGTGATCCAGATCCGGATACAAATTTTGCAAGCAAATGCGACAACAATTTTGTGATCCTGGTATTTATCTGGATCAAAACAACATATTACAATCTATACGGATCCGAAATTGATACAGATAAACGCCAGGATCACAGAATTCTTGTTGCATTTGCATGCAAACTTCTTATCCGGATCTGGATCACTGCCACGGGAACTCGCCTTTTGTTTCGTGAGAGCGCTGAAAAATGCGCATTTTTTATAACATTTTCCATTGGTGCCACTGCGTAAAAAAGTGAAAGTGGGTATTTTAAAATAAAATTTGGGGTTATTTCGTTATTTCTTGCAAATGAATAATATTACGTAATTTTTGCTGCAAAATATGAGAGTGACTTCGCAATTATACTTTAAATTAGATCTAAAGTATAATCGTGAGTATTTAAAAAATCAGCTGATTTCGAAAAACAGTCGCTGCCACAGCCACAGCGCTATTGTAATTCCGGCTTTTAAGCGTTGGCAGTGGCTGCTTTATTTGACATTTGACTGATATGTATGTATATATATAAATATGGCATTTTTTCTTATCTTTTTAGCTGGCGGGAATATAAACCATTTAAACGAATTTTAAAATAAGTATATTAAATGGCTGCTTTAAGTAATGAAGAAATCGTGATTTTCGATTTGGGAATATTGTACTACGAGTACAAAAATTATAGGAGCCCAAGGATTTGGACCAGGGAAATATACACAGACGAAGAGCGGCACTCGCATGGATTTTTTGGGCAGGCGTATAAAATCATAAAAACAAATGACGATGGTGAGTTCCACAAGACGACACGAATGAACGTTGAGGTGTTCAATATGTTGTGCTCGTTGTTGGAAAAAAAATTGACAAGAACTTCGCGTAGGAAGCCTATCGAACCGGAGTGCCGGCTGGTTTTGACATTGATGTAGGTTTTGGTGGATTTGATTCATAATGTTAATGATGGGAATGTTCTCTACATATACATATATATAATTTCTAAAAAATTGTTTGTGTTTGTATAT